>ML801127.1:43534-112071 GCA_009831015.1 Picea engelmannii | reverse complement strand
TAGATGCTTCTTTTTAGTATAAATAGGAGTCGAGGGTATGAGAACCCTAGCTTGGAGATTATTGTAACAGAGCACTGCTCGACTGGAGGTTGCCCCCTCGAAGAGGCCTGTGAACATTGCTATCTGATTCAAAGTACTATTTCTGTTGCTATTTCGTATGTCATTTCTGTGTATTGTGAAGATTATGCTGGATATTTTACTGTTATTCTGTCATTTCTAGCATTTCGTTTCTGTTCTGCATATTTTATATATCTGGTATCTTGCAGATATCATCATATGAGGGTCAAGGATCTAGATAGGCACAAGTATGCTTCCAGACTTCATTACAATCTCTTGGTCATGCCCTTGGGGTTGACCAATGCACTAGTCATTTTCCATTCTTATAGATGGTGGAAGATGCATCTATTGCTCTTAATTGAGGCCCTCCTTATACACAACAAGACATGAGAGGATGAGATAGGTGGAACTATGGTCATGACAAAGGTATTTGATTCAGACCATGTGATCAATACGTAGAGTGAATAGGAGATGATCCAAAATCTGTTAGAGTGGTTGACATATATTTTAGTAGGAATTGGGAGTGGTGGACTTCCAAATTGGTGGTGGTGGGATCTTGGCATTCATCGGAGTGATAGATGGCTTAAGATTATGAGGTTGATCGATAGGATCGTATCAATTATTGGTTTATGTCATTGTGGGGATGTTGTTAGAGGAGTTATTGAGCCTTGTTCTATATGGCGAGGCATATTTTCCCTGATAATACCTAGGATCAAGGCTATCTATGGATTGGTAGGATTCCACATCACTGAGATGACTCAACGAGACATGACCCAGGATAGTGAGTACAATCCTTTCAGGGATTTCATCTTGGGGGTCCAAGAGAGGAGAGCGCAGTCTAATCATGGAGGTTAGACAATTATGATTGGAGGGGTGCAACGTCGGTACGATGGCTCCTCTCGGAGATTATCTTGGGACCCAGGGACTGCAATGTTTGACAGTTCGATAGTCGATACAATTGAGATGGTCATTTTTTTCTTTCTGGAGTTTACTCCCGGGATGTTTAATTTTGGTTGCTTGGAGGTGTGGTATTCTAAGGAGTTGACCGAGTTTGTACAGTTTTTTATTACATGGCTTATTAGAGGCAGTCAGGTGGATTTTGGTGTTAGCGCTTAGAAGCTCAGGGCTATGAGTAGAGGGTGTTTCACATCAAACATGTTAGTTTGGGATCCTGATAAACTTACCACTTATAGGCTGGTCTGAGAGAGGTCCGTATGGGGGGACTTTGCAGATGATGCATTGGGAGATGTTCCAGACAATGCTTGGATGTTTGGTTTGGTAGAGTTCATCGAGATACATTGACATGATATGATCCTCGATAGTGGGGATGATCCTTTGAGGCATTACAACTTGCAGTTGTAGGAGTGGGGGATGTATTCTAGGCATGAGGATCAAACATTTATGATTAGAATGGCACACCATGATGGGTCCTTTCTGATGATAGCATGAGACCCTCAGATTTTATGGGTTGACATTCTGGAAGCCGGTACAAATGGGATAGTTGTTACCTTTATGAGCATATTCATATGGAGTAGTGGATTGGTTTCCTAGGTGGGATATTATATGAAGGCTGGATTACCCTATTGATCGGTGGCCTTTAGGATGCCCTAGGTGTTTGCACATTGCATGATAGTATTATGGGCGGTAGGTGCTATGCATCTTTCAGATTGGTTTGGGACCTGGGGATCATCATTTTCAGTTTGGATCAGTTTGTTGTTCCTATGGGTGTGATGGCATTACTTGAGGACATGCAATCTCTGGGAAGCGATGATTTGTCTTGTCCCCATTTTTGGGCTCTCCTGTTCTGTAGTTGGAAATGGATTTTGTGGCTTGTAATTGAAGAAAAAGGGAGTCAAAGGGGTTATTTAATGTCACTTAGTTAGGAGATGTTATGTTTTTAAGGTGACATTAAGTAAAAAAAGGAAATAAAGTAACTTTAGATTAATAAGTTACTTAAGCATTATTAAAAGTGACTTTTAATCTTAAAGTGAAAAGTAAAAGGGGAATAAGGGACATATTTGATTTAGTCAAAAAGGGGAAAGTTCTAGAAGACATGAAAGAAGGATAAAAGGAGGGGTAGCAATGCACTTTGGATTATGTTTTGGATTGATATCTTTGGAGTGCTCTTGAGGCTAAGGTTTTCGTTAGGGTTTTGGAAAAATCCTTCCATTGTAGTTTAGTTTCAATGGTGCAAGATCCACCCTAACTAGACAAAGGAGGATGATCCATCCATGATATTCACTTGAGATTCATCTTATGGTTTTTCATCATCTTGGAGAGGGTTCGGAGATTGGAGTTAGATCTTTTGCAGTTTATGGGAGTAAGATTCATTTATTGAGGAGGTTGTGGCACCATTCGTATTTTTTCTTGTTATTTGTTGGGTTTTTATATTCTTTGCAGTGAAACTCTAGTCGAGGTGGATTGAGTGAAAATCGAAGTCGAGGTACATCAACAATAAGTCGAAGGTCGAGGTGGATGGACAACAAGTTGAAGGTAGATGTTGTTCAACAGGGTAAATTCGATTTCAAAGGTTTAGGTGGTTTGGCATGGTAAAGACATCGACAACAAGTCAAAGAGGTCAATCAACAAGAGGTTGTCAGGCAGGTGAGTGGCAACCTACTGAAGACTGAATGAAGGTTGACTGGTTATCCGACTTAGTAGTCAACTGTAACTAAATTACGAGATTCACGGGATTTGTAGCCAGTGATCTACATGGATCTGTAATCATTTTTGGGTGACTTTTCTTTAGTGTTTTTCCTACTGTAAAGACTATAAAGAAGGTGTGTTGTAATGTTATAAAATCTAATTGATTAATGGCTAATCGCCAAGAATCACTAATCATAGAGGTTGTTTGTCATGTAGATGTAGGTTGAATTGGATATAGGGTTTTTCTTGTATAAGCAAGAGGGTATGATGTCGATTGTGTCTTAAGTGTGGAACAAGTTAGACATGTAACCTTTTATTCTGAATTAATAAGACAACAAGAGAGCATAATGCTCAAGGAATGCTGGTTTTCCCGGTTTGGGTTTCCAAGGTAAAATCTCTGTGTACTGTGTGTTTGCTTTGTCATATATTTTCTTGATTAAATACTTTTTCCTCTCTTCTGCTAGGTTTATCGTGGAAGTGTTCCTCATTTCCTAATATGTGGTATCAGAGATTGGTTTAACAACCTTGGATATGAGCTAAAACCTAGGTTTAGTAAGAGTTGTAAGTCTAAAATCTTTAAAATATTGTATTAAAGAATGGTGAGTAGCTCGATAATAGAGATCGAAAAATTCAATGGCTATAATTTTGATCTTTGGAAGCTTAAAATTGAAGATATCCTTATAGATAGAGAACATTGGACAAAAATATGTCCAGGTACCATGATGACTTGTATGTCAACAAAATAATGGGAGAAACTCGAGAGAAGAGCAAGGAGTACAATTTGACTTTGTCTTATAGATTCAGTACTGCTGAATGTGTCAGGTGGAGATTCGGCCAAGAAGCAAGTTGGGAAGCTTGTACCAGTCGAAATCCCTCGTAAATAAGTTGTTTCTCAGAAAAAAACTATATCTTCTGAGGATGAGTGAGGGAAATTCAGTGACTGAGAATTTAAATGAGTTTAATACCATTATAATCCAGTTATCTTTAGTGAATATTAAAATCAATGAGGAGGAGAAATGTATTATCCTATTATGTTCTTTGCTAGACTCTTGGGATAACTAATTTGTAGCTATAGGGAGTAACACAACCACATTAACACTAGAAGACATGGTTCCATCTCTACTTTTAGAAGAAATGAGAAGGAAGAACATGGAAGGATCGACCAAAGATGCTTTAGTGGTGAGAGGTAGACCAATTGACATAGATAAAGGAAATTTTTTTGGTAGAAAGTCTAAGTCGAAGGGTAGATATTGTTGGCCCTCGACCAAGTTTTGAGGAATACTTGGTCATAGTTGACCATTTGGTACTTAGACTTCCTGTCGAAGACGGAGTGCATAGCGAAGCAAAGATCACGGGATCTCGCCACCTTTTGTGGAACCTTTTTGGGATTTTTTGGGAATATTGTAACAAGAAAGGGATGTCGGCCCTTGTTTAGGCCTTTTTCTATATATAAATAGAGGTCCGGGCCATGTAAGAAAGGAGGCCTTGTCTAGTCGATGGCTTAGTGCATAAGTTGGATCTATGTGATCAGAATTCTGTGTGACTGTAAGAGCTCTGTGCGTGCTGAGTGCCAGAGTGAGAAGGATTAGTGATTGGATCTACCCAGGGAAAGAGGATCTAGCGATCTGTGCAGATCTCTTGTCGTATGCAGGGTAGGATCTTGGAGGCTTAGTGCTATAACTGCTTGACCAAGATAATATAAAGAAGACTTTGTGGACATAGCCCCAGGGTGGGGGTGAACCACGGTAACACTGTGTATTGTGCTGATGTATTTGTCTCTCTCTTGCTAAGTGCTCTGATATGTTTAGATAGATCTATTGATGCTTTGTGATTATGAGATATGAATGCATGCTAAATATGATACATAAGATGCTAATTTCTTAATCTATTGAGTATAATCTATTTATCATTGCTAAGTGCTAGATCTGAATAATTACTACGGTGCTCTGTGCTTTCTGTGAAGTGTATTAATGAATGTATGTTAGGAATTAACTGATGCTAAGTGCATTATAAGCAAGATAATCACAAATATGTGTCCCAGCTAAGGTTGCAGACACCCGAGTCCTGCAGCCACCCATGCCTCTACCTCGGGTGAGACTTCATCTGCTTCGCAGGTGTTGCCGAAAGGGTCGGTAGTTGGGGCTTTGTTGGTGCACTCTTGAGCGTTGAACCCTGGGTCTGCCCCTGTGCCAACAAATGGTTCCGTTGCCAGGACCTGGAATTGTGATTGCTGGGAACTGAAGAAGAAGAAGCTTTGTGTGAAATAAGATCTGTGCATAGATCTGTTGCCCTAGTGCACAATGTTTTGTTTGACCTGTGAAGCTTTGTGCCAATAAAGAAAGGTCATATCCGAAGAAGAGAGTTCAGATTTGAAGAAAAAGAGGTCAGATCTGCAATAAAAAGGTAAGATCTGCAAGCTTTGTGCTTTGATAAAGGTAGGAATAGTTAAAAGTCTTAGATTTGGAAGCTTTGTGCTTTGTATAAGTAAGATAAGTGAAATTTTTTGTTTTTAAAGCATGGATCTAGGTATGTTTGATAGATTCTATCCTAGCTTCAAAACTAGGGCATTAATAGATGAAAGAAAGTTTGATATGAATATATCTGATAAATATAGTGATAGATATGTTATACCTATGGATAGTGTTATCTCCTAAAATAACACTGTCATTTTGTCAAATTTTAGGTGATAGGAAGAGGTCCAAAAATTTATTTCTAAATTTTTATAAGCTTGTTAGAGAGCCTATTTTCTGAAAATAAACTTGGAACAAGCATTGAATTTGGTATTCTCAATAAAAAGCGAGAATCTCAGGTTTCAGTGGTTTAGGCGAGCCCGAAAAGCGCTCATTAACCACCGAAAGCAGAGCTTTCGGTAGTTAACAGGCTAAATTCGGGTCTAGTTTAACTACCGAAAGTGCCAAAGCTGAAAAGAAGCTAACTGTTTCATCACGCACCCGAATAAATGGAATAAAATAGGTGTTATCTTTGCAGCTGGTCAAAGTCTTTAACACGCCAAGTCATCAGGTCAAATAGAGCCACATCTAAGCCAGGAGTTATGTAAATCAAAGCGTCAACCTATCATGCACTACAGTTCATCAATACGCTGAGAGTGGTAGTGTTTGTAAACGACTATTTCATCCACACATATCAGGATTGTGTGATATGTCTCGTAAGTAAATGAAGACAACAAACAATTGCCAGATCGTGAGCAAGATATGCAGGATTCGAACGTATCCACCGAGATGCCAGGAGCAAGGCGTTATTGAAGAGATCGAGGTCTTTCACCGAAATCAGAGCTTCCAGTTCATCAAGCATGTCGAGTTTTGGAAGAGTTTGATTTTGCAAACAAAGAATGTGTGGGCAGCAAATTTGGTTGAATGATCAAGGTTCTCGATTTGTTTTTCATGAAGGACAAGGATTCGTGGAATAAAAGCCGAGTCATTGCGATTCTCATGCAAATTTATTCGCTACAGACCCATTTTTTGAAAGTTACAGGTTTCGGTGGTTAACAGGCCCAGATTTTTATCTCTTAACCACTGAAAGTAGAGCTTTTCGATGGTTAACAAGCCTAGATTTTTATCTCTTAACCACCGAAACTTGTACATGGCAGGGAGGTCATATTTTTGCACAGATTTGACTTTTTCTCAACCAAATCTTTCGAGGTTGGTTTCTAAAGATGCATAATAATTAAATACATCAGATTTAAGGTTTTATCTTGATGTATTTAATGTTTAATAAGGTGGAAAAGTGAAAATGGTGACCTAGTTGATGAGCAAAAAAAATGTCTTTTTGCCAAAGGTGGCAAATTCGAATTTCCTATGAGGATTCATCAGCCTTGGAAGACTTTCTACATCTGTCAAAGAGTTTGGAGGATATAAAGGCTATCAATATAGAGTTTGACACCTAAGATATGATATTTTGTTTTGACTTTCCATTTTTATAAGTCTAGATCCATTTTTATAGGATCTCATCCTACACTTGTTTGGTTTGACTATTTTTAG
This sequence comes from Picea engelmannii, assembly GCA_009831015.1. NCBI lineage: Eukaryota > Viridiplantae > Streptophyta > Pinopsida > Pinales > Pinaceae > Picea > Picea engelmannii. The sequence goes on along the minus strand of ML801127.1, from coordinate 105,370 downwards.
CAAATCTGATCCATCTTTCAAGGATCTAGATTTCATCTTGTAAGGCTATAAAGCCAAAGACATTTGAAGCACCAAAGGGTTTAATTTTGAGTTCTAAACTATACTGCTATTGTGATAAAACTCTTTCTATAATATATTCATCCATCGAGCTTCTTTCATTGATATTGTCAGATCTTCTTTTCCTTTTCAGTTTTATGCCTATGAGTTGAACTATGTTCTTTATCTGAGTTTACATAGTCCATAGGTGACTGTCATCTCACCATTTGATTAGTGAACAAAGGATCATAAGTAATCTTACTAGTTGCTTGACCCATCATATGTATTGTTTTCTATATGTATGTTCTGTTTAATTGATTAGTTTCTCATCTATTTGATATACTCCTATTTGATAATAGCTCTTGAAGGCCTTACACTGTTGAATAAGCTTAGACAGTCTTGTGATATAATCCAGTGAGTTAGATATTCATCTTGATCCAAACCCACACCTATATTTGAGAAAATAGTTTCCAAAAAGATTAAGTTACCAGGCATCTCTGACTTACAGCCTAGGAGATTTTCCTGGAGTGTTAATAGATAGAAAGAATTTTGGGACTAACTAATGGATCCAGGATCCTAGAAAGAAATTTTTACAGGATAACCGTTATGATCCTAGCACACAGTACATGAAAAGTTGGGGATCATTGAAGAGAAAGAGAGGATTAAATCTTTGTTACAATTGCAGAAGGCCCGAACATATTGATAAGGAATTTCTTGGGTGAAGACCCAGTTGTCTTTGTTGTAAGGCTATGGACCATGAAGTATTGGACTGCCCTAGAATGATTGCTAGGCTTGAAAATATAAATATAGAGAAAGCAGGAGATCAAGAGACCAAGATTATAGCAGAAACCCATAAAAAATCAGAAAAGATATTGCTACAGATGAGAGATACCTTGAATGACCACCGACATGTTAGGCTATCAAAGATATTTAAGAAGAAAGAGCAGATCGAAGTGAGAATAGGAGACTTCGACATTGACTGTGTTTTGGATGAAGAAACACTGGTGAACATTATGATAGAAGGAACCTGGAAAGCTATAGGAGGACCTAACATGACCCCTTCATTAGGAGGAATAGGTTTATTCAGAGGAAAGATGGTAAACCTATGTGGAAAGCTCACTCAAATATCTATGAATGCTCATGGAGCTTTGACAGAAGAAGATTTTGAGATTGTTAAGTTCGTGGAGGACAATGCCCTGTTTAATATGTTACTTGGTAAACCTTGGATTGAGAAAGATCAAGCCAGAAAACAAGAAGCAGAAAGGGACCTAGAACAACAGAGACAAGAGTTAAGAGACTTCATGACTAGAAGGATCGTGCAGTTGATTTAAGAACAAGAGAATAGATCAAGGGTTCTTGACCCTAGGAACTTGGATGATGAAGTTGACAGAATGCTAGAAGAACCACAGAGGAACGAAAAATATGTTGGACAAGTAATACTTGTGGATCTGAAGAAATAATCTCAGCATTGCGAAGTTACGATGCCAAGAGAAGAAAATAATCAGAATGAAAAAAGGATGTCCGAGATGAAGCTCATTGGGAAGAAGGCTAGAAAACTCATGAAGAAGAAAGTGAAGTTGAAGAAATTACAGAACGTTCCACAAGAAACCCCGCAGAAGGAAAACATGTAGAATTTGAGCTTCGTCAGGATAGCATAACAACAACATATGGCACTTCACCATGTCGAAGTAATATAGCCGTTAGAAGACGATATACCCATTCCGATGATGGCCCAAATGACTCGAAAGAAAGTTATGACCTACTACCTGATTGTTAGACTATGCCATAATGGACAGATCAAGAGTTAATGAACCCTCCTATCCGTTGCAAGCAGTCTGTTACAACTTTACTTACTTATTCCGTCGTGCCATGCCTGGAAGACACTTTTGCCAATTGAGAACTTGAGCTCACAAAATACCCGCATTATGGAATAGTGACTACCTTGCCTTTCTCTCTACTCGATTACGGTACCTTCATCCCATTGACAACCTGATAAAGTGATCCTGAGCTTACATGTCCGACGAGATTAGCGCGGAAGAAGAATCGGTGAGAGAAATAATCACTAGCTTAAGAATCAAAAGAGTTATGTTGGAAAGAGGAATGTCCACCGGAGTCCAAGCCTCGTCATCAAGAGGAGTAGCAACTTCTCCATCCACTGCTCGAGTTGGACCATCCTGACAGACCGCCGAGAAACATACTAAACATAGAGATTACATCGTGAATGCCAAACTGATCCCGAGCATCTTGCCCTCTTACATACCTCCTCTGAAAGGTGAAATAAACCGTGACAGTGTGCCCCAAGATTACGACTATCCTATGATCACTGCGTACCTACCAAAGGGAGTGCGCGTAGTTCGCACTGAGCAGACCAAGCTCGCAACATTGAAATTTTGCGACTTAAACCTTGGTGACCGGAAAACCTACAGTATGCTTGCCCCGCACAAGTATCTGAAGATGACAAAGGGGAAGAATTCCAATATCGTCCCTCAACAATGGATGATGAACCTCGTGTAGTCCACCTTACTTAATGTAATGAAGATTCCACACTTTGGTAGGAACCAGGAGGTGAATGCTTGCGTAAAATTGCTACTTGCGAGCTACCATGAAGGATATCCCTGGTTGAACCAGCGTATAACGATTGATCTGGTGCTGATCAATCAGATCACTGGGCTGAGCATGCAGGGCCCTGATCCGCAAGACTATTACCCTGGAAAGACCGCGGATCACGCTCTTTCACAGAAGATTAAAGAGGTCTATGAAAATGTTGAAAAAGGCACGTGAGATTACAAGGTAACCTCTATTGACAGTGGCGCAGTGCGCCTCACCTATCAGATGATCGTAGGAAAGTTAGTCTGCAAGAATAGACCGACGCAAGTATCTAGGTTTGTAGTTGATCTCGCAGGAAAATGTGTAGAAGGAGTCCAAATGAATTGGTCGAAGTACCTAGTGGATCAACTTGAATTGTATTGCAGAGAAGCACAAGACCAAGGATATGAGTTCCACTTCAGCTGGCTTCTCATCTTGATTGCCTTCATAGCATGGGAGATGCTGGAGGATGCCGTTTTTCCTAAAACCTTACCATTTGAACCATTGGTTGCGAAGTTCAGTACATTGTGGTACACGACGGATATGAATAGGAAATGGCAGTCGAATACCCTCTTTCATAGATACTACATTGAGTTGAAGACTTCTATACAAGCCACACCTCGCATTACTCCAAACACACTCCACAGATTCAGACCCTTAATGAAGTTCAGCGCGGACCGCCACTTTATATACCCGACTCCACGCGCTGATGAGCACCAGGAACAACTGCAGTCCTATTATAAATTGATAGAAGAAGAACTTAAAGAGATTACCATGGAATGGTTTGCGGACCTCCTCGTTGCAGCAGATCCAGCAGATATTTTAGATATCAATAGCCCAGAAGCTGCGCAGGACACACTTGGGCCCAGTAAGATAAAGAAGACAAAGAAGATAAAGGAGACGAAGAAAACTGAAGAAGTTCAAGATGTAGATAGCCGCTATGTAAGGACAACTTCTGTCACACTAGATGAAGAAGGTAATGATGAAGACCTAGAAGAAGTTGAACAACAACCAAAAGACAAAGTTGTAGTTATAAAGAAAAGAAAAGGGTCACCTTCGAAGTCTTCCGTTAAGAAGAAAGCAAAAACGACCGTGACCAAGATGAAGACCACGCTCAACCCTGATGACTTCAACTTTCTCCTTGCAACTTTGAATGAAGCCATAGAAGAAATTACAAAAAAGCAGGAGGCCAAGCCACAGACGATGTACGACAAAATCCAAGCCAATCTCCAAGGAGTACAACGAGCCCTCCAGTCTAACTGCGCAGTTGCCACTGTGCTTATGTTAGAAGGAACACCCGAAGCAGGAGACGAGTCAGTTCAACTTTGCAGGATTGCCGACCTAGTCGAAGTATGCATTCAGAAAGTAGAAGTAAAAGTGCAGGCCACCCAAACCCTAAAGCACACACACGAGGAAATCATAGAGCAACGCCGAGCTGCACAACAAGAGAAGAATGCCATCCTGACAAAATTTGAAGAAGATAGAGTGAAATCCAGAAAGAAAAGAAGCAACTGCTCGCGAAGTAGATCGGGTTCGAAGAAGCAGTCAATAGAGCATTTCACTCTGTTACTGGCTTAGAATAGAAGGCAGAAGAACCCATAGAATGCCAAGTAATGAAGCTTGTTGAAGTCATTCAGCAATTGCAACAAAGAGTAGTAGAACTAGAGCTCCAAGCTATACCGAGTACTCCACAAGAAGAACGTGACCAACAAGAAGTGAATGCTTGAAGTATAGTAAAAAGGATTAGGGCACTCACTGAAGAATGTAAGAAATTAAGTAGTAGAAGTGCGCAGATACATGAGAACCTATCCGAGAACCCTGAATTGCATAAATTGGAGTCACAGCTCCAGGAGGCGAAGTACCAAGCCAATAAGTTACAGGTACAGCTGAAGGCCCTACTGACCATAGAGAAAATGAAGAGGTCCCACGAACAACACGTTGTGCAACAACAGATTCATATGATCCAGAGCAAGGTCATGGAAGTGATGTAGCATCTTCAACCTTTGTAGGATAGGGAATGGCAACTATTCTTAGATATTGAGAGCCAAGGGATAGACCTGGAACAGGTCATGAACACAGCAGAACAACACTTAGAAGGACCAATTAGTAATGCACTCATTCAGGAGTTTGCTGAGCAAGAAGCAGTACCAAAGCAACAGTCCAAAGCAGCTCGAGCGAAGCTCAAGGCCTTCGAGACAAAGTTACCTAGAGAAGAGTGACTCAGGACGAGTCATAGGTGAGTGTTGGGGGCCTGTTGGCCCTCGACCAAGTTTTGAGGAATACTTGGTCATAGTTGACCGTTTGGTACTTCGACTGCTTGTCGAAGACAGAGTGCATAGAGAAGCAGATATCACGGGATCTCGCCACCTTTTGTGGAACGTTTTTGGGTTTTTTTGGGAATATTGTAACGGGAAAGGGATGTCAGCCCTTGTTTAGGCATTTTTCTATGTATAAATATAGGTCTAGGCCATGTAAGAAAGGAGGTCCTATATAGTCAATGGCTTAGTGCATAATTTGGATCCTTGTGATCAGAAGTCTGTGTGAATGTAAGAGCTCCGTGCGTGTTGTAATAAGTGCCGAGTGCCATAGTGTGAGAAGTCTTAGTGCTTGGATCTACCCTGGGAAAGAGGATATAGCGAGTTGTGCAAATCTCTTGTCCTATGCGGGGTAGGATCTTGGAGGCTTAGTGCTGTAACTGCTTGACCAAGATAATACAAAGAAGACTTTGTGGACGTAGCCCCAGAGTGGGGGTGAACCACGGTAACTCTGTGTATTGTGCTTATGTGTTTATCTCTCTCTTGCTAAGTGCTCTGATATGTTTAGATAGATCTATTGATGCTTTGTGCTTATGAGATATGAATTCATGCTAGATATGATACATAAGATGCTAAGTGCTTAATATATTGAGTATAACCTGTTTATCATTGCTAAGTGCTAGATCTGATTAATTACTGTGGTGCTTTGTGCTTTCTGCGAAGTGTATTAATGAATGTATGTTAATAATTAACTGATGCTAAGTGCGCCGTAAGCAATATAATCACAGATCTGTGTCCTAGCTAAGGTTGCAGACACCTGAGTCTTGCAACCACCCCTGCCTCTACCTCGGGTGAGACTTCATCTACTTCGCAGGTGTTGTCGAAAGGGCCGGTAGTTAGGGATTTTTTGGTGCGCTCTTGAGTGTTGAACCCTAGGTATGCCCCTGTGCCAACAAATATAAATCCGCTATTCAGTCGAGAAGAAGATGATGGAAATGAGATAAATCTGGGCATTACAAAAGGGACTGCAAGTTGAAGGCAATGTAAGTTAGTACATGATCCAATGAGAAGCAATTGATTGAGTAAAATACAACTTCAGATAAGGGAGGCAATGTGTACCTGGCATCAACTAGTACACAGTCAGATCAATATGTTTGGTTGATCAACTAAGGAGAATCCTAACATATGACACCCCATAGAGAATGGTTCTGCTAATATTAACAATATGAAGGAGGAGACATGTTCTTGGGGGATGAATCAATAACCAAAATTTTTGGACGAGGAAGAGTTCGACTGATACTATAGGATGGGAGTAGAACACTTCCAGGTCTACTACACATTCTGGGTTTGGAAAGAAACTTGATATCTATCAGCAAGACGAGTGATGCAGAGGTGCACACTCTATTTTAGAAGGATTCATGCAATATGGTCAAAGGTGCGATGGTCTTAATGAAAGGAGTTTGGATTGGAACCCTATAAAAGTTACTAGGGAGTGTCGACTCGACTGGATGCAACAACATCGTTGTTCCTGAAGTCAACCTGACTTCGACTGGACTTGAATCGACTCGGGTTGAGTTGATTCAAATCAAGTCAAAAAGTCATCATAAAGTCGATTTGACCATGCTATGGCACGAGATGATGGGACACATTGAAGAGAAAGGAATTCTAGATATGCATAACAAAGGTATGATCGAAGAATTTCTTGCATGTAATTTAGAAGTCGACTTTTGTGAACATTGTATATATGGAAAACAAAGTCAGGTGAGGATCCCATCTAGAGCGACAAGGGAAAATGGGATTCTATATTTGGTTCATAGTGATGTGTTTGGCCCTGTTTCAGTGCCTTCACTTGGTGGATCCCTGTATTATTTCTCCTTCATAGATGATTTTTCCATGAAGACATGGATATATTTATTGAGTAAGAAATAATAGGTTTTTAAGAAATTCAAAGAGTTTAAATCTCTTGTAGAAAACTAGATAGATAAGAAGATTAAGGTGCTAAGAACTAACAACAGTGGTGAATTCTGTGGAAAATAATTTGATCAGTTTTGCAAGTAGTGTGGCATAGCACACAAAACTACCACACCATATGGAATATACCCCACAACAAAATGGAGTTACTAAGAGAATGACAAAAACATTGATGGACAAGGCAAGGAGCATGCTCAATGGTGCTGGGCTCGCACAAGAATTCTGGGCGGAGGTAGTTGAGACTGCAAAATATCTATTGAATATGTCTCCTGCTAGTCAACATGACTCCACATGAGGTATGGCCAGGTAAGAAGCCTTCGGTTTCACATCTCAAAGTATTTGGCTGTGATGCATTTGTGCATTTTCCCAAAGAAAAGAGGAGCAAGTTGGAAAAGAAGGCAGCCAAATTTATTTTCATTAGATACAAAGAAGGAATGAAAGGATATAAGCTCTGGGATCCCGCATCAAGGAAAACAATTCATAGTCAATATGTGGTATTCAGAGAATTCAGAAGTAAATATGAGCCTGAAGAAATTGTTCAGACTTAGAATAATCCAAAGAAGGTGTGGTTTGAACTGAGGAACAAAGAAGATGATTTAGTTGAGTCGACTGAATCAGAATAAGAGGTGGAGAAACCGACCCCGGTTGTAAGGAGGTCACAATGAATAATAAAACCAGTCGAAAGTTATAGTCCACCCAACTTTCATTCTGCATTCGTGTTAACTGCCACCGACAATGAGCCCAAGTCGGTCGGGGAGTCAATCGACTCAATAGAGGGAAAACTCTAGAAGGGTGCCATTGTTGAAGAGATGGAAACGTTTCACAAGAATGAGACATGGGACTTAGTCAAGTTACCTAGTGGAAGAAATTGTGTTGGTAGAAAATGGGTATTCAAGAAGAATATGAATGCAACAGGTCAAGTTGGGAAATTTAAAGCTCGACTAGTAGCGAAAGAATATTCCCAAGTCAAAGGAGCCAACTTCAGAGATAATTTTTCCCCCGTTGCAAAATTAACTTCCATTATAGTACTATTGTCTTTGGTTGTAGCATTTGATATGTAAATATAATAGATGTATGTGAAGACATTGTTCCTACATGGGGACTTGGAAGAGGAAATATACATGAAACAACCAGAAGGATTTGTAGTGAAGGGAAAGAAATATTTGGTGTGCAAACTGAAAAGATCCCTTTATGGTCTAAATAAATAACTAAGGATGTGATACCAAAATTTCGACACATACATCCTTAGTTTTGGATTTGTGAGAAGCAAAGCTGATCACTGCATATATTCCAAAGAAAAAGGTGGGCGTTTCATATGTATAGCATTGTATGTCAATGGCATGTTGCTGATTGGAAACAACATGGACACAATAAAGGAGGTGAAGAAGCAACTATCCTCCAAGTTTGACATGAAGGATCTCGGTGCACCTAACTTCATTCTAGGAATGGAGATTAAGAGAGATTGAGCAACTAGAAATATCTGGTTGAACCAAACAAATTATATTGAAATAATCTTGAAACGTTTCAACATGCAAGATTGCAAACCTGTGAAATTTCCAATTCTTGTGGGAGCAAGGCTAACTGCTGAACAATGTCCAAGGACACAAGAGGATATAGAGGACATGGAACATGTTCCCTATGCAAGTGTTTTTGGTATTCTAATGTATGAGATGGTTTGCACTCGACCAAACATTTCTCATGCAGTGGGAGTGTTGAGTAGATACATGTCGACACCTGGGAAGGAGCATTGGACAATTGTCAAAAGAGTATTCAGGTATTTGTGTGGCACAAAAGATTATGCTATATGCTATCAAGGAAAACCTAGAGGTGACAGTGAATTAAATGCACATGGCTTTGTCGATTCCGATTGGGATGGAGATATGGATCGATGAAGGTCGACCGATGGATATGTGTTCAAAATGTTTGGTGGAGAAATCAGCTCGATGAATAAGCAAAAGGTGGTCATAGCCCTGTCAACAACAGAAGATGAATACATGGGAACCACTCATGGAAGCAAAGAAGAAGTACGGATGCAAAGGATGTGTTCAAGAATTAGGTTTGAGAAGAGAGATATGAAGCCAAGTTGCAACAGTCAAAGCACAATATTTGTAGCAAAGAACCCATTATCATTCTAATACTAAGCACATTTATGTAAAATACCATTTCATAAGATACATGGTGGAAAGAAACAAGGTGCTACTGGAGAAAGTAGACACGTTGGAAAACTGAGCAGACTTGTTGACCAAGTCTGTGAGTGCTATGACGTTCTCTTGGTGCAAAGGGGAAATGGGCATTGTTGCCCTGGGTCTGTGACCGAGAGTTCAGAGGTCTCCCAGTTTCAAAAAATAAAACAACAAGTGGGAGAATGTTGGGTTGTTATAGTCTTTGTAGTGAAAGTCCAGTCGAGGTGGATCTATTGACAATCAAAGTCGAGATGGATCAACAACAAGTCGAAGGTCGAGGTGGTTCAACTGGGTAAAGTCGAAGTCGAAGGTTGAGGTGGTTCGACATGGTAAAGACATCGAAAACAAGTCGAAGAGGTCAACCAACAAGAGGTCGACATGTGAGTTAGCGGAAACTAACTGAAAACCGAATGAAGGTTGACTGGTAGTCGACTGGTAATCTGACTTAGTAGTCAACTGTAATAGAATCTTGAGATTCGCTGGATTTGTAGCCAATGATCTACATACATCTATAACCATTTTTGGGAACCTTTTCTTTTTGGTTTTTGCTACTGTAAAGCTATAAAGAAGGTGTGTTTTAATGTTGTAGAATCTAATCGATGAATGGATAATCACCAAGAATCAATAATCATAGAGGTTGTTGGTCATGTAGATGTAAGTCGAATTGGATACAGGGTTTTTCTTGTGTAAGCAAGAGGGTATGATGTCGATTGTGTCTTAGGTGTGGATGAGGTTAGAAATTTAACCTTTTATTATGAATGAATAAAACAACAAGAGAGAAGAACGCTCAAGGAATGCTGATTTTCCCAGTTTGGGTTTCGAGGGTAAAATATTTGTGTACTATGTGTTTTCTTAGTCATTTACTTTCTTGATTAAATATTTCTTCCTCTAGGTTTAGCGTGGAAGTGTTCCTCATTTCTTAACATTATTGTGTGTTTTTCATTGATGTAATGCAACTACCTTAGCAACCGTTATATAGTTTTTGTGTTTTGGATTCCATTCATAAATAAAATGCCATGGTGAACTTTCCATTTCATGTGTACTAGCAATAATTGCAATGTGTTTGAAGAAAGTATTTTATGAGAATGAATGCAAAATATTTGTGGAACAATAACATAATTGCATAAAAATCCATAATATCCTTGGCCAACTCTATTAGGGATATTACAATTGTAAGGTATCAGGGGGAACCTTATCTATATAAGGAGGGAACCTCTCTCATTTCTCATGGTTGGAAATATACTGGAAGACTTATTTGTTCATTACTTGGCGTGCAATATTTTCTATTTCTTGAGTGAGAATGTTCTAGGATAATCAAAGAAGGGTTCAATAATGAAAGAACCATTGAGGAAGGAGCTATTGCAAAGAAAGAGATGTAAGTGAGGTAATGAAATATTTCTTTGTCATTTCTTTGTGAAGTTTTAGGATATATCTAATGTATTGGGAATGCATATCTTATGGTTTTGTTTCCTTATGTTAGGATAGTTTAAAATTTGTAATACTTAAGTTGAATCTTTGTTAGTTTAGCCTCCATGTGACTCTTGCAAGGTTCAAATCTATTAGCTTGATGCTCCCCAATCATTCTTCAAAGATATTTAGGGACTTCAAAATTAAAGGTAAATAGAACAACTACTCAAAGAGTAGTCAAGACTCTATAGCCTAGTGGTAGCACTAGGTTTTCTTTTCTTTTCTAACCATCTCAATTTAATTTACCCCTTTTAATTTTTGTTTTATAAGCAACCTAGGGTTTAATAGGGATTTAATTTTCTAATTTGGGTTTCTTATCCAAGTTTCATTGAGCCGATATTTCCATATTCAACTTCTAACTTGGGTTTTCTGTAGGTCATCCAATTGAAAAAGCCTTATCTTAAATTTGACTTGCTTTTTTTCTAGGTTAACTCTAATGTTTTCATTGTTTCATACTTGTATAGATTTAATACCCATGCCCTAAAGATACAAAGTATTCATAAAAACTAAAAATTCTCGGGGTTTTAAATTTTTGACTTCAAATCTGGTGTAGTCATGATATAATCTGATTATTAGCTTTGATCTAACACTTATGGCATGGTTTCATCCTGAACACGTTGTCATTAAGGGACCGATGAAGCATTTAACTAATAGAGGGTTTTAACTATATCCTTCTCTAAGAATTGAAATGTTGACATACATTATCTGAAAGTTATTTCATGATCTAATGCAATTTCAGGACCTAATCGATGATTAAAAGAACTGAATTTGTCTTTCTAGATCTGCTAATGTTTTCAGTGTCACTTTTCATAATTTTTCCACATTTCTGGAATATTTTTAAAAAGGACGTTTCAATGGCTTAGCGTGGCATATATGTTTGAAGGATATCTAGGAAATGTTAAATGGTCCAACCCTTTAAAATGTCATAAGGGGTTTGGAATAATCAGTCATTTCTAGTTTCAGTCTTTGAATGAAAGTTTGATTTCAAGATCATGAAAATAGTAACTAAATTCTAATGCATGCATGAGAGAACACTTGTTGGTTAAATTTAAATTCAAAATTGAAGTTTCATTTAAGCTGGGTTATCATTCCTTCTCTTTCATAACTTAAATGGGACTGATATACTGATATATACCACACATTCCAGGTTTGAAGGTTTACAAATACTAAGATTGATGATTATTATGTGATATGATCTATTCCATGCAAATCGAGGCTAGAGAGAACTTAATGATTCACACACTTGGCCTATTTTGTTAGCTTCTCTGAACTATTGTGATTTTAGATTGGTTTACATTCTATATTTGAAAATGGATCTGGTATTTTGAGTTTCACTTGAAACTAAATTAAACCCCCCCNACACACACAACACACACACATACACTGCCACACATTTCAGGTTTGAAGGTTTAAAAATACTAAGTTTGATGATTATTATGTGATCTGATCTATTCCATGCAAATCGATGCTAGAGAGAACTTACTGATTCACACACTTGGCCTATTTTGTTAGCTTCTCTGAACTAGTGTGATTTTAGATTGGTTTACATTTTAGATTTGAAAATGGATCTTGTATTTTGAGTTGCACTTGAATGATATGAAATCTAGAATGATATCTCATGGTCCATTTAACATACAAAACAATCTTTGTTTCATTTTTCATTTCACTTGATGGGAAAATCATATACAAAATATGGTTGTCTTAATACTTCTTGATAAACCCTCACTTCAAGAATTATTTGGTGATGTTTATGACTAGTATTTTGGGTGGTTCCTACAAGAGCACATAGACATAATATTCTTGCATATTTTACTTTATCAACTAATTTCTACACATATTGATAATTTTTGAGGTGTAACTAAACTTATGATAGCACTCACATAACATTTTCAATGCTTTGATCTGCATATCCAAATATGCTCTCTCTTGAATGGATGAACGAATTTAAATACATATATGGAAATAGAACTTGGCATAGTTACAATGTCAACATCTTAGTTACAATTTCCTTTGTTGGTCCATGATATATTGCAACTTGAGAGATCTAGAATCTCAGGGCTATAAATGTCAGCGTGTCTTACAATGGTATTAATATGGATCATAAAAAACTCATCATTTCATAATTAATCTCATAATGTTGTATAGTTCATTGCCACATGGTTGTAAGGTGTAATTCATTAATATTTCAAGTGAATCGACCAACACACTTAGTTTGCTACACTTTATTTCAATATTGGGATTTGTCCTCAACAACAACTTGCTTGCTCTTTCAAAATTATTAACACATAAAGAAAATTGATAATTCAGTCCACCACACTTGATGAATCTAGTCCAAGTAACTCTCACATTGCAATAACTAATTGGACTAGATAGACCTTAGGGATTCCCCCTAGGCTAGGTTAGGTTTCCTCACTAGTTGAATTGTGCGGCAAGGCTATCGAGGTGACAATGGGTAGCTTGCCTATTGTGCCTCCAGGCTCTTGTGATTTGTTGTTAGTACTTTCTTCACCTAATTAGAGTTTGAGAGGTAATATTTTTGGCACCATTGTCAAGGTTAAAGTCCATTCCCTGGTTATCTAAAGTTTGGATTCAACTAAAATTTGATGACCAAAATTCAAATATATATTTAATTTACTCATCTAGCGACTCCATCGAGGGGAGGAAGCCCAATTTCCTAAGAGATTTTAAAGGTTGGTTGTTTGTAGGGTGAAGCAAGCATCTTTGGTTGGCATTTGATTATTCACCTTGATAGCTCCATTTTTGCCATATTTGTTTTTTGGGTTGAAGTTGTGGAAAATGGCACCTTGGGATTTCCATGAAATCTTTCCTTCCTTTTATCTTAGAAAAATTGTGGGATATCAAAACAAAATATCTCTAGTATGGAAAAAAATGTTCTAAAATTTGACGGTGAAAGTTTTCATGCTAATCAACACATCTTGTCATTTTTGGAATATGTTTGGAGGCTTGAGTAATACAAAAAGATATATTGATCAAGTTATTTTTTGTTTCCTTGGATGGAAGGCGAAAGGCTTGTGTGAGAAATGGCATTAGTATTAGGTCAATATCATCTTGTGAGGATTTTATCAAAGTATTTTGCTAGTGTTGGTGTCCTCCTTTGGAAAGGTTCGAAGATGTTTTTGGAAACATTATGACAACCATATATGAAGAAGAAGATGAAACTTTTGGGAACTATGAAATTAGGGAAACAATTACTTTGTCTATTATCTAAAATAAAGATTATGAAGTGAATTTAGATGAAGTATCTTCTCATGATATTGATGATGAAGATTTTGATAAGAATTGAAGAGTGAATGTGATGACGATGACTATGATTCCCTTATACCATATAGACGTGGAGTGTTATATTTGGAGGCCCTTCGTATGGATGATTTAGAAAACCAAAAGAGGCATCCATAACACTTATTGTTGAAGATCATATTGAAAACCAAGAGCCACCTCTTGTGGGTATGGATAGAGAGTCTTTTTATTTCCTCAAAGAATAAGCATCACCTCATGAACACATTGAAAATCAATCTCATGAAGAAGTATCCACCCAAGAAAAACACTTAGATGATTGGATTGAACTTTTCCATTAAAGGAAAAATGAGATAGTTGCTTCATTCCTTAAGTTTCAAAAGAATTATTTATTAGAGTTTGGGGTTGAAATAAGTAAGAAGATAGAAAAAAACAATGCCGTTTTGAACTTAATTGAGAAAAAGAGAATTTATGACTATAACTCATAGTGAAGATGTTTCCACTTTGACATTAATTGAAGATAAAAATATAAAGGAAACATAGATCAAGGATCCTCTCATCCCATTGGAAATCAAGGATACGATAAAGATGATCTAGGTGGATATTGGTGGCCACCCACCTATTCCAACTGGCTCCTCTTGACAATTTTTAGCTCAACACGTTCTTCTGTACTTCTTTGTAATCGTGGGTTCTACACTTTTGGGGTTGTATGAATCCCTACACATATTCCAAGTGGAGATTCACGACCTTACACCTAATACAATTGGCTTATTTTGGATGTTTTCATGTCAACACATCTTTCTGTACTTCCAGGGTCGTTTTGGGGACCTAAACAATGTTTTTTTTTGGCTTACCACAGTCCAATTGCAGACAAAGTCATGGTGTGATGGTGTAATGTGTATTTCTCGAAAATACCTTTCCAAAGGGCTATCATGCACCTAAAATGGAGGTTGTATGCAAAATTTACGACCTTGAGAAGTTGAGGTACAAACTTACCCATCGGGGCTCACATGACTTTTGGCATTTCACCTCTTAGGGTTAGGTTTTTGGATGTCTATGGTTTTGGAATTCATGAGTAATGTTAAAAAAAGGCCTCTGGAGCCTCATTGCAATCATTCTACTCAAACATATGCGCATAGTAGCCACATCTCTTCTCAGAGATAACTACCATCATTCGAGCAAGTTGTTTCAGTTATGTAGTTTTACAGTTTCAACCTATTTCATTTATTCAATAGAAGATATTGTTCATTGGATATATGTGTTATTCTCCATATCTCTATGTTTATTGTATTCAACCTATTAATCAGTTCATTCCACTCCTAAATATGGATCAGTAGTATCAGAGTGATATTCTCTTCATTTATATTTCTTCATGCATGTCCCCGACAAGATCTGGGTACAAGAATTTGGGACTCGAACCAATTGATCCTTTGCAAGATCGACCATGCCAAGCCCGACAATAACCCATGGGGGATGAAAATAAAGATGACGGAGCATGAGATCCTTTTAAAATGTTTCTCAAGGAATCCTTTGCGCTATAAACGAACAAAACGATGGACAACTTTGCACAGATCCTTCAACGGTTGCCCATAGGAGAAGCATCTTCATCAAGCGGCCATGCAACCCCCTTCAAGGTACAAGTAAATTTTGATATTCCATTATTTGAAGGACTGATAGATACTGATGCTGTAGATAAATGGTTGAATATGCTCAACGGGTATTTTTCAGTCCACAATTTTTACGATAGGGAAAATATTAATTTTTCACTCCTCAAGGCCGTCCCCCATGTTAAGGACTAGTGGGATACTTACTCTGAGCAAAGGCACATAGAGGAATATGCAATATTTTTGGTCTCCCCTACATGGGATTCCTTCTAGGATGCAATTAAAGAACAATACTACCCTTTTGGAAGCTACGAGGACCAATACACTAGATGGACCACCCTGTGTCAGGAAATGGACCAAACAATACCAGATTTCACCAATATTTTCCATACCCTACACACCAAATTGGCTATCAAAGACTCTAACAACATCTAGTGCTCAAATACTTATAGATATGCTGTCAAGATCAAGCAGAAATTTAAGCAAAAGAGGCGAGAGTTTGGATCTACAAACTCCTCACAACTGAAGTAGGGAAAAGGCGCCCCCAACCCACACAACAAGGGACAAAGAAAAGATGGCCACTCTCAGGACAACCAGTCTAAGATGCAACACAATAAGGGTAACGAGCAGTCAAAGAAGGACACGTGAAAATGGTGTGAATACCATAAAATCCCTTGGAACAACACCGAAGAATGTCGCTCCAAGTAGCCACTCATGGACAAGTTGAAGGATTCCGAGTCAGAGGCCGATTCTAACTCTGAATCAAATCCAAAAGGAGGGAAGAGGATTATCGATGTTGAACCTAGTGTCACTGTCACTACCATGAAAGTCCAACCAAGCAAACTAGAAGAACCAAAGGAATGAGAACACCTCTTTCACTCACATATGTGGGTAAAGGGGGCTTCACTTCATTTCATTGTCGATAGCGACAATCAAAAGAACTTGATATCAGCAGAGGTTGTAAAGAAACTGGACCTGTCGATGACACCACACCCACATCCCTACACCATCGGATGGATTCGCCAAGGAAGAGATCTCTGTGTCAGCCAACAATGCCATCTTCCCTACAACATCAAGCCTTTCAAAGATGAGGTATTGTGTGATATTTCTCCCCTTGAAGTTTGTGATGTTCTTTTAGGACAACCATATTTGTGGAAGTGTCATGCTGTGTATGAGTCTAGAGACCATATTGTTATTATTACTTTGGATAGACAATTGTACAACATACCAGAGGTAGCACTGCCTACTTCTATTTCTTTAATATTTGCTAAGCAATGTAGTAAGGTCATTTCACAGATTGGGAAGTTTGTCTTCTTTGTGATATGTGCTCACAACAAGCAGAAGGTCACCACCACATCTGTAGCCTCTACATAGAGCCTCTCTTTGTAGTAGAAGCAATTGGACAAGATCATGGAAGAGTACAAAGACATATTCTCCTCACCCACCGGGGTACCGACACACTACTAAGTCAAGCATCCAATTGATCTAACCCCCGGTGCACCTCTGCTTGAACCAGTCTATCGTCGCTCGCTGATGGAAAATGATGAAATCAAGTGTCAGATCCAAGAGATTATTCAAAAGGGGCACATCAAACCCAAATCCTCCCCTTGCAGACACCTGATTGTATTGGTGCAAAAGAAGGATGGGACCTGGCGGCTCTGCATTGATTACATAGCATCAAACAAAATCACAGTCATGAACAAGTACCCAATTCCTAGAATTGATGACCTTCTTAACCAACTCAAGGGGGAAAATTTGTTCAGCGAGATTGACCTAAAGTCTTGCTACCACAAGGTTCCCGTTGAACTAACTGATGTATGGAAGACAACTTTCAAATCTAAAGAAGGTCTCTTCGAATAGTTGGTCATGCCCTTTGGCTTTACAAATGCACCAACCACTTTCATGAGGTTGATAGATGATGTATTGAGACCCTTCACCAACTATTTTGTAATGGTATATTTGGATGCCATCCTCATCTTCAACAAAACTCAGGAGGAGCACATGCAACATATTCAACAGGTTTTGAGCACTCTGCGACAACACAAGCTATATGCCAACTTGGAAAAATGATCCTTTGGCATGAATATTGTCCAATACTTGGGCTACATTGTTGATGACCATGGGGTACATGTTGATCTAGGTCATATCCAAGTCATCCGTGACTGGCCAACCCTAACCACACTAACCGAGCTTCAAAGCTTCATGGGACTGGCCAACTTCTACCGACGGTTCGTGTTGGGATTTTCCCATATTGCATGGGCCGTTAGCCAAGTGACAAAGGGCAGTGATAGGGAAAAGTTCGCATGGGGGATGGAACAACAAAGAGAATTTGATGATTTGAAGCATCGCTTGTGCTCAACTCCAGTACTCTCCTTGCTCGGTCTACAACAATCGTTCGAGATTGAGACTGATGCATTTGAATATGCTGTAGGCACAGTTATCACTCATAACGGTCATCCCGTGGCATACCATAGTGAGACACACTTAGATGTTTTTCAGAAATACCCCACCTATGACAAGGAAATGTATTCCATTGTACAAGCCAGTCATCAATGGAAACATTACATTCTGGGAAAGGAGACAATCATCACTGATCACAAGCCTCTACAGTTCATACAGACATAGAGGAAGTTGCAGAACAATCGCCATCATAAGTTGTCCACCTACCTGCAGTTGTTCCATCTCAACATCAAGTATAAGACAAGGAGCACAAATCGTGTTGTTGACTACCTCAGTCGACCTCCCATGGCTACACTCACCACTATGCTCCATTCCTGTGGACAGGAGACATCTTTGTGGCCCCGACTTTATCAACAAGATCCAGACTTCGCCATCACCTATCAGCTCTTGGGTACATGCGTGAATGTCATTGATTTTCACATTCAGGACAGACTGTTATACCATCTGGGCCATCTCTGTGGTCCTGCAAGCGAATGTGCAAAGCTCATTTTGGAAGCTCACTATAGTCAAATGGAAGGACATTTTGGCATGGAGAAAACTGTGGTCGTTCTATAGAAACATTTTTATTGGACAAAACTTCGACAGGAGGTCAACAAGTATATAAAATATTGCGCTGCCTGTGCCATTGCCAAGCCAACCATCAAGAAGCAAGGAGTATACACCCCTCTTCCTACTCCCGAGAAGCCTTGGGAATCCATCTCGATGGATTACATGTCTGGACTTCCATCCACCAAGCAAGGCAATGCTTATGTATTTGTGGTAGTTGATCGGTTTTCGAAGATGGCTATCCTCACATCCTGCAAGAAGAACATCACAGTGGTAGATATTGTCAAGCTCTTCTTCGAATGAGTGTGGGTCCACTTTGGGATACCACAAACCATCATCTCTGACTGGGACAACATTTTCCTAAACACATTTTGGTTGAGTCTCTGGTCATTTTTGGACACCAAGCTCATTAAATCCACTGCTTTCCACCCCCAAACCAACGACCAAACAAAGGTCGTCAATCATATGATTGTGCACATTCTGCGCATGTACAAATATAAGCATCCACGTACCTGGGATGAGAGTCTCCCCTATGTTCAACATAGTTACAACAAGGTTCTCCATAGATCCACCGACCATATCTAATTCTAGGTGGGGCTGGGGTTCCAACCCTTGGGTCCCATTGATGTTGCACTACCTCTTGCAACCATACAAACAAACAGTTCCCATGTTTAGTCTGAGACTGACAAATCCATCAGATTCATTGAGTGGATTCAACACATCTGTCAATAGGTCCATGAGATTTTGCAGAAAGACGATGCTAAGTACAAGTAGAGCCATGATCAACACAGGGTACCACACCAGTTTCAGGTGGGAGACAAGGTCTAGTTACATTTGTAGAAAGACCATCTTACAGAGCCCCATTGGAAGCTCCTCCCAGTTCACTATGGGCCTTACACTATCACCAAGGCTGTGGGTAGCAATGCTTTTGAGCTCAACACTCCACCCTTCCTTGGATTGCACCTAGTGTTCAATGTGGACCTCCTTTGACCACATTTTCCACCATTATTGGACACCTCAGAGATCGAAGAACAATTGACACCAACATAGCTCAACCTTGGATGCATGGAACATGCATCCATTGATCAGATAGTGGACACACAGGTCAAGGGAAATTGCCAACAGAGGATCCACCTTTATCGGGTTGTCAAGGTAGGGAAACTCCTACACCAAGGCAAGTTGCTCATCAGAGGCCAAATTTAGCAGAAGTTTCCTCACCTGATGGGGGAACTCAACGCAATGGAGACCATTTCTTCCTAAGGGGGGAGGACTGATCCGAGTGGATATTGGTGGACACCCACCTATTACAAATCACTCGTCTTGAAAGTTTTTATCTCAACACATTCTTCTGTACTTTTTTGTAATAATGGGTTCTACACTTCTGGGGTTTTCTAAAACCCTACACATCTTTCAGGTGGAGACTGGTGGCCTCCCACCTAATCCAACTAGCTTATTTTGGATGTTTTCATGTCAACACATCTTTCTGTACTTCTGGGGCCATTTTGGGGCCCTAAACAGTGTTTGTTTTCTTGTCACAATCAAATTGTAGATGAAGTCAGAGCTTGATGGTGTAATGTGTAGTTCTTGAAAAGACTTTTCCAATGGGTTATCACGTGCCTAAAATGAAGGTCGTATGTAAAAGTTACGACCTCGAGAAGTTGAGGTACCAACTTACCCATTGGGGCCCATGTGACTCTTGGCATTTCACCTCCTAGGGTTAGGTTTTTGGATGTCTAGGGTTTTGGCATTCATGAGTAATGTTAAAAAAGGCCTCTGGAGCCTCATTGTGATAATTCTACTCAGAGGGATGTGCGTAGCAGCCACATCTCTTCTCAGAGATAACTATCACCATTCAAGCAAGTTGTTTAAGTTCTGCAATTTTACAGTTTTAGTCTATTTCATTTATTCAATAGAATATATTTTTCACTGGATATCTTTGTTGTTCTCCATATCTCCGTGTTTATTGTATTTGGTTTGTTAATCAATTTGTTCTGCTCCTAAATATGGATCACAAGAAGACCAATCATTTCGTAAGCATATCAAGGAAGAATCACTATTGAGGAATACATGGATGAAGAGGAAGATCATAGTTCCATAAAGAAAGAAGAGTTCAAGGGATATGAATGTGAAGTTATGAATATATGCTTGAATGAAGATAACAACTAAGTCTTTATTCACCCTTCACATGAATATCATGATACAATAACTTCCACATCTTTGCAAACTTTTGGACCTTTTGATGCATACTTTGACAATTTGGAAGATAAAAATTTTGTAGAAGGACCTTGAGAACAAGAACAACCTTATGTATTTATTGATGAAGAGAACTTTCATAAGAATTTGGAGGGTGGCAACAACCAATTCTTTTTCCTATCCACATGAGAAGAATGATACCCTTATCAAATTTTCAAACTGTATGATCCATCCTTGGATGATGTTGAAGAAGAATCTATATATGTGTTCCCTCATGCCATGAACATCTTGATGAACTTGGCGCTAAAAGCCTTTTTGACATTTTCCCTAATTTTGGTAATGATATATCAAATATGGAATGATCTCTCATGGTTATTTTAACATACAAACAATCTTGGTTTCATTTATCATTTCACATGATGGGAGTATCATATAGAAAATCCAATTTTCTTAATAGTGCTTGATAAACCCTCGCTTCAAGAATTATGTGGCTATGTTTATGACTGCTATTTTCGGTGGTTCCTACAAGAGCACGTTGACATAATCTTCTTGCATATTTTCCTTTCTCGACTCATTTATGCACATATGGATCAATTTTGACGTGTAACCTAAACTTATCATAGCACTAACACAACATTTTCAATGCTTTAATATGCATATCTAAATATTCACTCTATTGAATGGATGAACGAATTTAAATACAAATCTATGAATATAACTTGGCACAATTATGGCTACAAATGTTTGGCTACAAAGGAGGGAAGTGGATTATCGATGATGAACCTAGTGCCACTGTCACTACCACAAAATTCCAACCAAGCAAACCATAAGAACCAGAGGAAGGGTTACACCCTTTTCACTCACAGATGTGGGTAAAGGGGGCTTCACTTCATTTCATTGTCGATAGTGAAAATCAAAAGAATTTGATATCAGCAGAGGTTGTAAAGGGGATGAACCTGCCGATGACACCACACCCACATCCCTACACCATCGGATGGATTCGCCAAGGAAGAGATCTTTGTGTCAACCAACAATGTTGTCTTCCCTATGACATACTACCTTTCAAAGACGAGGTATTGTGTGATATTTCTCCCATTGAAGTTTGTGATGTTCTTTTAGGACAACCATATTTGTGGAAGCGTCATGCTGTGTATGAGTCTATAGAACATAGTGTTATTATTACTTTGGGTAGACAATTGTACAACATACTAGAGGTAGCGCTGCCTACTTCTATTTCTTTAATATTTGCTAAGCAATGTAGCAAGGTAATTTCACAGATTGGGAAGTTCGTCTTCTTTGTGATCTATGTTCACAACAAGTAGAAGGTCACTACCACATTCGTATTCTCTACATAGAGCCTCTCTTTGCAGTAGAAGAAAGTGGACGAGATCGTGGAAGAGTAAAAATACATCTTCTCCTCACCCACCGGGGTACCGACGCACTGCTAAGTCAAGCGTCCAATTGATCTAACCCCCGATGCACCTCTGCCTAATGGACTAGTCTATCATCACTCGCTGATGGAAAATGATGAAATCAAGCATCAGATCTAAGAGCTTCTTAAAAAGGGGCACACCAAACCCAACTCCTCCCCTTGCGGAAGCCCGCTTGTACTGGTGCAGAATAAGGATGGGAACTGGCGGCTATGCATTGATTACATAGCATTAAACAAAATCACAGTCAAGAACAGGTACCCAATTCCCAGAATTGATGACCTTCTTGACCAACTCAAGGGGGAAAATTTCTTCAGCAAGATTGACCTAAAGTCTCGCTACCACCAGGTTCCTGTTGAACCAACTGATGTATGGAAGACAACTTTCAAATCTAAAGAAGGTCTCTTCGAATGGTTGGTCATGCCCTTTGGATTAACAAATGCACCAACCACTTTCATGAGGTTGATGGATGATGTATTGAGACCCTTCACCAACTCTTTTGTAGTGGTATATTTGGATGACATCCTCATCTTCAACAAAACTTGGGAGGAGCACATGCAACATATTCAACAGGTTTTGAGTACTCTGCGACAACACAAGATATATGCTAACTTGGAAAAATGATCCTTTGGCATGAAAATGGTCCAATACTTGGGCTACATTATTGATGAGCATGGGGTGTATGTTGATCCAACTAAGATCCAAGTCATCCATGACTGGCCAGCCCCGACCACACTAACTGAGCTTCAGAGCTTCAGAGCTTCTTGGAACTGGATAACGTCTACCGACGGTTCGTGTTGGGATTTTCCCATATTGCATGGGTCCTCAGACAAGTGACCAAGGGCGGTGGTAGGGAAAAGTTTTCATGGGGAAGGATAAAAAATGAGCATTTGATGATCTAAATAATCGCTTGTGCTCAACTCCAATACTCTCCTTGCCTGATCTACAACAACTGTTCAAGATTGAGACTGATGCATCTGACTATGGTGTAGGCACAATTCTCACTCAACACGGTCATCTGGTGGCATACCATAGTGAGACATGCTCAAAGTTTTTTTGGAAATACCCCACCTATGACAAGGAAATGTATTCCATTGTACAAGCCTATTGTCAATGGAAACATTACATTTTGGGAAAGGAGACAATCATCCACACTGATCACAAGCCTCTGCAGTTCATACCGACATAGGGGAAGTTGCAGAACGACCACCATCAGAAGTTGTCCACCTACCTGCAACAGTTCCATCTCAACATCAAGTATAAGACATGGAACACAAATCATGTCGCTTACTGCCTCAGTCGACCTCCCATGGCTACACTCACCACAATGCTCCATTCCTATGGACATGAGGCATCTTTGTGGCCCCAACTTTATCAACAAGATCCAGACTTCACCACCACCTATCAACTCTTGGGTACATGTGCGAATGTCACTGATTTTCACATTCAAGATATATTGTTATGCCTTCTAGGCCATCTCTGTGTTCCTGCAAATGAGCGTGCAAAGCTAATTTGGGAAGCTGACTACAGTCGAATGGCAAGACATTTTGGCATGGAGAAAATTGTGGCCATTTTATAGAAACATTTTTATTGGCCAAAACTTCGATAGGATGTCAACAAGTATATCAAATCTTGCACTGACTGTGCCATTTCCAAGCCAATCATCAAGAAGCAAGGATTATACACCCCTCTTCCTACTCCCGAGAAGCCTTGGGAATCCATCTCAATGGATTACATGTTTGGCCTTCCATCCACCAAGCAAGGCAATGATTGTGTATTTTTGGTAGTTGATCGGTTTTCGAAGATGGCCATCCTCACAGCCTGCAAGAAGAACATCACAACGACATATACTACCAATATCTTCTTTGAACGAGTGTGGGTCCACTTTGGGATACCACAGACCATCATCTCTAACCTAGAAAATATGTTCCTAAACACATTTTGGTTGAGTCTTTGGTCACTGTTGGACAACAAGCTCATTAAATCCATTGTTTTCCACCCCCAAACCGACGACCAAACAAAGGTTGTCAATCAGATGATTGTGCAAATCCTGTGAATGTAAAACTTTAAGAATCCACATACCTCGGATGAGAGTCTCCCCTATGTTCAACACAATTACAACATGGTTCTCCATAGCTCCACCGACCAAATCCCATTTCAGGTGGGGCTAGGGTTCCAACCCTTGGGTCCTATTGATGTTGCACTACCTCTTGCAACCACATAGACAAAGTCTTCCCATGTTGAGTCTGAGACCGACAAAGCCACTAGATTCATTGAGCCGATTCAACACATCCTCCAATAGGTCCATGATATTTTGCAGAAAGACAATACTAAGTACAAGCAGAGCCATGATCAACACAAGGTACCGCATCAGTTTCAAGTGGGAGACAAGGTATGGTTACATTTGTATAAAGAGCGTCTTATAGAGCCCAATTGGAAGCTCCTCCCACTTTTCTATGGGCCTTACACTATCACCAAGGCTGTGGGTAGAAATTCTTTTGAGCTCAACACTCCACCCTTCCTTGGCTTGCACCCAGTGTTCAATGTGGACCTCCTTCGACCATATTTTCCACCATTATTGGACACCTTAGAGATCGCAAAACAACTAACACTAACAAATATCAACCTTGACTGCATGGAACATGCATCCACTGATTAGATAGTGGACACACAGGTCAAGGGAAATCACCAACAGAGGATCCAACTTTATCGGGTTGTCAAGGCAGAGAAGCTCCTACACCAAGGCAAGTTGCTAACCCGGGGCCAAATTCAATAGAAGTTTCCTCACCTGATGGGGGAACTCAATGCAAGGGAGATCATTTATTCCTAAGGGGGGAGGACTGATCCAGGTGGATATTGGTGGCCACCCACCTATTCCAAGTGGATCCTTTTGAAAGTTTTGAGCTCAACACATTCTTCTGTACTTTTTTGTAATCATGGGTTCTACACTTCTGGGGTTTTCTAAATCCCTACACATATTCTAGGTGGAGACTCGTGGTCTCCCACCTAATCCAACTAGCTTATTTTGGATGTTTTCATGTCAACATATCTTTCTGTACTTCTAGGGCCATTTTGGGGCCCTAAACATTGTTTTTTGGCTTGTCACAATAAAAATGTAGACAGAGTCAGAGTTTGATGGTGTAATGTGTAGTTCTCGAAAATACTTTTCCAATGGGCTATCATGTGCCTAAAACAGAGGTTGTATGTAAAAGTTACGACCCCGAGAAGTTGACGTACCAACTTACCCATCGGGGCCCACGTGACGTTTGGCGTTTCACCTCCTATGGTTAGGTTTTTGGATGTGACGCAGACCCCCATCTCAGTAGGGTCTGCTGACGTCCCGGCCTATGGATCTTTAACTCCTCTGAGCCAAAATGGATCCTTGGTCCATGCTGGAAATCTCAATATATAAAAACCACAGTTCCTTTTTTGAACCCCGCTTGTGTGAACAAGCACTAGGTGCAAGCTCACCTCACGCGACCACCAACGGTGACCACAAGACTAGCTAACAAGCACTTCACATTTTGTGATTTCAAGACTTCTATTTCGAGTCACCCCGACTCCTCCAATTCTCGATCCCTGAACTAGGGCTTAACAATCCCAAGCTCCTCCCTTCAATCCTCCGCTGATGTGAGCTCCAACTGAAACCTGGGGCCCAGCTTCCAGTGCTACGAGACTTTATGTATCGGGAACTTGTGAAGTGCTTCTCTCCCCTTCTTTCAAAATGCAAACTCGCAATGACCACAATGCCAGATCGACAGTCCACATTTCCCGTGATCCAACACTCCAGATTCTTTCTTCGCGAATCCGAATTTCACGTTTCGTGAGTCTGGAAGTGGACTTCCCTCTTCCTTCCGAATCCCGACGTTTCGATTTCTCCTTCCCATGGAAGGGATCAATGGTTAGATCTCTCCTTGAGATCGATGGATACTATCTCTCATGAGATTGCGAGTGTCGAAAGACTCTCGACCCTTATCCTTCGCATATATTTACTGGATCCAATGGCCCACGGAAATCGACGTTTCTCCCTCGAGGAATTTCTATCATTCGTCCAGGCTCTCAACGTTTCCTGGAGAAATAACTTGGCGTCAATCCTTATGAACTTGGTTCCGCGAGGTGACTTCAAACCTCGTCTTTCCTCTAAACTTCCCTCGACTCTCTCCTTCCTGAGCTTTATCCTTGTTGCAAACTCAAGAATTCTAAGGAATCTTGCACACACTCCTTGTGGTCTTCATGATAACCTCTGGTTATCTGAAAACTCCAACTCTGCTCACTCTTTGCGACAGAGTTCTTCAATAGCTCACTTGGGTTGGAAAAATCTAAGACTCTCGCAAGCCTGCGTACAACTTGCACGACTTGATGCTCTACCTTCACTTCTACTGGTATAAGTTAACGTTGTCTCTCCTGATTTTTCTGAGATAAAATTCAGAAATTCGTCGATGCACTCCGTGTGGACTTCCACTGCACTCCTTGCAGGAATTATGAGGAAGAGAAACAATTGAAACTCATACTCTCCTCATAGAATTCATACATTCAACATGAAATCACATACATATGGCATTGAAACAAATGCATAACAGAGACTGAAAATAAACCGTAAACATACCATTCAATAGATGCATACAAGAACCATTAATACACCAGAAAATTGGATCAAAGCATTCTTATATTAATTCAAGTTCTTCTATACATGGTCTACAACAACAACAACAACTATCTACTCATAAAACTTCTAAAATCTATGTTCTTCTCTGCTCTCCTATGCTCTCTTGCTCTACTTGCCAAATTATAGTGAGAATGATAATACCATACATAGGAGGGAGTCTTCTTGAGTTTTCTCCCCTACTACTCTAAGCCATCTTATCGAATTAAAGTCTACCATCTACTGTACATTTATTACAATAAATTCCCACAACCAATAAATGAGAGAAAACACTCAAGATCTGTATTAAAATCCCCAGAACATTAAAAGAAATTAGATCCTTCCAGTTATTACATTAATGGCTCTTCTTTTGAAATTAAAAAATGTATTTAAGATGCGTGCTGGCATATCCATCTTTCCTCCACTTGCGCTTTGTTGGCGGTGCTCCTGCATCATACTCCTCAGGATGAAAATTTCATGGATTCCTGTCCATGAGCTCATGCACCGTCTATCCATGTTTTTGGATATCTATTTCACTTTCCCAACTGGCATCCTCAATAAGGTGTCCTTTCCACTTTACCAAATATTCAAGATATGTCTTCCTCTAGGTTTTCTTTCCAATTCTCTGATCAATGATCCTTTCCATCTGCGACTTTTTAGCTACAGGCATCTGTTTGACCCACTGAATTTCCTTCTGATTCTCTGCTCCATCTGCTCTGTAAGGATACATATATTCTACGTTGAATATGAGTGATATGCCCACATCATCTGGAAATTTTATCTCATAAGCATTTGCCTCAAACTTCCTCAAAATTTTACACGACCCTATTTTCTTCATCTTCAACTTGTTATATGTTCCCCTTGGGAACCTTTCCTTTCCGAAATGTGATAATACTAAATCTCCCACTTCATATTGGAGTTCTCTTCTGTGTTGATCTTCTCTGTGAATGTTTTCCTGGTTGGAAATATGCAACCACTCTTTAATCTTACTGTGGAGCTCCTGCATATTTGTTGAAAAATATTCCGCTCCAACACTCTTGAAGTCACTCTGCTCTAAGTATCTCAACTCAGACACTCCTCTTGGATGCATTCCATACATTATCTGAAATGGTCTCTGTCCCATGCTCCTATTAGGTGAGTCATTATATGAAAATTCTGCTTGTGGCATAATTTGATCCCACTGATTGTGATGTTCAATTACTAAACTCCTCAATAAATCCCCCAAACTTTGATTTACTACCTCAGTCTATCCATTTGTTTGAGGGTGATATGATGAGCTAAAGGATAAATTTGTCCCCAAATTGTTCCACAATGTCCTCCAGAAATGACCAACAAATTTGGTATCTTTGTCTGAAACAATACTCTTAGCTAAACCATGAAGTTGAACAACTTCTTTGAAAAACAGATTTGCAATGTGTGTTGCATCACTGGTTTTATAACATGGAATGAAATGTTCCATTTTGGAAAATCTATCGACTACCACAAATATGGAGTCACACCCTCTCTGTGTCCTTGGCAGTCCCAACACAAAATCCATGCTTACCGCGTCCCATGACCTCTCTGGTATTGGCAATGGTTGATACAATCGAGTATTCTGTCTTTTCCCATTTGTGTGCTGACAGATTCTACATTTGTTGGAAAATTTATGCACATCCATCCTCATTCTTGGCCAATAATACAAATTGTTCAATTGTGAAAATGTTTTTTCATGGCCGAAATGTCCAACCAATCCCCCACTATGCTTTTCCTTCAAAAGGTTTTCTCTCATAGAACTCTTCGGGATACACAACTGATTTCCTTTGAATAACAGTCCATCCAGAATTAAATATTCAATCCATTGACTCCTGTCTCTTAACACATGATTCTCACATGCTTCATAAGCATCCTTGAAATCTAAATCATCTTTGTACCTTTCCTTAAGTCTATCAAAACCTAATGTCTTCACTCAAAACTCCTACATAATCAAACATTTCCTTCTCAACACATCAACAACCTTGTTAGCATTTCCAGAAATGTGCTTTATAACAAAAGTAAAGTTTTGCATAAACTCAACCCATTTTGCATGTTTCTGGTTCAGTTTATCCTATTTGGTTATAAACAATAAGGCTTGGTTGTCACTATACAAAACAAACTCTTTTGGAACCATGTAGCATCTCCATTTCTTCAGCGCCTGTATGACTGCACAAAACTCTTTATCATAAGTGGAGTAATTTCTTTTGGCCTCATTCAGTTTCTCACTGAAGTATACAACTGGCATATTGTCCTTATTTAAGATTGCTCCAATCACAAATCCACTTGTGTCACATCTCACTTGGAATGTTTTGCTGAAGTCTAGCAGAACCAAAAATGGCTGTCCAATTATCTTTTCTTTTAATAACTTGAAACTTTTCTTAGCTTCCTCTGTCCAATGAAAAGGCTTATGTCTTTTCTTGATTGTGTCCATCATCGGTGCAAAAATTCCACTAAAATTTCTTATGAACTTCCTGTAAAAACTGGCTAGTCCATGGAAGCTTCTGACTTCAAAGATATTCCTTGGTGATGACCATTCTTTGATTTCTTTTACCTTCTCTGGATCCATCTTCAACTCATTCGAAGAGATCACAAAACCTAAATAAATAATCTCTGTCTTCATGAAAGACGACTTCTTCAGATTTACCAGCAACTTCTCTTGTTGCAACCTCCTCATCACTGAAGTTAAATGCCTCAAATGCTCTTCCTCATTCTTACTGGAGATATATATATCATCAAGATATACAATTACAATCTTTCCAATGAAATCTTTCAAGACTTCGTTCATCAATCTCATAAAAGTACTTGGCGCATTCGTCAAGCCAAATGGCATGACAAGCCATTCATACAGTCCTTCATTCGTCTTGAATGCTGTCTTCCATTCATCACCTTTCCTCATTCGAATATGGTGATATCCACTTTTCAAATCAATTTTTGAAAAAAACTTTTCCCCACTCAAGAAATCCATCAAGTCATCCATCCTGGGTAAGGGAAATCTATACCTGATGGTGATTTTGTTTATAGCCCTCGAGTCTATACACATTCTCCATCCACCATCTTTCTTCAGACTTAACACTGTTGGTACAACACATGGACTCAAGGTTTCTCTAATTAACCCTTTATCCATCAAACTCTGGACTTGCTTCTTAACTTCTTCATTCTCCCACAACGTCAATCTGTACGCTGCTTTGTTTGGTAAACTCGCTCCTGGTATAAGGTCAATGTGATGGCTTATACTTCTTATGGGCGACAACAAATAAGGTAAATCGTCCACTACTATATCAACAAAATTCTCCAGCAGTTCCTGAATTTCCTTAGGTAGATCATCTATCAAGGTACTATTTAAGATGACTCTAGGTTTCCTAACAAAAAAAAACTGCATTTCTTGATATTTCTTGACTTTATCTAGAAGTTCCTTCCCACTCACGAGAAGTATAGTATTGCTTGCTTCTGCTTTTGCCTTCTTGTCTTCAATTGGCAGCAACATATGCGTCCTACCATTCTTCTCCAAGGTGTAAGTGTTCTTTCTTCCATCAATTATAACATTTATGTCATATTGCCAAGGCCTCCCCAAAAAAAGATGTCAGACATCCATGGGAATTACGTCACATAAAATCTCATCTCTATAACCCCCTGTCAAATACCCACTACAACAAAAATAAATTTTTCGCTCTTCCTCAAGGGATAGAATCCCCGAATTCCTATGGGGGCCTAGCGCAGGCTAGCTCTTCCCTTATCCACCTCCATGTGATCATTGGTTATGACCACAGGCCAAGCCAAGAGGTGCCTTTCACATTTTGCGACTCAACGATGCAAGAGAGTCAAGTCTTTTGACTCTTCAAACCCCGAAACCTGAAATCTTACCTTCGATGAGATTGACGACTGCGATTCTCCCCCTGATCCGGGATTTCGGTAACCGGGAGTTCAAAATGAAGTGAACCAACCCACTGGTCACTCCATTCCCTGAACTCCGATACTGGATTTCGTGTTTGAGATCAACAACCCTCATTGTTCTGGATCTGACGGTCACTATCCCTCCCGAGCTTAAGGGTGTTGAAAGACACTCAATCTTAATCGTGCGTCGGGGTTTCGTATACCGGGATTTGTGACTTGCGAAGACATGGGGTCTTTCCCTCTGGTTTCCCGGGTGCCGAAACGTCGAAATTTATTCACACCAAACCGGCTCATCCACTGAGCGCATCGGGATTTCATATACTGGGATTTCACGACTTGAGAAGATGAGGGGGTCTTTCCCTCTGGTTTCCCGGGTGCCGAAACGCCAAAACTTATTCACGCTAAACCAACTCATCCACATAGCACATCGGGGTTCTGTATACCGGGATTTCACAACTTGCAAAGGCGAGGGGTCTTGCCCTCTGGTTTCCTGGGTGTCAAAACGCTGAAACTTATTCACGCTAAACCAAATCATCCACAGAGCGCATTGGGGTTTCGTATACCGGGATTTCATGACTTGCGAAGGAAATGGGTCTTGCCCTCTGGTTTCCCAAGTTCCAAAACACCGAAACTTATTCATGCTAAACCAACTCATCCACAGAGCGCATCGAGGTTTCGTATACCAGGATTTCACGACTTGCGAAGACGAGGGGTCTTGCCCTCTGGCTTCCCAGGTGCCAAAACACCGAAAATTATTCACGCTAAACCAACTCATCCACAGAGNACATCGGGGTTTTGTATACCGGGATTTCATGACTTGCGAAGATGAGGGGTCTTGCCCTCTGGTTTCCCAGGTGCCGTAACGCCGATCGACAGCCATGTGTCCTGTGCTGATGGACGGTTCTGAATACTTCAGGACTTTTAGGACTTCATTGAGTCCACTCTCCTGCTTATGCAAGGGTTAATATCGAAGGTCAATAGAGCTCCGACAGATCTTTGGATCTACAATCTTGGATCTCATCGCTACTTGCGAAGGATAAAGGGGTTGAGGTATTAACGCCTTCGTTCCTTCCTCCAATCTAACGGTCGGGACATACCTCATATCCTCTGAAAGGATCTCGACTTTTCATAGCAAACAAAAGGGTACTCTCTTTCGGTATTTGAAACTCGCTATCCTTCCTAAGCTTCGTCAGCTATGGAGGACTTGAGAGCTTTGCGCTCTTTCTCCTGGACTTGACTCTTAGAAGAGTCCTCAACACAACTATTGTGCTCCTTTATCAAGGGGTTCTGGGGTTCTATTTGATCACAGAGAGCCTATGCATATCTGGAGTACCTCTCACAAGCTTAACAAACTCCGTCCTCCAAGGGACTTTGAACGACTAGGTGAGTAAACCATCGTACATGCAACTACGCCTAAGGTCAACGAGCTCATAGTTCATGGCTCTAGCTTAAGACACTACAAAACTCAAGATTTTATGAGAACAAGTCATGTCTGAAGCATATAATTCCTTACTTGCCTAATTATACAATCACGCAGAAATAGAAGGGATAGAGTATATCCATTAAGCATTCATTGACATTCCTGAAGGCATATGCAGTGTAACCAATTCATACATAGTTACGACTAAATTACACAGGGTAGGAAATCACTTATCTATTACAGGTTTCTGCCAACCAACTGACTATGGGTGTTTGTCCTTCCACCTGACCATAGGAACAAAAGCATTCATTCTTAGCACTCTGGCCACCCTCGTGCCAAGCCATGATATCACTAGGGAATTATCACACTTCTCGAGGGTTCTTCCTCCGTTTCCGCTTCTGTTTGGGTCATGTTCTCTGTAACTCAAAGCTTTCTCTCTCAGTTATGGCCTCGGAAAGGTTTCTCAGATGCTTCTCAGCATCAAGCTCACGACCTTCAATTCATGACTCATTGGAGAGCTCCGCACATCTCCTGTGTGTATCCCCCTTACCTTGGAAGGTTTTCCGACCTATCCTATTCCTTCTGTCAGAAGGAAGCTCAGGTCTGCAGGTCCCTGTGGTACTTCGGGCTGACAACCCATGTTTCCATTCATGGGGGTGGTTGATAATTCAACCACCAGTCCCTTCTTCATTAACTGATTTTTCTCCTTGGGATCCGAAGGAGGTTGTCATCCTCATCAAGGGAAATTTGGGGTTATTTGTCATAATGAACCCTCTCTTATAGTTTTCACATTCTTCCTCTAGTGATATCATGGCCAATACTTTCAAGGATTCACCCCCACAATCAGTTATTGGCAACTCAAACAATAATACATTTACATTGTCCTCATGCATTAGCATGGTAATTCCTATTTTATGATTAATTACAAATTGGGGGAAACAGGGTGTTACACCCCCTATCTTAAATTCAACTAAACACTGTTTAGTGACTGTTACTTGATGTCCTTTTTGCAACCATAAAAATTTATACGGGCTTGGATGTGAAACTGTCTCCAATTGCATCTTCTCCACCATCTCTGTGGATACTAAGTTATCCGTGCTTCCACTGTCAACTATCACCTTGCATACCCTATCTTTGGTTTTGCAAGTATTCCTAAACAAACTGTTCCTCTAGACTAGATTTTCCATGTCTTTCTCTGGCTTCAAGAGAATCTTCCTCATCATCAAGGATCTTCCACCTTCTGCATCCTCTACCTCAACATTTCGCCTTTGAGCTTATGAAATGTGAGCTTCACCTCCTCTATCTCTTTTTCTATAGGGACATTCCCAAGACTTGTGTCCTTTCTTTCCATAGACAAAACAATTTACTTCACCTCCTCTGCCTCTTCCTCTTCCTCTTGCTCTAGGAAAAGTGTTCCTATCGACATATTGTCTCCCTTGTGAACTTCCTCCCCTTTCTGGGTGGTTATGAGGTTTATTCTGTTCATCCTTGGGCTTCTGTACTCTATCTTGGGCAATTTCTTTGCCACTACTCTGACTTCTACCTCTTCCCCTTTGACCTTTCCTTCGGCCCAATTTCTCTTCAGCCTTCAGAGCAACTTGATAGGCATATTCCACATTTCTAATTGTCACCATGCTCATCTCATCCTGAATATCATATCTCAGGCCATTCATATATCTGGTGACCTTTTCATCATCACTCTCATGATGATCAACTCTGATGTTAAGTCTGTAGAATTCCTCAGTGTATTCCTTCACTGTCATCCCTTTCTGTCTCAAATTCTATATTCTTCGAAATAGATTGATTTGATAATCTCTGGGTATGAATTTGGATTTCATCTTGGCTAACATCCTATCCCAACTTTTATTTTTTTGTTTTCCTTTGCAATGTCTGTCAGCCTGCAGTTCATCCCACCACAGTGTTGCATGTCCTTTCAGTCTAGTGACAACGTGCTTAACTTTCTTATCTTCTTCAACATCCTCATAGTTGAATTATTTATCTAGATCTCTAAACCAATATAGTAGCTCCTCAACATCCAATTTGCCTTCATACATCAGGATGTACAAATTTTCTATGGCACCCATTCTTGCAACAACCTTTAGAAAATGTTCCTCTGCAGCATCTTCGGCTACAACTTCTGTTGCTCCTTCTTCATTCTCACTTTCAGCCTCACTGATATCTCCAGTATCAGGTGTTCGTCTCTATGCTGTCTCCATAGCATCTAATCGAGCACAAAGTTCTCTCATTTCTCTCTCCATAGTTGGATCGAGTAAAGTTATTTCTTGACGTCTTCTTAGTGACATTGTTTCAAATTCCACCACACAGAATTTAAATCACAACTGTCCTCTGTCTTCTCTTACTTACAGAAAAAAAATAGTTGTAAACTCTGATACCACCTGACGCAGAGCCCCACCTTAGGAGGGTCTGTTGACCTCCTAGCCTACGGATATTCAACTCCTCTAAGCCGAAATGGCTCCTTGGTCCACGCTAGAACTATTAATATATAAAAACCACATGTCCTTTTTCAAACCGCACCTGTGCGAACAAGCCCTAGTCGCAAGCTCCCCTCACGCGACCACCAATGGTGACCACATGCCTAGCTAACAGGAACTTTTCATTTCATGATTTCAGGACTTCTATTTCGACTCTCCCTGACTCCTCCAATT
The DNA here is from genome assembly GCA_009831015.1 of Picea engelmannii. NCBI lineage: Eukaryota > Viridiplantae > Streptophyta > Pinopsida > Pinales > Pinaceae > Picea > Picea engelmannii. The sequence continues at coordinate 70,753 of ML801127.1, read as the reverse complement.
CCCGATCCCCGAACTAGGGCTTAACGATCCTGAGCTACTCCCTTCAATCATCCGCTGATGTGACCTCCAACTGCGACTTGGGGTCCAGCTTTCGACGCTATGAGATTTTGTGTATCAGGAACTTATGAAGTTGTCCTCTCCTCTTCTCCTGAAATGAAAACTTGCGATAACCGTTATGCCAGATCGACAGTCCACGCTTCCCGTGATCCAACGCTCCAGATTCTTTCTTCGCGAATCGAAATTTCGCGTTTCGCGATTCTGGAAGTGGACTTCCCTCTTCCTTCCGACTACTGACTTTTTGATTTGTCCTTCCCATGGAAGGGATCAATGGTTAGATATCTCCTTGAGATCGACATATACTATCTCTCTTGAGCTTGTGAGTGTCGAAAGACTCTCGACCCTTATCCTCCGCACAGATTTACTAGATCCAATGGCCCACAAAAATAAACATTTCTCCCTCCAGGAATTTCTACCGTCCGTCTAGGCTCTCAGTGTTTCCTAGCCAAATAACTTGGCGTCAACCCTTCTAAACTTGGTTCTACGAGGTGACTTCAAACCTCATCTTTCCTTTGAACTTCCCTCGACTCTATCCTTCCTGAGCTTGATCCTTGTTGCAAACTGAAGGATTCTAAGTAATCCTACATGCACTCCTTACGACCTTCACGATAACCTCTGGTTATTTGACAGCTCGAACTCTGCTCACTCTTTGTGATAGAGTTATTCAGCCACTCACTTGGGTTGGAAAAGTCTAAGACTCTCCTCATCCTATGCACACCTTGCATGGCTCGGTGCTCTACTTGCACTTCTACTGGTATAAGTTAACGCTGTCTCTCCTGATTTTTTCTAAGATAAAACTCAAAAATTCGTCGACGCACTCCTTGTGGACTTCCACTACACTCCTTGCAGGAATTATCGGGAAGATAAACAATTGAAACTCATACTCTCGAGTTGAAACAATTCCTGAGAAACAATTCTTAGGAATTCTTAGGAAGACGAACTAAGGGAGCAACAAGGAGTGTCAAGGAACCAAAGCTTGTGAGTTTTCCAAATCTCATGGGCATTCCGGAGCTAACTATGGAAATGAAGTTTGGCTTGAGGGGACACACCCTCAATAATGTTAGATATAATTCCCTTTGTACCATGGCCAATGGTCTGCATTGAATGTCGATCCAAGGCCTACAGGGAGAGTGAGTAATTTTTGAGGCTGAATGTCACCATTCATTGATGGAGGTACTAACAATGTCGTCCTTCATGGTGGACGATCAATAACTAGTTCGGGTTTTAATGATATAGCAGCTAGTATATATATCCTCTGATACCTCAGAATATATCTGACGGTGTATATACGACCTACCGTAGCATTAAATCCTGTCCAATAGGCTAGTTATTGATATCCCTAAGGAACTGCTTGCAATAACTAAAGAAGGGCATGAGAATGATTGCCAAGGCACCTCCCCTGGCGGGCTTAAAACCAAAGTAAGTTAATGCTGGGCATTGAAATGTGGCAGGAGGATGCCTCATGGCATACAAATTTGCATGGCCTGGATCCCCATGGAATTCCCCATGCCAAAGCTTTCTCTAAAAATAGGTTAGAGATAAATAAAGTTTTTAATTAATAAAAAATAATATTAATTATTTATATTAAGCTTTCTTCTAAAGTGTTACCTTTCCAATTGCTTAAGCTTGCAATTAATGTTTTTTTTATCATTCCATACTTCTCCATAGAAGGAACAACAAACCAAAATGTGGTCTACAATCTCTTCAACAATTTTTCACAATGCACATCTAATTGGGCACTGTGATGTCCTTCTTTGAAAAGTATACCAAGTTAATATATTTTTTCTAGGTGCCAACCAGATGAACCTGTTTGTTTTGAGTTGAGCTTTTCTTTTTCCAAATGCTTCTCCCCCACCAAACTAATTCCCCTTGTTCCTGTGTAAACATAGATTTGTAACTAAACTTTTATGTGTAATAGCTTGAACCAAGGTTTTTAGACTAGATTATATCATCCATCTCATCTCTAATTTTGTTTGAGCTTAATTGTAATCTAATTGCATAGCCATTCTAGTTGTCCTTTGAATGTCCTTCTAAACCTATTAACTTAGCAAATTTCCAACCATGTTTCCATATGGTGATTAATTTTGCCACCTCATCAACTAGAGTGAAAATTCCACTATCATGGAAAGTTTCATTAGTTTCATCATCCATCCTATGAATCCTTTCACACCCCACCTAAGGATATTCACCTATTCTTACTTTCTCTCCATTACTTAACCTTCACATAAGCTGATATCTTGAAGAGGAAAATATTAAACAAGAGTCTTCCACATATTGGAGAATTTGTAATGGGTTTTGCTGCTACTCTCTCCCATTTCTCAAAGGATAGCGGATCCACATATTTTTTCCATATGACCTGATGCCACAAACTAGCCCCTTTATCACTCTCTAGAAACTCTTGGTAGCTAGTTCCTTCCCCCAAAAAGTGTATATTTTTTTAACCCCTAGCCTCCATCTTCTTTTGGTTTGGCTATTCCTTTCCATTTTATGAAAGGGAATCCACCTTTTTCCTTTCTACCAGGCCATAGAACTTCGAAACATTTTTTTCATTATCTTTTCAAACATGTCTTTGTGAATGTGTGCTATAGAGTGCTAATAGAAAAGGATGGCCTCTAATATTTACTTTATCAAAGTCAATTTGCCTCCTTGGGTCAATCATCCATTACACCATACTAAAACCCTTTTCTCAATCTTCACATATAGCCATTCCTAGAGTCTAAAAGTATAAGCATTATGTTTTAAAAGGAAACCCCATTATATTAATCCACTATTCAAATAAATAGAATTGAAATACAATAAGGTCTATAGAAATATTGATTGGCCTTATGGATTTTTACTGAAGAATATGGAAAATTTTTGGTTATTTACTTCCATACATGGTGCTTTACAATATAGGTCCAAAATTTCTTTGAATATTTTAGCATCCCTAGGGAAACTCTTACAAATAGAAGGACATCATTCACAAACAATAGATGGGTTAGATGGAGAGTTATACTAATTTTTATATCTTTTATACAACCCCTTCTTTTGTAATCATAGACTTATAGACTTATGCCCTCTACAATAATCAAGAATAAACGAGGTGAAAGGGAGTAGCCTTGCCTAAGTCCTCTGGATGGATAGAAGAATTTTGAAGTGGATCCATTAATGAGAAAATAATGATACTTTTAATAGCATATAGTGATCTAATTCACCATGTCTAACCTCATCTTTTTATGAATCAACATCGACCTTATGTATAACTAGCTTATCTTGTCAAATGCCTTGGAAAAAACCAATTTTATGATCATGGCTAGTTTCTTTTGACATTTATGGTATGAATCCCCTCTTAGGCCACCCCTAATACTTCATGTATTTGTCTATCCCAAAGAAAACCAAACTCTTTCCCTAATAGAAAGTCAGAGAGGACTTTCTTGAACTTGCTAGAAATCACTTTAGAGGTTATTTTGTAAATTTAGTTACATATGGAGATGGGCCTGAATTCTTCAAAAGAGGATAGTGTTGAGTTTTAAGACTTTGGAACAAATATACTGAAACCTATATCAAGTAAGGGACGTCACATATTTACACTCAAGAAACCCCTGAAGGGGAAATTCTATTCAATAATTTATTACCCATGTGTATTTTTTAATGTACATTTCATCCCTTTATATAGATTTAAGTGACCATAACATATATGCCATAATAATATATTTAGTGCAACCATATGCATAACTATCTCCCATAATATCTCTATGAATCTCTTATATATTCTATGAAACTCATTCCTAACTTCTCTCATTGTCCTCATCTTTTATTCATACATAGACATTATGTGTGGTCTACCTCAATACAATTCAATCACATAATCTAGACATTATTGATCAAAAGTAGGAGTTAATCCTTTGAATGGGTTATATTTTTCGAGGGTTAAGGATATGAAATTAGATTTAAATGCCACACCATATTCCTAGAAACTATAGATTCTTCCACCACATGGATTAAATCCTCTATAATGAGGTCATAGAATATTATAAAAATTCTACTAACCAATCATAAAGGCCTAGGATTTTGTTCTTTTGGATTGAATCTAGCACAAATTTTATCTCCTCTTTCAATACATATTCCATTATATCTTCATGTGTTTTCTCAACTTGAACATGGTGAAGAAGGAGGTCATTCTGATTATCTTTACTATGTTATCCCTTGGAGGCTCTTGATAAAGTTTTTGAAAATGTGGAACCCCTAGCTTTTCCAAGTCTTGGAGTTTCCTGACTTTGCTTCCATCTTAGTTATTCATTTCCCAATTAGCATTTATGTTCTTATTGTGATTTTCATATGCATGATTTTTTTTTTTTGTATTGGCATCTACTTCACCTAGCCAAGTAGCCCTACTTTTCAATCTTCATTTACTTTCTTCATAATCTAGTAGGTGAAACTTTTCCCCTCCAAATCCTTGAGTATGTTTTATTCATCTCAATGAAAATCCCAATTTTATTCTAGTCAAATGGTGTGGAAGTTTATAATTCCATATTCAATGTATCCTACTAAGAGTTGTTGAATTTGAGGGTAGACCAAGTTACAATTTCCCTTTTAATTCTTATGATATTCTCAATAAATTAAAGCATGGCAAATCCATAATTGTTAGGATTATAATGTCTCCACTATTCCTTGACCAAGATAAGCTAAATTCATCATATTCTAACCATTTTGGATTGAATTTGAAAGGGCCAATGGGTTTCTTTTCATCCTTTTGTAGTTGTATTAGAATTGGGAGGTGATCAAATGAGCCTCTATTGCCAACCAAAGTATTGTTTCTATCAAATTCATTTAGTATTTTTCTGGATACAAGAAGTCTATCAAGTTTCTTGGAAATAAAATCTTCCCCAATTATAATGTTCCTCCAAGTTAGCTTTACTTTGATAGGCTCCACTTCACAAAGACCCCTCCTTTCCATCTTATTAAGGAATAAGTTAGCAACGAGATCCATTTTGGCAGTTGATCACCATTCCTCAGATCTTTTACTGATAAAATTTAAATCCCATGAATGATTATGTTCTCCTAAGTTAGGAAACCCTAATTGAAGACGCCTTCCCATAAATGTTGTTTATTTTCAGATGGACCATATAGGTTAATGAATAATGTTTTTAATACTTAATTCCAAGGAATTCAATGTTGTTAGCGGACTTGCATCAAGTATAGAGGAAGAAGTTAAATTGAAATATAAGTCCTCTTGATCTACCATTTGCATCGAATGATAGTAAATTCCAATCCTTCAAAAAGGATGAAAAAATACTTTCAACTTTTGATCCTTCCACCATTCTTGAAGTAGCATTATGTTAGGTTTGTAGATACTGCACATTCTCTTTAGCGATACTTTTTTGTGGGTACAAACCATACCCATTATGTTGAGAGAAACAATTAACATTGAGTAACCTACCTAGGGGCATGCCCTGCTCTAAGGGTCCCATTAATATTTTTTTATTTCCCTGACCTTACATCCCACTCTACTTTCTTTTGTGCATTTGACAAAAAGGGTTTTCTTCGAGGCGTGATAATATTTCCTAGAGGTATGAGATCTAGACACATATCACCTTCCGCTTCCCCTAGATCACTAGGGGTCTCTTTATTTCTAAAGAAAAGTAAGTATTTATGAAGTTTGAAGGGATCCAAACTATCCTTTGAGGAGTGTTGGGGATAGTTATGTTTTCCAGTCTCTTTCATAGAGAGAAGGGAAGGGGATAACATAACATACTCAAAAGGTTGGGGAGCTCAAAATCTCTATCTCAAAACTCTTGAATTGGTGGCATACACCCCCTCCCTTGGGGAAATGGATTCATCCTTAGTGCCTTTTCTCTTTTTTAATTTCCAAACTATAGAAAGAAATGGAGGACAATGGATTACCAAATTCTTGATGCCTCTCTAGATGAGTATTTTATTAAGATGCTTTGTCAATCCCTATCTTCCATATTCAATACCCATGATATTTTTTATGCTCTATGTTGGATTACTAAGATGGGGGGGGGGGGGTGAATCAANTTATTAATTCTTTTAACCACAATGTATATTCCTTTAACTTATCCAATCATGTTCATCTGATTATTATCAATATACTATTGTATCAATATCATTAAAATTCATTAGTTCATCATAAAGAATAATCAACACATCCACACAATACACAATACAACAATATTTTACATGGAAACCCAATGCGAGAGAAAACCACATAATGTTTTTCTTATATGTATTTAAGAATTACATTCAAGGAAGCACTAACTTCAAATTCTCCAGCTCCAACTGGAAGGAGGCTTCGACCCCCTAGTTTCTCAGGCTACAACTTGAGGGAAGCTCCAACTCCCCAATTCTATGGCTACAACCAGAAGGAGGCTACAACCCCCTATGTTCTCCGGCTACAACCAGAAGTTGGCTACAACCACCTAGTTCTCAGGCTCCAACCTGAAGGAAGCTTCAACTCCCTGATTCTCTAGGACCAACAGGAAGGAGGCTACAACCCCCTTTCCTTGCCCCGTCCACCATCCCTGAAATACAAGTGTCAAATGATGAAACCACTGCAACACTGTAACTGTGAGATATACCACTATAAACCTGTACTAATTTCTGCCAACAACCTGTACCAATAGCTTATAATAAATCCTGTACCAGAAGTCAGCCTGTACCAACAAATACCAATAGGTATGTGACCTGCCTATGCTACAACTCGCGTATGTATGTGCCCTATCTATACTGAATCTTGTGTATGTACACAACCTGTCTATACTGCAGCCTGCGTATGCCTTCTAAAAACTAGGGTTTTCACCTTTTATGAAACTTCAAACACTTTTCTGCCTCTCTCAAATCAACCTGCAACATGTCACCATGTATTATCTGTAGTTGTGCCCTATGCATACATCATATTATATATCTCTCAACTGAGTGCATCTATGTCTCTGTAGTCATATGCCATACATGTGTGTACAATCATGAACAAGTGTAATAACCCTCACATGGACTAGACATAAAACCCTCACTGATATGCAACCTCAAACCACACCAAAAACTTCACCAACACATCACAACCACTTCACAACCAAAAACCTCAACCATGTACCATGAAATAAAAGTAATGCCTCAACACTTAAACCAACAAGGTGTACCATCAATAATACCAAGCATACTAGTGTTGTATTTCTGTAGATCTAGCTCATACCATAAGTACCATACAACCGACAACCTTTCTAGGGAAAAACCTCAACTTCCCATAACCATATCTCAAGTATAAAACAATATTCAACTACTCATAAGAATATGCCATAACTTTTGAATATGTAGATAGTATATGTTGTATCTGATCACTATAGACCTTTCTGGGAGATTTCTTTCAGACTCTGAGAACCTGACACCCTTAGAAACTCAATCTTTCATAGCTTTTCCCACATGTACGCACCCTGTTATACTACTAGCCTACGTATGTACGCAACCTTCTCCACAACAATTCGTGTATACCTCAAAAAATAGGGTTTTTTTTAGTATTTCTGCAATTATGAAACTTTCCTCATCAACCCTTCGTGCTACCTCAAACTTGTGTAACTTCAGATGTGTCAATGAGTACCTACAATAACCTTACACAATAATATATATTAAATGTGCTCAATAGGTGCTAATAGGAGAGCCTTTCTCTCTTATTTATACTTCCATGTAGCTTCCTTAATGGGTTACCTTCTAACCAACTTAACCCAATTTCCTTCTTTTAGGGCTAATCCACTTCTAACCACTTGTCCACTTATAAACACTTTATCCAAAAATAGTAAACTCTCCACTTCTAGTTGCAACTATTTTATTTTTAATTGTTTTCTTATTGCAACATCTTAACCCATGATTAACTCCTAGTTTCATCCATTTGACTAGTCAAATTCGTCTAGGAGCTTCTAGAATAATTTGTCTTCTTTGACCTTCTAGATAACTCATGAGGGTTCTCCAAATTCACAAGGCCATAAATCTCTAACCGTGAGGAGTTATGTGACATTCCATATATCACCATAAATGGAATGACATGTACTATCCATCTATAATATTATTACCTTCATATTCACCAATCTTCATGCCTTTATGCCTCAAACAAACTCGGGTCCCTTACCCATACCTATGTGCTACCAGAATTCGCTGCCAGAATTTTTAATTTTTGAAATCAATCACTAAGGGTTTACATCAATCTATAATATCACAATATCACTCTCCAAGGGTTGACATCAATGACAACCAACAATCCAAACCAACTGTCCATCAACCTAAGCCAATTGTCCAACAATCTCCCCCTTTGGCATTGATGGAAACACTTAGTCATGGCAACACTGCCATCTCTCCTCATCAATGTTTCTATCTCTCCCCCTTTGACATCAATGGCAAAGGGTATCTCCATTTGGGGCTGCTTCCCCTTACCAAAATTTCTCTCTCCCTTTGGAAAAGGATTAACTCCCCCTGTCAATGTGTCTCCTCCTGATACTGTACCTGCTCTAACCAATCCTGGTTAAAAGAGTAGCTCCCCCTATGGGTGTGTCTCCCTATTTGTATGCTACTAATATTCATTTCTCAATCTCTCTCTCTGATGACTTCCAACCTTTCAATCATATTCTCCTTCTCTTCTAGTTGACTTCTGAGTGTTTCTTCAATCCTTTTATCCTCTTCTACTTGAAATTTCAGCTTCGTAATTAGCTGCTTGACTTCTTCTGAATTGATATTTTGGGATCATTTTGTTTTTAGTTCTTTCTTGAGTGACTTGTTTTTCTTTCTTTCATTTCTTAGATCTTCTAAGGCACTAATTAATTCTGATATGAGATCGACTTCACCTTCTTCTTCTGAACAATCCAAGTTTCTTGTTTAATTTTCCTAGGCCATGAATAGTACCTTTTCTTACTCACTGTCGGTTTCATCATCTTCACCAGATGAAAAATTGTCTTTTCTTGAGTATATATTTTTCTTGAAGGCTTTCTTTTTATTTTTCCAAATTCCCTTTTATATCTCTTTTTTTTGTTGGGATCTTCCTCTTCATCACTATCTGAATGTCTCGCATAAGGACACTTATTTTCAAAATGACCAATTCTACCACAATTAAAACTTTTCAATGGAAGCTTACCTTTATATTTACTTGTTCCATTTTGCAACTTTTTAAAAAAGTTTTCCATTTCTTCATCTTCTGAATCATCACTGCAACTACATTCTGACTTTGGATTTTTCTTGCTAACTGATTTTGATTGTTGCTTGTTAATTTTCTTTGTCTTCTTAGATGTCTTGAATGTAGCTTCCTTTGTAACCAGATTGTCTTGTTTTGTCCTCATCTCATAATCTATGAGTATCACATGTAGCTCGTCCATATTCATTGTATGTAGAACCACTCTTTCTTCTAGAATCGAGATCTTTGAATCAAATCTCATTGGTAGAGACCTTAATGCCTTTTTAACCACAACCAATTCCTTTATCTCATATCCCAAGACTTTGATGTTGTTTACTATCTCATCGATGCGTAAAAAATAGGTTGCTATGTTTTCATCTTCATTCATCTTCAACTGTTCAAACTTTTCTCTGAAAATTTGAAGTTTGTCTTTCTTAACCTTTTCATCTCCTTCATAGATAGTCTTTAGTTTGACCCATGTCTCTTTGGCGGATTCACAATGCATAATTTTTGTAAATATTGATTCATCTACACCATTCTGAATAGCATCATGGGCTCTTGAATTATTTTCTGTGAGTTTCTTTCCATCCTTGTCTGTTGAAGGAGTAACTAGTGCTTTGTATCCATCCACCACTAATTTCCAAACATCAAATCTGTGTGCCTGTATGTCTGTTTGTATTTTTTTTCTCCAGAGTGCATACTTCTAACCATTAAACTGTGGTATCCGAAATCTAGCGTGATCCATGATCTCCTTCCAGTGGTTAAACTATTTTCTTGAAGGAACCTTCTCTAATACCAATTGTTGGATTANGGGGGGGGGGGGGGGTGAATAAGTAATGAGCAATTTATACCACTTATTAATACTTTTAACCACAATGTATATTCCTTTAAATTATCTAGTCATGTTCATATGATTATCATCAATATATTGTTGTATCAATATCATTAACATTCATTAGTGCATCATAAACAATAATCAACACATCCACGCAATACACAGTACACCAATATTTTACGTGGAAACCCAATGAGAGAGAAAACCACATTTTCTTTTTCTTATATGTATTTAAGAATTATATTCAAGGAAACATCAACTTCCAATTCTCCATCTCCAACTAGAAGGAGGCTCAGACCCCCTAGTTTAGCAGTCTACAACCCGAGGGAAGCTCCAACTCCCCAATTCTCTGGATACAACCAAAAGGAGGCTACAACCCCCTATGTTCTCCGACTACAACCAGAAGGTGGCTATAACCACCTAGTTATGAGGCTCCAACCTGAAGAAAGCTCCAACTCCCCAATTATTCGACACCAACCGGAAGGAGGCTACAACCCCCTTTCATTGCCCCGTCCAACCTCCCTAAAATATAAGTGTCAAATGATGAAACCACTGCCACACTGTAACTGTGAGATATACCACTGTAAACCTATACCAATTTCTGCCAACAACCTGTAACCAACCTATACCAATAGCATGTAATCAATCCTATACTAGAAGTCATCCTATACCAACAAATACCAACAGGTACGTGACGTGTCTATGCTACAACTCACATATGTATGCGCCCTATCTATACTAAAGTTTGCGTATGTACACAAATTGTTTATACTGCATCCTGCGTACGCCTTCTGAAAACTAGGGTTTTCACCTTTTCTGAAACTTCAAACACTTTGATGCCTCTATCACATCAACCTACAACCTATTATTAAATATATTAAATGAAAGTTAGGAGCGGGAATTTGAGGATGTAAACAAGTGTCAAATATGATTACATAATAATTGTCATATAACTTTTTGTTAGTAAAAGTAAAGTAATATAGTATTTTGGTTTTATGTATGAAGTTAAATTTAGGTGAATACTTTTTGTTTAATCTTAGTGATGATGGAGAACATAGGATATTAAGTATCTTGGGGATATCATATAGGGTTGAAATTGTTTTTTTTTGGTCTTGGAGTAAGTCCTAAATTACTTATGATTGATTAAGAACTTGTTTTCTATGGACGTAAGGAAATAGGTTAATGACCCAAGACCTAGAGGTATCTAGGAGGAGTGAAAGTCTACCTCACTTACGAATCACCAATGGGTTATTTAGGGTGGTGTGGTTTTACTTGAATAATGGTGAAGGGTCAACCCACATTCGTGAATAACAACCAATACTAATTTTCTTTACTGCTAATTAAAAATTAAATTATGATAAGTTTTACTATCTTTAAAAAAAAGTGTTATATAAAAGAGATTGAATAAGTCTAAACTTTATACAATTTGGACTATTGACATGTCAAGGGAAACTCCTTCCAAACCACCCTCTCAAGGGTGTGATGATGCTGCTTGGATGAGTTCACCCACTCATTTCTTCCATTTCAAGCATGTACTTCTAGTTCTTCCATCAAATACATGATGACCCATAAGTTCTTTCAGATGAATCTACCATGGTATATCAACCCCTATGCCTTACACCTCGTATGTTTATATGCACTCATAGATGGTACTTCACACTTCATCTTTATTTTAGTCGATGTGCTATGATTTCATGTGTGGGTTTCTTGCTTATAAGTGGTGTGATGATTTCTAACCTTGTCATGAATGTAATAAAAAGTGGGTTTGATCTAATAACACTTCTTAACAATAATTTTATTATCATTTTGTCTCATTATACCACGGGGGGACATGCTTGTCCTTTTATAAATGTCAACATGAATTTGGTCAAATTGTACTACTAGTGAACTACATATCCTAACCATATGTAACACTTTCCACATTTTCCCTTTCACTCCATCTCATCCATAAAAAAGATATTGTCCTAGGTTATGTTTGACTTATCATATGTCATCCAATAAGGTCTAATTGAATAAATTGAAGAACAATGTAATCCAAAGTCAAATAAAGCCAAAAAAAGGCTAGAGGTGAAGAGCATAAACATAAAAAATGAAAAAAATGATGTAGTTGAGTAGTGTACTACATATCCTAACCATATCTAACACTTTCCACATTTTCCCTTTCACTCCATCTCATCCATAAAAAAAGATATTGTCCTTTCCACATTTTCCCTTTCACTCCATCTCATCCATAAAAAAAGATATTGTCCTATCTTATGCTTGACTTATCATATGTCATCCAATAAGGTCTAATTGAATAAATTGAAGAACGATGTAAGACAAAGTCAAATAAATCCAAAAAAAGGCTAGAGGTGAAGAGAATTAACATAAAAAATGAAAAAATAGTGAATTTGGAGCCATGCCACCTCATTAAAAGGGCCCAACCCCAAAGTCCCATGAAAAAAATGCATATATAAAGAAAAGGACAAAGAAAAATAAAATAAAATACGAAAGGGGTAATAAATGAGTTGTCGAGGTGGTAACTCTAAGACAAGCTCCCTTGTAAAGGTTTGCATGAACAAATAATGAAGATTCCTAGCTCTAGAAGCTAGTTGGACTAGTTAAAAGACCTTCTACATAATTATATATGACTTTGATGGTCAAAACATGAAGTTCCTCTTCCCTTCCATCAAGAATTCATCATTTTTACCTATCTCTAACCAAGTGATCTAGGAAATATCTTTTGTCATAGGAATTAGCCTATGTGAAGATGTTGTTAGAAGAAATTACTTAACGTTCATTGCCTAATGACTTGTTTTGAAGCTTGACTCATCATTATAGGTGGGCGCTCCACATTGGGATCCCTGCACTATGCCTCGATATCTCTAACACTGACTTGGGATCCATGTACTTGCATTGGGATCCATGTACCTATATTCATCCATATCTACCTACATCGGGATCCATGTCATTGCATTGGGATTTGTGACAACATAGTGGGTGATGACAAGGATACCACATCATCATAGAGGTGTCCAAATCAACATTTTGTACATTTTTCAGCATAAGGAGAATGCATGAACCACTTGGAAATGTATCTACTTGTCACATGTGTGAACATTTCTCCTAGGTTCCCTTTACTCTCCTAGAACTCTCTCGTGTGGTTTCTAGAGGCTTTTAAAGGGGCACTCCTCATTATTCTTTGTCTATTAAGTTGTGTGAGTGATTTTCCATGATTGTTGGGGTTAGTTAGGGGTGCCCTAATTTTTGGGTCTCCCTTTGACTCCACACGTGTTTTGAGGGGGTTATTAGCTCATTTTGAGGATGGCACACTTGATTATGCACTCTCATGGACCACATGTGTGGTATCTTGTTAGCATTTTCACACTTTGAGGAGGGTGCCCCTATGATTGAGGGTTTGTTGTAACTTCCTGTGGTATTGTCCCATGGTTTCACTTGGGAACATGGTATTGGGATCATGGTTTCATATCAACACATGGTATGAGCACATTTCATCACTCTAGCTCATGGTATTCATTGTTATTATGTCCCCATTTTTGGGCTCCCCTATTTTAAAGTTGGAAATGGATTATGTGGCTTGTCAGTGAAAAAAAAGGGAGTCAAAGGGGTTATTTAATGTCACTTAGTTAGGAGATGTTATGTTTTTAAAGTGAAATTAAGTAAAAAAAGGAAATAAAGTAACTTTAGATTAATAAGTTACTTAAACATCTTTAGAAGTGACTTTTAATCTTAAAGTGAAAAGCAAAAGGGGAATACGAGTCATATTTGATTTAGTAAAAAAGGGGAAAGTTCTAGAAGGAATGGAAGAACTATAAAAGGAGGAGTAGCGCTTCACTTTGTATTATGTTTTATATTGATCTCTTTGGAGTGCTCTTGGAGCTAAGGTTTTCGTTAGGGTTTTGGCAAAACCCTTCCATTGCAATTTAGTTTTGGTGGTGCAAGATCCACCCTGGCTAGAAAAAGGAGGGGGATCCATCCAATATCTTCACTTGAGCTTCATCTTATGGTTTGGCATCATCTTGGAGAGGGTTTGGAGATTGGAGTTAATCATTCTAAAATTTATGGGAGGAAGATTTATCTATTGAGGAGGTCGTGGAACCATTCAATTTTTAGCTTGTTATTGTGTTTTTTTTATTGATGTAATGCAACCGCCTTACCAGGCATTAGAGACTTGTTGTGTTTTGGGTTTCATTCACAAATAAAATTCCATGGTGAACTTTCCATTTGATGTGTACTAGAAATAATTTCAATGTGTTTGAAGAAAGTATTTTATGAGAATGAATGCAAAATATTTGTGGAAAAATAACACAATTACATAAAAATCCATAATATCCCTGCCTAGCTCTATTGGGGATACTACAATGGTATCAGAGTTGGAAATCTTTCCAGCCTGAGGGGATTTTTTTTTTTTGGTAAAGACCAGACTATGGAAAACCAAATTATTGATTGTGGGCCGAGTTTCTTGGTCAAGAGACTAAGATTTAGTTGTTGGCGAGTTCTACATTGGCTGGGCCGATTTTACTTGTCTAGAGACTGAGTTTTTCTTTGCTAGGTTGAGCTCTTGTGACCAGGATGAAACACTTACTAGCTTTTCCTATTTCAATTATCGAGGTCCAAGTTTGGTGTTGGGTGAATCATATTTGAGAGAGCGACCAAACCTTTTTCTCTGAAGGGTCGAATTATAGAGGAGGGGGCCGAGCCCAGTTTTGGGAAACCAAATTACCTTCAAAAGGGAGCTACATCTAATGATTTGTATGCAGTTTAGGAGGGTCGAGTCCTTCCTTTGGATTGGATCATGAGAAAAGAATAATTGTGGAGTTTAGAGGAGATTTGCGAGCATTTGGGAAGTCGTCTGGGAATGGATAGGACTGCAGATCCATTTATTGAAGTCGCAGGGTCAAGAGAAGGGGTCAAGAGATCGTTTTATAGCATGCCGGGATCCACTAACATGCCATAGGGGTATTTTACAGTTCACAAGGACTGTTTGCAGGCTGCGTGAGGTAAGATATGAGTTGCGGGCTCTTAGGGAAACCATAAGGTTAAGTACCCTTTTGTTGAGATCATGAGCTTGGAAGGGGCAACGATTTGTGTGAGGGTCTCAATTAAGGAAGACCACAATTTTCTTGGATAGGATGTGGTGAGTTGAGGGAGTCATGAGGCTTTGGAAGTAGGCTGATAGGCCATTTGAAGCAGGCCATGATATCTAAAGGAGGTCGCGAGTAGCATTTGGCGGATCGTGAGGGTTCTGCAGACCATAAAGGAGGATGAAGAAGCCCCATCGTAGCATTTGGAAGAGCTGGGGAAAACATCAGTGAGGTTTGAAGGCTTAGGAATCCAAGAGGAGGAAAATCCATCTTCTATAGAGGACGGTGGCAACATCACTTGTTTCTTTATTTGAGTTTTGGGTGTTTGTCGTTAAATTGTAGTTTTTCTAGTCATATTAGGCACTTATTATTATTGTATTCCAGATCCATCCATAATAAAATGCCATGAAGTCTCTCTTTATTCCATGTGCACTTAGATGTATGCTATATGTGTGATGAAATAGCCAATAACAAAATGTAAGCAAATTGTTGTGGAAGGTTGTTTACAAATTATAGCATAAAATACATGATATGCAAAGTGTTTGATAAAATAATACACAACCAGAAGCACATAAATTGAACAACAACTCATATGCATATCAAAAATATTAACAACAGTGTATTTGAGTTTGCTACTTAAGTGTTTGATGAAAATCCAATACCAAATAAATCACCAAAATACACCAACCGCCATCACCAAAACTATATCGACAGTAAAAGGGAAACAAACTTACAAGAGTTATTTCATATTGTGTACATACAAGACATTTTCATTTTGTTTCCATTAAGTGACCATCAATGGAGTGGATTAAGAAATTGAGGACAGATATGGAACTCAAGAGGCAACTAGAAAAAAATAGATACATGCCTTACTATCAAAAGTATCTAACATTGAGTAAAGAGATCCGTGCAACTTTGCATTTTAAAATATTTTACACTCTCTGGTATGGAAGCTAGCCCAGGGACTTGGACGAGGATTCCTTGAAAATCACATGGAATAAATGGAAGAGAGATGCACATGAAGGACATGCAGAGGAGCATGCAACTAGACATGTTGATTATGTGTGCATAGAGGAATACCAAACAACAACCTATGATACACCATCAGAGATAATTGATGAGACCAATGACACTAGTGTGTTGGAGGGGAAAGATGAGGATGAAACATCTTGTCCTACTTATGATGAATATGAGATGATATTCCAATCAGTCGATGTTGAGGATTCAACATCTCTCCCTATGTATGCTGCTTATGACGAGGGAGGTTCAAACATGATATCACCTATGCATAATGAGGATTAAATGCCTTATCCTATTTATGGCATATATGATGATGTAGGCATGATTGTACCAGAGCTATGCGTGGAGGATGACAACGAAGGGGATGAATTGGTGGATGAATGATTGTATGAGGATGATATTCCACATGAATCCCATCACTACACAATATCATATAATGAGTTAGTTGGTCCCTTGCGTGACAAGCCATGCCATGTTGATGAAATAACATTGTGTGAATTGGAGAACCAATTATTGGTCACAAAGGATCAATTTGTCCAAGTGTTGACAAGGATAGATGGTGCTCATAAGTTTGTTGAAGACCTAATGTGGGAAACCTAGTGGAAGGAGAGACAAAGGGGGGTTCCAGACGGAATCACTAGTGCTCAATTATGCATCATCAAAGAAGCACTAGAGCAGATGAAATATGATTACTTCCAGCTGTTCATGGATAGGGACCTTTCTCTTAAGTTTGTTGAATAAAAGGAAAGGGAGATTAAGCAACTTTGTTACTAGCTTAGTTTGTCACACTCTTCATCATTGACAACAACAAAGACTCCATCATCTTTGGTAGCCATGACACATGAGGGCATAAGTGGGACTCATGATATGAGGGAGGAGCCTTTTGTGACAATCCCACATGAGGAACATTCAGAGTCACAGATGTTTGAGAAGAGGTTTGACACATAGGGTTTTGACCATGTGCCTATTTTTCATTGTGGGGATCATGAGTCGCTGTTGGAGATCTCACTAAAGGATCAAGACTTAGCTAAGGAGGAGATAGTCATCCCTTGTGGACCAATCCATAAGGAAGTATATGCATCCGTGGATTGGGTGGACAAGTATATGATAGACATGAGCATAATCTGGGATGTAGGTTTGTGTGACATCAATAGAGTGGTGGGTACAATAGTTCCTCAAGGATAGATGATGGTACATGATGATTCAGTGTTTGGTGGCAATGTGCAGGGTTATTATTTTCCACATGGTAGTGTACAATGGAGTTGTGGGGTGCTTTTGCTAGAGAGACTTCCCAATGACATCCTTGAGCACACCACTGAGTGGAGGTTTCCAAGGTTTGGTGAGTGGATGGGAGAGATTTAGGGATTAAAATACCCCTTGATAGATGATCGTTATTTGGGATATTATCAGATGAGGGTCAAGGATCCAGATAGGCACATGTCTGCTTCTAGAATTCATTACGATCTCTTGGTCATGCCCTTGGGGTTGACCAATGCACTAGTCATTTTCCAGTCTTATAGACGGTGGAAGATGCATCTATTGCTATTAATTGATGCCCTCCTTATACACAATAGGACACAAGAGGATGAGATTACTGGCACTATGGTCGTGACAAAGGTATTTCATTCATACCATGTGATCAATACGTAGAAGGAGACAATCCAAAATATGTTGGAGTAGTCGACATATATTTTAGTAGGAATTGGGAGTGGTGGACTTCCAAATTGGTGGTGGTGGGATCTTGGCATTCATTGGAGTGATAAATGGCTTAAGATGATGAGGTTGATCGATAAGATCATATCAATTATTGGTTTATGTCATTGTGGGGATGTTGTGAGAGGAGTTATTGAGCCTTGTTATATATGGCGAGGTATATTTTCTCTCATAATACCTAGGATCAAGGATATCTACGGATTGGTAGGATTCCACGTCATTGAGATGCCTTAACGAGACATGACCCAGGATAGTGAGTACAATCCTTTCAGGGATTTCATCTTGGGGGTCCAGGAGAGGGGAGCGCAGTCTAATCATGGTGGTTAGACAATTACGATTAGAGGGGTACAACATCGGTACGATGGCTCCTCTCAAAGATTATCTTGGGACCTAGGGACTGCAATGTTTGACAATTCGATAGCCGATACAGATGAGATGGTCAGTTGTTTATTTCTAGAGTTTACTCTCGGGATGTTTAGGTTTGGTTTCTTGGAGGTGTGGTCTTCTAAGGAGTTGACCAAGTTTGTACATTTTTTGATTACATGGATTATTAGAGGCAGTCAGGTGGATTTTGGTGTTAGCACTTAGAAGTTCAGGGCTATGAGTAGAGGGTGTTTCACATCAAACATGTTAGTTTGGGATCCTGATAACCTTACCACTTATAGGTCGGTCCAAGAGAGGTCCGTATGGGGGGACTTTGTGGATGATGCATTGGGAGATCTTCCAGATGATGCCTTGATGTTTGGTTTGGTAGACTTCACCGAGATACATTGGCAGGATATGATCCTCGATAGTGGGGATGATCCTTTGAGGCATTACAACTTGCAGTTATAGGAGTGGGGGTTGTAGTCTAGGAATGAGGATCAAACATTTATGATTAGAATGGCATAACATGATGGGTCCTTTCTGATGATAGCATGAGACCCTTGGATTTTATGGGTCGACAGTCTAGAAGCCGGTACAAATGAGAGAGCTAGTTGTTACCTTTATGAGCATATTCATATGGAGTAGTGGTTTGGTTTCCTAAGTGGGATATTATATGAAGGGTGGATTAACCTACTGATTAGTGGCCTTCATGATGCCCTAGGTGTTTTCACATTGCATGAAAGTATTGTGGGCGGTAGGTGCTATGCATCTTTCAGATTAGTTTGGGACCTGGGGATCATCATTTTCAGTTTGGATAAGTTTGTTGTTCCTATGGGTGTGATGGCATTGCTTGAGGACATGCAACCTCTGGGAAGGGATAATTTGTCCTATCCCCATTTTTGGGCTCTCCTGTTCTATAGTTGGAAATGGATTTTGTGGCTTGTCATTGAAGAAGAAGGGAGTCAAAGGTGTTATTTAATGCCACTTAGTTAGGAGATGTTATGTTTTTAAAGTGACATTAAGTAAAAAAAGGAAATAAAGTAACTTTAGATTAATAAGTTACTTAAACATTATTAAAAGTGACTTTTAATCTTAAAGTGCAAAGTAAATGGGGAATAAAGGACATATTTGATTTAGTCAAAAAGGGAAAAGTTCTAAAAGGCATGGAAGAAGGATAAAAGGAGGGGTATCACTGCACTTTGGATTATGTTTTGGATTGATATCTTTGGAGTGCTCTTGGAGCCAAGGTTTTCGTTAGGGTTTTGGAAAAACCCTTCCATAGTAGTTTAGTTTCAATGGTGCAAGATCCACCCTAGCTAGACAAAGGAGGATGATCCATCCATGATATTCACTTTAGCTTCATCTTATGGTTTGATATCATCTTGGAGAGGGTTTGGAGATTGGAGTTAGATCTTTTGCAATTTATGGGAGGAAGCTTTATTTATTGAGGAGGCCGTGGCACCATTCATATTTTTTCTTGTTATTTGTTGGGTTTTTATATTCTTTGCAGTGAAATTCTAGTCAAGGTGGATTGACTAAAAATTCAAGTTGAGGTGCATCAACAATAAGTCAAAGGTCGAGGTGGATCGACAACAAGTTGAAGGTAGATGTTGTTCAATAGGGTAAATTCGATTTCGAAGGTTGAGGTGGTTTGACGTGGTAAAGACATCAACAACAAGTTGAAGAGGTCAACCAACAAGAGGTTGACACGCAGGTGAGTGACCGACTGAATACTGAATGAAGGTTGATTGGTAATCTGACTTAGTAGTCGACTGTAACAAAATTACGAGATTCACGGGATTTGTAGCCAGTGATCTACATGGATCTGTAATCATTTTTGGGTGACTTTTCTTTAGTGTTTTTACTACTGTAAATACTATAAAGAAGGTGTGTTGTAATGCTATAAAATCTAATTGATGAATGACTAATCACCAAGAATCAATAATCATAGAGGTTGTTTGTCATGTAGATGTAGGTTGAATTGGATACATGGTTGTTCTTGTGTAAGCAAGAGGGTATGATGTCGATTGTGTCTTAAGCGTGGACCAAGGTTAGACATGTAACCTTTTATTCTGAATGAATAAGACATCAAGAGAGCATAATGCTCAAGGAATGCTAGTTTTCCCGGTTTGGGTTTCCAGGGTAAAATCTCTGTGTACTGTGTGTTTTCTTTGTCATATACTTTCTTGATTAAATATTTCTTCCTCTCTTCTGCTAGGTTTAGCATGGAAGTGTTCCTCATTTACTAACATGTGGTATCAGAGCTTGGTTTAACAAACTTGGATTTGAGCCAAACCCTAGGTTTAGTAAGAGTCACAAGTCTAAAATCTTTAAAAAATTGTGTTAAAGAATGGTGAGCAACTCGATAATAGAGATTGAAAAATTCAATGGTTATAATTTTGATCTTTGGAAGCTTAAAATCGAACATATCCTTGTAGATCGAGAACAATGGACAAAATTATGTCCAGTACCATGATGAAATGTATGCCAACAAAATAATGGGAGAAACTCGAGAGAAGAGCAAGGAGTACAATTTGACTTTGTCTTACAGATTCAGTACTGCTGAATGTATCAAGTGAAGATTCAGCCAAGAAACAAGTTGGGAAGGTTGTACCAGTCGAAATCCCTGGTAAATAAGTTGTTTCTCAGAAAGAAACTATATCTTCTAAGGATGAGTGAGGGAAATTCGGTGACTGAGCATTTAAATGCGTTTAATACCATTATAAGCCAGTTATCTTTAGTGAATATTAAAATCAATGAGGAGGAGAAGTGTATTATCCTATTATGTTCTTTGCCAAACTCTTGGGATAACTTGGTTGTAGCTATAGGGAGTAACACAAAGACATTGGTGCTAGAAGACGTGGTTGCATCTCTACTATTAGAAGAAATGAGAAAGAAGAACATGAAAGGATCGACTGAAGATGATTTAGTGGTGAGAGGTAGACCGATTGATAGAGATAAAGGAAAATTTTTTGGTAGAAAGTCTAAGTCAAAGGGTAGATATAAATCCACTGTTCAGTCGAGAAGAAGATGATGGAAATGAGATAAATCTGGGCATTACAAAAGGGACTGCAAGTTGAAGGTAATGTAAGTCAATACAGGATTCGATGAGAAGCAATTGACTGAGAAAAAGACAACTCCAGATAAGGGAGGCGATGTGTACCTGGTGTCAACCAATACACAGTTAGATCAATATGTTTGGTTGATCAAATCAGGAGCATCCTAACATATGACACCCCATAGAGAATCGTTCTGCTAATATTAACAATATGAAGGAGGAGACATATTCTTGGGGGATGACTCAATAACCAAAATTTTTGAACGAGGAAGAGTTCGACTTATACTGCAGGATGGGAGGAGTAGAACACTTCCAGGTGTGCTACACATTCTGGGTTTGGAAAGAAACCTGATATCTGTCAGCAAGACGAGTGATGCAGGGGTGCACACTCTATTTCAGAAGGATTCATGCAAGATGGTCAGAGGTGCGATGCTATTAATGAAAGGAGTTCGGATTGGAACCCTATAAAAGTTACTAGGGAGTGTCGACTTGACTGGATGCAACAACATCATTGTTCCTGAAGTCAACCCGACTTTGACTGGACTTGACTCGACTCGAGTTGAGTTGATTCAAATCGACTCGATAAGTCATCATAAAGTCGATTTGACCATACTATGGCACGAGATGATGGGGCACATTGAAGAGAAAGAAATTCGAGCTATGCATAACAAAGGTACGATTGAAGAATTTCTTGCATGTAGTTTAGATGTTGACTTTTGTGAAAATTGTATATATGGAAAACAAAGTCAGGTGAGGTTCCCATCTAGAGCGGAAAGGAAAAATGGGATTCTAGATTTGGTTCATAGTGATGTGTTTGGCCCTGTTTCAGTGCCTTCACTTGGTGGATCCCTGTATTATTTCTCCTTCATAGATGATTTTTCTAGGAAGACATGGATATATTTCTTGAGTAAGAAATAATAGGTTTTTGAGAAATTCAAAGAATTTAAATCTCTTGTACAAAACCAGACAGATAAGAAGATTAAGGTGCTAAGAACTAATAACAATGGCGAATTCTGTGGAAAATAATTTGATCAGTTCTTCAAGCAGTGTGGCATAGCACACAAAACTACCACAACATATGGCATATACCCCACAACAAAATGGATTTACTAAGAGAATGAATAGAACATTGATGGACAAGGCAAGGAGCATGCTCAATGGTGTTGGGCTCGTACAATAATTTCGGGCGGAGGTAGTTGACACTGCAAAATATCTATTGAATATGTCTCCTTCATCGACACTAGTCGACATGACTCCACATGAGGTATGTCCAGGTAAGAAGCCTTTGGTTTCACATCTCAAAGTATTTGTCTATGATGCATTTGTGCATGTTCCCAAAGAAAAGAGGATCAAGTTGGAAAAGAAGGCAGTCAAATTTATTTTCATTAGATACAAAGAAGGAGTGAAAGGATATAAAGTCTGAGATCATGCATCAAGGAAAAAAATGCATAGTCAATATGTGGTATTCAGAGAAGTCAGAATTAAGTCCGAGCCTAAAGAAATTGTTCAGACTGAGAATAATCTAGAGAAGGTGTGGTTTGAACCGAGGAACAAAGAAGATGATTTAGTTGAGTTGACTGAATCATAATAAGAGGTGGAGAAACTGACTTTGGTTGTAAGGAGGTCACAACGAATAATAAAACCAGTTGAAAGGTATAGTCCACCCAACTTCCATTCTACATTCATGTTAATTTCCACTGACGATGAGCCCAAGTTGGTCGGGGAGGCAATCGACTCAGTAGAGGGAAAATTCTGGAAGGGCGCCATGGTTGAAGAGATGGAAAAGTTTCACAAGAATGAGACACGAGACTTAGTCAAGTTACCTAGTGGAAGAAATCGTGTCGGTAGCAAATGGGTATTCAAGAAGAATATGAATGCAACAGGTCAAGTCGAGAAATTCAAAGCTCGACTGGTAGCGAAAGGATATTCCCAAGTTGAAGGAGTCAACTTCGGTGAGAAATTTTCCCTTGTTGCAAAATTAACTTCCATTAGAATACTATTTTCTTTAGCTGTAGCATTTGATCTATAAATACAATAGATGTATGTGAAGACATTGTTCCTACACAGGGACTTGGAAGAGGAAATATACATGAAACAACCTGAAGGATTTGTAGTGAAGGGAAAGAAATATTTGGTGTGCAAACTGAAAAGATCCCTTTATGGTCTAAAGGAATCACTAAGGATGTGATACCAAAATTTCGACACATACATCCTTAGTTTTGGATTTGTGAGAAGTAAAGATGATCACTGCATATATTCCAAAGAAAAAGGTGGGCATTTCATATATGTATCATTGTATGTCAATGACATGTTGCTGATTGGAAACAACATGGATGCAATAAAGGAGGTGACGAAGCAACTACCCTCCAAGTTTGACATGAAGGATCTCAGTGCACCTAACTTCATTTTGGGAATGGAGATTAAGTGAGATCGAGAAACTAGAAAGCTCTAGTTGAACCAAACAAATTATATTGAAACAATCTTGAAACGTTTCAACATGCAAGATTACAAACCTGTGAAACTTCCAATTTCTGTGGGAGAAAGGCTAACTGTTGAACAATGTCTAAGGAAACAGGAGGAAATAGAGGACATGGCACATGTTCCCTATGCAAGTTTTGTTGGTAGTCTAATGTATGATATGGTTTTCACTCGACCAAAAATTTCTCATGCAGTGGGAGTGTTGAGTAGATACATGTCAACACCTGGGAAGGAGCACTGGACAATTGTCAAGAGAGTATTCAGGTATTTGTGTGGCACAAAACATTATGCTATATGCTATCAAGGAAAACCTAGATGTGACAGTGAATTAAATGTGCATGGCTTTGTCGATTCCGATTGGGTTGGAGATATGGATCGATGAAGGTCGACCAATGGATATGTGTTTAAAATTTTTGGTGGAGAAATCAACTAGATGAGTAAGAAAAAGGTGGTCATAGCCCTGTCAACAACAAAAGATGAATACATGGCAACCACTCATGGAAGAAAAGAAGAAGTATGGATGCAAAGGCTGTGTTCAGTAATCGGGTTTGAGCAGAGAGCTATGAAGATAAGTTGCAACAGTCAAAGCATAATATTTCTAGCAAGGAACCTATTATCATTCTAAGACTAAGCACATTTATGTACAATACCATTTCGTAAGATACATGGTGGAAAGAAACAAGTTGCTACTAGAGAAAGTACACATGTTGGAAAACCTAGCAGACTCTTTGACCGAGTCTGTGAGTGCTGTGAAGTTCTCTTGGTGCAAAGAGGCAATGGGCATTGCTGTCCTGGGTCTATGAACGAGAGTTCAGAGGTCCCCCAGTTTCAACAAATAAAACAACAAGTGGGAGAATGTTGGGTTGTTATATTATTTGCAGTGAAAGTCCATTTGAGGTGGATCGACTGATAATTGAAGTCGAGATGGATCGACAACAAGTCGAAGGTCGAGGTGGTTCAACTGGGTAAAGTTGAAGTCGAAGGTTGAGGTGGTTCGACGTGGTAAATACATCGACAACAATTTGAAGAGGTCAAACGACAAGAAGTCGATAGGCGAGCTAGTGAAAACTAACTGAAAACCAAATGAAGGTCGACTGGTAATCCGACTTAGTATTCAACTGTAATAGAATCCTGAGATTCACAGGATTTGTAGCCAATGATCTGCATGTATCTATAACCATTTTTGGGAACCTTTTCTTTTGGGTTTTTCCTACTGTAAAGTTATAAAAAAGGCATGTTGTAATGTTGTAAAAGATAATCAATGAATGGATAATCACCAAGAATCAATAATCGTGGAGGTTGTTGGTCATGTAGATGTAAGTCGAATTGGATACAAGGCTGTTCTTGTGTAAGAAAGAGGGTAGGATGTCGATTGTGTCTTATGTGTGGATGAATTTTAGAGATTTAACCTTTTATTCTGAATGAATAAAACAACAAGAGAGAAGAACGCTAAAGGAATGTGGGTTTTCCCAGTTTGGGTTTCGAGGGTAAAATATCTGTGTACCGTGTGTTTGCTTAGTCATTTACTTTCTTTATTAAATATTTCTTCCTCTCTTCTGCTAGGTTTAGTGTGGAAGTGTTCCTCATTTCTTAACATCATCGTGTGTTTTTCATTGATGTAATGAAACTACCTTAGCAACAATTAGATAGTTGTTGTGTTTTGGATTCCATTCATAAATAAAATGCCATGGTGAACTTTCCATTTCATGTGTACTAGCAATAATTGCAATGTGTTTGAAGAAATTATTTTGTGAGATTGAATGCAAAATGTTTGTGGAAAAATAACATAATTGCATAAAAATCCATAATATCCTTGGCCAATTATATTGGGGATATTACAATTGTAAGGTATCGGGGGGCACCTTATCTATATAAGGAGGGAACCTCTCTCATTTCTCATGGTTGGAAATATACTAGAAGACTTATTTGTTCATTACTTTGCGTGCAATCTTTTCTATTTCTTGAGTGAGAATGTTCTAGGATAATCAAAGAAGGGTTCAATAATACAAGAACCATTGAGGATGGAGCTATTGCAAATCAAGATATGTAAGTGAGGTATGAAATATTTCTTTGTCATTTATTTGTGAAGTTTTAGGATATATCTAATGTATTGGGAATGCATATCTTATGGTTTTGTTTCCTTATGTTAGGATAGTTTAAAATTTTAAAGTTTGTAATACTTAAGTTGAATCTTTGTTAGTTTAGCCTCCATGTGACTCTTGCAAGGTTCAAATATCTTAGCTTGATGCTCACCAATCATTGTTCAAAGATGTTTAGGGACTTCAACATTAAAGGTAAATAGGACAACTACTCAAAGAGTAGTCAAGACTCTATAGCCCAGTGGTAGCACTAGGTTTTCTTTTCTTTTATAACCATCTCAATTTAATTTACCCCCTTTAATTTTTGTTTTATAAGCAACCTAGGGTTTAATAGGGATTTAATTTTCTAATTTGGCTTTCTTATCCAAGATTCATTGAGCCGATATTTCCATATTCAACCTCTAACTTGGGTTTTCTGCGTCATCCAATTGAAAAAGCCTTATCTTAAAGTTGACTTGCTTTTTTTCTAGGTTAACTCTAATGTTTTCATTGTTTCATACTTGTATAGATTTAATACCCATGCCCTAAAGATACAAAGTATTCATAATAACTAAAAATTCTTGGGGTTTTAAATTTTTGACTTCAAATCTGATGTAGTCATGATATAATTTGATTATTAGCTTTGATATAACACTTATGACATGGTTTCATCCTAAACACATTGTCATTAAGGGACCGATGAAACATTTCACTAATAGAGGGTTTTAACTGTATCCTTCTCTAAGAATTGAAATGTTGACACACATTATCTGAAAGTTATTTCATGATCTAATGCAATTTCAGGACCTAATCGATGATTAAAAGAACTGAATTTGTCTCTCTAGATCTACTAATGTTTTCAATGTCACTTTTCATAAACTTTCTACATTTCTGGAATATTTTTAAAGGGGACGTTTCAATGGTTTAGCGTGGCATATATGTTTGAAGTATATCTAGGAAATGTTAAATGGTCTAACTCTTTAAAATGTCGTAAGGGGTTTGGAATAATCCGTCATTTCTAGTTTCAGTCCTTGAATGAAAGTTTGATTTCAAGATCATGAAAATGGTAACTAAATTCCAATGCATGCATGGGAGAACACTTGTTGGTTAAATTTAAATTCAAATTTGAAGTTTCATTTAAGTTGGGGTATTATTCCTTCTCTTTCAGAACTTAAATGGGACTGATATATACCACACATTGCAAGTTTGAAGGTTTACAAATACTAATTTTGATGTTTATTATGTGATATGATCTATTCCATGCAAATCGAGGATAGAGAGAACTTAATGATTCACACACTTGGCCTATTTTGTTAGCTTCTTTGAACTAGTGTGATTTTAGATTGGTTTACATTCTAGATTTAAAAATGGATCTGGTATTT
>ML801127.1:0-43518 GCA_009831015.1 Picea engelmannii | reverse complement strand
CACACACATACACTACCACACATTATACGTTTGAAGGTTTAAAAATACTAAGTTTGATGATTATTATGTGATCTGATCTATTCCATGCAAATCAATGCTAGAGAGAACTTAATGATTCACACACTTGGCCTATTTTGTTAGCTTCTCTGAACTAGTGTGATTTTAGATTGGTTTACATTCTAGATTTGAAAATGGATCTTGTATTTTGAGTTGCAATTGGATGATATAAAATCTAGAATGACCTCTCATGGTCCATTTAACATACAAAACATTATTTGTTTCATTTTTCATTTCACTTGATGGGAAAATCATATACAAAATATGGCTTTCCTAATACTGCTTGATAAACCCTCACTTTAAGAATTATTTGGTGATGTTTATGACTAGTATTTTGGGTGGTAATATTCTTGCATATATTACTTTCTCAACTAATTTCTACACATATTGATAATTTTTGAGGTGTAACTAAACTTATGATAGCACTCACATAACATTTTCAATGCTTCGATATGCATATCCAAATATGTTCTCTCTTGAATGGATGAACAAATTTAAATACATATATGGAAATAGAACTTGGCACAGTTACAATGTCAACATCTTAGTTACAATTTCCTTTGTTGGTCCATGATATATTACAACTTGAGAGATCTAGAATCTTGGGGCTATAAATGTCAACGTGTCTTACAATGGTATTAATATGGATCATAAAAAACTCATCATTTCATAATTAATCTCATAATGTTGTATAGTTCATTGCCACATGGTTGGAAGGTGTAATTCATTAATATTTCAAGTGAATCGACCAACAAACTTAGTTTGCTACACTTTATTTCAATATTGGGATTTGTCCTCAACAACAACTTGTTTGCACTTTCAAAATTATTAACACATAAAGCAAATTGATAATTCAGTTCACCACACTTGATGAATCTAGTCCGAGTAACTCCCACATTGCAACAACTGATTGGACTAGATAAACCTTAGGGATTCCCCCCCCAGGCTAGGTTAGATTTCCTCCCTAGTCTGAAGTGTGTGGCAAGGCTATCGAGGTGACAATGGGTATCTTGCCTATTGTGCCTCCAGGCTCTCGTGATTTGTTGTTAGTACTTTCTTCACCTAATTAGAGTTTGAGAGGTAACATTTTTGGCACCATTGTCAAGGTTAAAGTCCATTCCCTGGTTATCTAAAGTTTGGCTTCAACTAAAATTTGATGACCAAAATTCAAAGATATATTTAATTTACTTATCTAGCGACTCCATCGAGGGGAGGAAGCCCAATTTCCTAAGAGATTTTAAAGGTTGGTTGCTTGTAGGGTGAAGTAAGCATCTTTGGTTGACATTTGATTATTCACCTTGATAGCTTCATTTTTACCATATTTTGTTTTTGGGTTGAAGTTGTGGAAAATGGCACCTTGGGATTTCCATGAAATCTTTCCTTCCTTTTATCTTAGAAAAATTGTGGGATATCAAAACAAAATACCTCTAGTATAGAAAAAAATGTTGTAAAATTTGACAGTGAAAGTTTTCATGCTAATCAACACATCTTGTCATTTTTGGAATATGTTTGGAGGCTTGAGTAATACACAAAGATATATTGATCAAGTTATTTTTTGTTTCCTTGGATGGAAGGCGAAAGGCTTGTGTGAGAAATGGCATTAGTATTAGGTCAATATCATCTTGTGAGGATTTTATCAAAGTATTTTTCAAGTGTTGGTGTCCTCCTTTGGAAAGGTTCGAAGATGTTTTTGGAAACATTATGACAACCATATATGAAGAAGAAGATGAAACTTTTGGGAACTATGAAATTAAGGAAACAATTACTTTGTCTATTATAAAAAATAAAGATTATGAAGTGAATTTAGATGAATTATCTTCTCATTATATTGATGAAGAAGATTTTGATAAGAATTGAAGGGTGAATGTGATGATGATGACTATGATTCCCTTATACCATATAGACGCGAAGTGTTATATTTGGAGGCCCTTAGTATGGATGAAGTTAAAAAAACAAAAGAGGCATCCATAACACTTATTGTTGAAGATCATATTGAAAACCAAGAGCCACCTCTTGTGGGTATGGATAAAGAGTCTTCTTATTCCCTTGAAGAATAAGCATCACCTCATGAACACATTGAAAATCAAACTCATGAAGAAGTATATGCCCAAGAAAAACACTTAGATGATTGGATTGAACTTTTCCATTAAAGGAAAAATGAGATAGTTGCTTCATTCCTTAAGTTTCAAAAGAATTATTTATTAGAGTTTGGGGTTGAAATAAGCAAGAAGATTGAAAAAAACAACGCCCTTTTGAACTTAATTGAGAAAAAGAGATTTTATGACTACAACTCATAGTGAAGATGTTTCCACTTTTCCATTAATTAAAGATGAAAAATATGAAGGAAACATAGATCAAGGATCCTCTCATCCCATTGGAAATCAAGGATATGAAAAAGATGATCCAGGTGAATATTGGTGGCCACCCACCTATTCCGATTGGCTCCTCTTAACAATTTTTAGCTCAACACATTCTTCTATACTTCTTTGTAATCATGGGTTCTACACTTTCGGGGCTATATGAATCCCTACACATCTTCCAAGTGGAGACTCATGGCCTTCCACCTAATACAATTGGCTTATTTTGGATGTTTTCATGTCAACATATATTTCTGTACTTCCAGGGTCGTTTTGGGGACCTAAACAATGTTTTTTTTGGCTTACCACAGTCGAATTGTAGACAAAGTCATAGTTTGATGGTGTAATATGTAGTTCTTGAAAAGACCTTTCCAACGGTCCATCACGTGCCTAAAATGGAGGTCGTATGCAAAAGTTACGTTCTCAGGAAATTGAGGTACAAACTTACCCATCGAGGCTCACATGACTTTTGGCATTTCACCTCTTAGGGTTACGTTTTTGGATGTCTATGGTTTTGGCATTCATGAGTAATGTTACAAAAGGCCTCTGGAGCCTCATTGTAATCATTCTACTCAAACATATGTGCGTAGCAGCCACATCTCTTCTCAGAGATAACCACCACCATTCAAGCAAGTTTTTTTAGTTCTATAGTTTTACAGTTTCAACCTATTTCATTTATTCAATAAAAGATATTGTTCATTGGATATATGTGTTATTATCCATATCTCTGTGTTTATTGTATTCAACCTATTAATCAGTTCGTTCTACTCCTAAATCTGGATCAGTGGTATCAGAGCGATGTGCTCTTCATTTGTATTTATTCGTGTATGTCCCCGACAAGATCTGGGTACAAGAAGTTGGGACTCGAACCAATCGATCCTTTGTAAGATCGACCATGCCGAGCCCAACAATAACCCATGGGGGACAAAAATAAAGATGAAGGAGCATGAGATCCTTTTAAAATGTTTCTTGAGGAATCCTTTGCGCGATAAATGAACGAAATGATGGACAACTTTGCATAGATCCTTCAGCGTCTGCCCATAGGAGAAACATATTCATCAAGAGACCATGCAACCCCCTTCAAGGTATAGGTAAATTTTGATATTCCATTATTTGAAGGATTGATAGATGCTAATGCTGTAGATAAATGGTTGAATATGCTCGAAGGGTATTTTTCGGTCCACAATTTTTACGATAGGGAAAATATTGATTTTGCACTCCTTAAGGCCATCCCCCATGTTAAGGACTGGTGGGATACTTACTCTAAGCAAAGGGCCATAGAGTAATATGAAATATTTGTGGTCATCCCTACATGGGATTCCTTCCGAGATGCAATTAAAGAACAATACTATCTTGTTGGAAGCTACGAGGACCAATACACTAGATGGACCACCCTACGTCAGGAAAGGGACCAAACAATACCAGATTTCACCAATATTTTCCATACCCTGCACACCAAGTTGGGTATTAAAGACTCTAAGAAACATCTGGTGCTCAAATACTAAGGATGTTTTCATAGATACATTCAAATGGAAATGGAGTTTATGTACATCACATCATTGTGTACGACTTATAGATATGTTGTCAAGATCGAGCATAAATTTAAGAAAACGAGGTGAGAGTTTGGATCTACAAACTCCTCACAACTGAAGTAGGGAAAAGGTGGCCCCAACCCACACAACAAGGGACAAAGAAAAGATGGCCACTCTCAGGACAACCAGTCTAAGCCACAACACAATAAGGGTAATGACAAGTCAAAGAAGGACACGTGAAAATGGTGTGACTACCATAAAATCCCTTGGAACAACACCAAAGAATGTTGCTCCAAGCAGTTCCTCATGGCCGAGTTGAAGGATTCTCAGTCAGAGGCCGATTCTAACTCCGAATCAAATCCAGAAGGAGGGAAGTGGATTATCGATGTTGAACCTAGTGCCACTGTCACTACCACAAAATTCCAACCAAGCAAACCAGAAGAACCAGAGGAAGGGTTACACCTCTTTCACTCACAGATGTGGGTAAAGGGGGCTTCGCTTCATTTCATTGTTGATAGCAACAATCAAAAGAACTTGATATCAGCAGAGGTTGTAAAGGGGATGAACCTGTCGATGAAACCACACCCACATCTCTACACCATCAAATGGATTCACCAAGGAAGAGATCTCCGTGTCAGCCAACAATGTTGTCTGCCCTACGACATCAAGCCTATCAAAGACGAGGTATTGTGTGATATTTCTCCCCTTGAAGTTTGTGATGTTATTTTAGGACAAACATATTTGTGGAAGCGTCATGCAGTGTATGAGTCTATAGACCATAGTGTTATTATTACTTTGGGTATACAATTGTACAACATACCAGAGGCAGCACCGTCTACTTCTATTTCTTTAATATTTTCCAAGCAATGCGGTAAGGTCATTTCACAGATTGGGAAGTTCATCTTCTTTGTGATCTATGCTCACAATAAGAATAAGGTCACCACCACATCCGTAGCCTCTACATAGAGCCTCTCTTTGCAGTAGAATCAAGTGGACAAGATTTTTGAAGAGTATAAAGACATCTTCTCCTCACCCAACGGGGTACCGACGCACTGCTAAGTCAAGCATCCAATTGATCTAACCCCCGGTGCACCTCTGCCTAATGGACCAATCTATCATCGCTCGCTGATGGAAAATGATGAAATCAGACGTCAGATGAAAGAGCTTCTTCAAAAGGGGCACATCAAACCCAAATCCTCCCCTTGTGGAAGCCCGGTTGTATTGGTGCAGAAGAAGGATGGGACTTGGTGGCTCTGCATTGATTACATAGCATTAAACAAAATCATAGTCAGGAACAGGTACCCAATTCCCAGAATTGATGACCTTCTTGACCAACTCAAGGGGGAAAATTTCTTCAGCAAGATTGACCTAAAGTCTCGCTACCACCAGGTTCCTGTTGAACCAACTGATGTATGGAAGACAAATTTCAAATCTAAAGAAGGTCTCTTCGAATGCTTGGTCATGCCCTTTGGCTTAAGAAATGCACCGACCACTTTCATGAGGTTGATGGATGATGTATTGAGACCCTTCACCAACTCTTTTTTAGTGGTATATTTGGATGACATCCTCATCTTCAAAATAACTTGGGAGGAGCACATGCAACATATTCAACAGGTTTTGAGCACTCTGCAACAACACAAGCTATATATCAACTTGGAAAAATGATCCTTTGGCATGAATATTGTCCAATACTTGGGCTAAATTATTGATGAGCATGGGGTACATGTTGATCCAGCTAATATCCAAGTCATCCATGACTGGCCAGCCCCGACCACACTAACCGAGATTCAAAGATTCTTGGGACTGGCCAACTTCTATGGACGGTTCGTGTTGGGATTCTCCCATATTGCATGGGCCCTCAGCCAAGTGACCAAGGGTGGTGGTAGGGAAAAGTTTGCATGGGGGAAGGAACAATAACGAGCATTTGATGATCTGAAGCATCACTTGTGCTTAACTCCAATACTCTCCTTGCCCGATCTACAACAACCGTTCGAGATTCAGACTGGTGCATCTGACTATGATGTAGGAACAATTCTCACTCAACACAGTCATTCAGTGGCATACCATAGTGAGACACACTCAGATTTTTTTCGGAAATACCCCACCTATGACAAGGAAATGTATTCCATTGTATAATCTTGTCGTCAATGGAAACATCACATTTTGGGAAAGGAGACAATCATCACTGATCACAAGCCTCTGTTGTTCATACATACATAGGGGAAGTTGTAGAAAAACCGCCATTGTAAGTTGTCCACCTACCTGCAACAATTCCATCTCAACATCAAGTATAATACAGGGAGCATAAATCACGTCGCTGACAGCCTCAGTCGACCTCCCGTGGCTACACTCACCATTGTGCTCCATTCCTGTGGACATGAGGCATCTTGGTGGCCCCAAATTTATCAACAAGATCCAGACTTCACCACCACCTATCATCTCTTGGGTACATGAGTGAATGTCACTAATTTTCACATTCATGACAGACTATTATGCCATCAGAGCCATCTCTGTGTTCCTACAAGCAAGCATGCAAAGCTCATTTGGGAAGCTCACTATAGTCGAATGGAAGGACATTTTGGCATGGAGAAAACTGTGGCCGTTCTATAGAAACATTTTTATTGGACAAAAATTCGACAGGACGTCAACAAGTATATCAAATCTTGCAATGCCTATGCCATTTACAAGATAACCATCAAGAAGAAAGGATTATACACCCCTCTTCCTAATCCCGAGAAGACTTGGGAATCCATCTCGATGGATTAAATGTCTGGCCTTCTGTCCACCAAGAAAGGCAATGCTTGTGTATTTGAGGTAGTTGATCGGTTTTCGAAGATGGCCATCCTCACATCCTGCAAGAAGAACATCACAGCGGTAGATATTGCCAAGCTCTTCTTCGAACGAGTGTGGGTCCACTTTGGGATACCACAGAACATCATCTCCGACTAGGACAACATGTTCCTAAACACATTTTGGTTGAGTCTCTGGTCACTGTGGACACTAAGCTCATTAAATCCACTTCTTTCCACCCCCAAGCCAATGACCAAGCAAAGGTCATGAATCAGATGATTGTGCACATCCTGCGCATGTACAAATCTAAGCATCCATGTACCTGGGATGAGAGTCTCCCCTATGTTCAACATAGTTACAACAAGGTTCTCCATAGCTCCACCGACCATATCCAATTTTAGGTGGGGCTGGGGTTCCAACCCTTGGGTCCCATTGATGTTGCACTACCTCTTGCAACCACACAGAAAAACACTTCCCATGTTTAGTCTGAGACCGACAAAGCCACTAGATTCATTGAGCGGATTCAACACATCTTCCAATAGGTCCATGAGATTTTGCAGAAAGACAATGCTAAGTAAAAGCATATCCATGATCAACACAGGGTACTGCACCAGTTTTAGGTGGGAGACAAGGTTTGGTTACATTTGTAGAAAGAGCGTCTTACAGATCCCCATTGGAAGCTCCTCCCACTTCTCTATGGGCCTTACACTATCACCAAGGCTGTGGGTAGCAATGCTTTTGAGCTCAATACTCCACCCTTCCTTGGATTTCACCTAGTGTTCAATGTGGAACTCCTTCAACCATATTTTCCACCATTATTGGACACCTCAGAGATTGTAGAACAATTGACACCATCATAGCTCAACCCCGACTGCATGGAACATGCATCCACTGATCAGATAGTGGACACACAAGTCAATGGAAATCGCCAATAGAGGATCCAACTTTATCGGGTTTTCAAGGCAGGGAAGCTCCTACACCAAGGCAAGTTGCTCATCTGGGGCCAAATTTAGCAGAAGTTTCCTCACCTGATGGGGGAACTCAACGCAATGGAGACCATTTCTTCCTAAGGGGGGAGGACTAATCTGGGTGGATATTGGTGGACACCCACCTATTCCAACTCCCTCCTCTTGAAAGTTTTTAGCTGAACACATTCTTCTGTACTTATTTGTAATCATGGGTTCTACACTTCTGGGGTTTTCTAAATCCCTACACATCTTCTAGGTGGATAATGGTGGCCTCCCACCTAATCCAACTAGCTTATTTTGGATGTTTTCATGTCAACACATCTTTCTGTACTTCCAGGGCCATTTTGGTGCCCTAAATAATGTTTTTTGGCTTGCCACAATCAAACTGTAGATAGAGTCAGAGCTTGATGGTGTAATGTGTAGTTCTCAAAAATACTTTTCCAATGGGCTATCACATGCCTAAATTGGAGGTCGTATGTAAAAGTTACGACCCTAAGAAGTTGAGGTACCAACTTACCCATCGGGGCCCATGTGAATTTTGGCGTTTCACCTCCTAGGGTTAGGTTTTTGGATGTCTAGGGTTTTGACATTCATGAGTAATGTTAAAAAAGGCCTCTGGAGCCTCATTGCGATAATTATACTCAGATGGATGTGTGTAGCAACCACATCTCTTCTTAGAGATAACTACCACCATTCGAGCAAGTTGTTTCAGTTCTGCAGTTTTACAGTTTTAGTCTATTTCATTTATTCAATAAAAGATATTTTTCACTAGATATCTTTGTTGTTCTCCGTATCTCTGTGTTTATTGTATTCGATCTGTTAATTAGTTTGTTTCGCTCCTAAATCTGGATCACAAGAAGACCAATCATTTGGTAAGCATATCAAGGAAGAATCACTATTGAGGAATACATGGATGAAGAGGAAGATCATAGTTCCATAAAGAAAGAAGAGTTCAAGGGATATGAATGTGAAGTTATGAACATATGCTTTAATGAAGATAACAACCAAGTCTTTATTCACCCTTCACATGAATATCATGATACAATAACTTGCACATCTTTGCAAACTTTTGGACCTTTTGATGCATACTTTGACAATTTGGAAGATAAGAAGTTTGTATAAGGACCGTGAGAGCAAGAGAAACCTTACGTATTTATTGATGAAGAGAACTTTCATAAGAATTTGGAGGGTGGCAACAACCAATTCTTTTTCCTATCCACATGAAAAGAATGATACCCTTATCAAATTTTCAAACTGTATGATCCATCCTTGGATGATGTTGAAGGGGTAGATCTTGAATAAGAATCTATATATGTGTTCCCTCATGCCATGAACATCTTGATGAACTTGGCGCTAAAATCCTTTTTGACCTTTTCCCTAATTTTGGTAATGGTATATCAAATATGGAATGATCTCTCATGGTTCTTTTAACATACAAACAATATTGGTTTCATTTATCATTTCACATGATGGGAGTATCATATAGAAAATCCAATTGTCTTAATAGTGCTTGATAAACCCTCACTTCAAGAATTATGTGGCGATGTTTATGACTACTATTTTCGGTGGTTCCTACAAGAGCACGTCGACATAATCTTCTTGCATATTTTACTTTCTCGACTCATTTATGTACATATGGATTACTTTTGACATGTAACCTAAACTTATCATAGCACTAGCACAACATTTTCAATGCTTTAATACATATATCTAAATATTCACTCTAAATACAAATACAAATCTGTGAATGGATGAATGAATTTAAATACAAATCTGTGAATATAAATTGGCACAATTACAATGTCATCATCTCAGTTACAATTTCCTTTGTTGGTCAATGATATATTGCAACTTGAGAGATCTAGCATCCCGGGGCTACAAATGTTGGCTTGTCTTCCAATATTATTAATATGGATCATAAACAACTCAACATTTCAGAAATAATCACATAATGTTGTATATTTAATTGCCAGAATTAATATCAGAATTAATCTCATAATGTTGTATATTTAATTGCCACATTTCCTATGATGAGCCTCATGGTCTGTGTTGAATGTTGATCCAAGGCCTACAAGGAGAGTGAGTAATTGTTGAGGCTGAATGTAGTCATTCATTGCTGGAGGTACTAACAATGTTGTCATTGCTGGAGGTACTAACAATGTCGTCCTTCATGGTGGACGATCAATAACCAATCCAGGTTTTAATGCTGCAGTGGCTAGTATATATATCTTCCAATACAATATATCTGACGATGTATATACGATCACTAAAGCCTGTCCAATAGGCTAGTTATTGATAGCCCTAAGGAACTGCTTGCAATAACTAAAGAAGGGCATGAGAATGATTGCCAAGGCACCTCCCCTGGTGGGCTTAAAACCAAAGTAAGTTAATGCTGGGCATTGAAATGTGGCAGGAGGATGCCTCATGGCATCCAGATTTGCATGGACTGTATCTCCATGGAATTCCCCATGCCAAAGCTTTCTCTAAAAATAGGTTAGAGATAAATAAAGTTTTTAATTAACAAAAAATAATATTAATTATATTATTATAATATTAATTATTTATATTAAGCTTTCTTCTAAAGTGTTACCTTTCCAATTGCTTAAGCTTGCAATTTTTTTATTTTTTATCATTCCATACTTCTCCATAGAAGGGACAACAAACCAAAATGTGGTCTACAATCTCTTCAACAATTTTTCACAATGCACATCTAATTGGGCACTGTGATGTCCTTCTTTGAAAAGTATACCAAGTTAATATATTTTTTCTAGGTGCCAACCAAATGAACCTGTTTGTTTTGAGTTGAGCTTTTCTTTTTCCAAATGCTTCTCCCCCACCAAACTAATTCCCCTTGTTCCTGTGTAAACATAGATTTGTAACTAAACTTTTATGTGTAATAGCTTGAACCAAGGTTTTTAGACTAGATTATATCATCCCGCTCATCTCTAATTTTGTTTGAGCTTAATTGTAATCTAATTGCATAGCCATTCTAGTTGTCCTTTGAATGTCCTTTTAAACCTATTAACTTAGCAACTTTCCAACCATGTTTCCATATGGTGATTAATTTTGGGTCCACCTCATCAACTAGAGTGAAAATTCCATTGTCATGGAAAGTTTCATTAGTTTCATCATTCATCCTATGAATCCTTTCACACCCCACCTAAGGATATTCACCTATTATTACTTTCTCTCCATTACTTACCCTTCACATAAGATGATATCTTGAAGAGGAAGATATTAAACAAGAGTCTTCCACATATTGGAGAATTTGTAATGGGTTTCGCTGCTACTCTCTTCCATTTATCAAAGGATAGTGGATCCACATATTTTTTTCATATGACACAATGCCACAAACTAGCCCCTTTATCACTCTCTAGAAACTCTTGTTAGCTAGTTCCTTCCCCCCAAAAAGTGTATATTTTTTAACCCCTAGCCTCCATCTTCTTTTGGTTTGGCTATTCCTTTCCATTTTATGAAAGGGAATCTACCTTTTTCCTTGCTACCATGCCATAGAACTTCGAAACATTTTTTCCTTATCCTTTCAAACATGTCTTTGTGAATGTGTGCCATAGAGTGCTAATAGAAAAGGGTGGCCTCTAATATTTACTTTATCAAAGTCAATCTACCTCCTTGGGTCAACCATCCATTACACCATACTAAAACCCTTTTCTCAATCTTCACATATAACCATTCCCATACTCTAAAAGTACAAGCATTGGGTTTTAAAAGGAAACCCCATTATATTAATCCACTATTCAAATCAATAGAATTGAAATACAATAAGGTCTATAGAAATATTGACTGGCCTTATGGATTTTTACTGAAGAATATGGAAAATTTTTGGTTATTTACTTCCATACATGGTGATTTACAATATAGGTCCAAAATTTCTTTGAATCTTAGAGCATCCCTAGGGAAACTCTTACAAATATCAGTACATCATCCACACACAATAGATGGGTTAGATGGAGAGTTATACTGATTTTTATATCTTTTATACAACCCCTTCTTTTGTAATCATAGACTTATTGACTTATGCCCTCTACAATAATCAAGAATAAATGAGGTGAAAGGGGGTAGCCTTACCTAAGTCCTTTGGATGGATAGAAGAATTTTGAAGTGGATCCATTAATGAGAAAATAATGATATTTTTGAGATCATCTAGTGATCTAATTCACCATGTCTAACCTCATCTCTGTATGATTCAACATCAACCTTATGTATAACTAGCTTATCTTGTGAAATGCCTTGGAAAAACCCAATTTTATGATCATGGCTAGTTTCTTTTGACATTTATGGTGTGAATCCCCTCTTGGGCCACCCCTAATACTTCATGTATTTGTCTATCCCAAAGAAAACCAAACTTTTTCCCTAATAGAAAGTCAGAGAGGACTTTCTTGAACTTTCTAGAAATCACTTTATAGGTTATTTTGTAAATTGAGTTACATATGGAGACGGGTCTGAATTCTTCAAAAGAGGATAGTGTTGAGTTTTAAGACTTAGGAAAAAATATACTAAAACATATATCAAGTAAGGGACGTCATGAGTTTACACTCAAGAAACCCTTGAAGGGGAAATTCTATTCAATCATTCATTAACCATGTGTATTTTTTAATGTACATTTCATCCCTTTATATAGCTTTAGGCGACCATAACAAATATGTCATAATAAGATATTTAGTGCAACCATATGCATAACTATCTCCCATAATATCTCTATGAATCTCTTAATGATTCTATGAAACTCATTCCTAGCTTCTCTCATTGTCCTCATCTTTGATTCATACATAGACATTGTGTGTGGTCTACCTCAATACATTTCAATCACACAATCTAGACATTATTGATCAAAAGTAGGAGTTAATCCTTCGAATGGATTATATTTTTAGAGGGTTAAGGATATGAAATTATATTTAAATGCCCCTACCATATTCCTAGAAACTCTAGATTCTTCCGCCACATGGATTAAAACCTGTGTAATAAGGTCACATAATATTATAAAAATTCTACTAACCAGTCATAAAGGCCTAGGATTTTGTTCTTTTGGATTGAATCTAGTACAAATTTTATCTCCTCTTTCAAGACATATTCCATTATATCTTCACGTGTTTTCTCAACTTGAACATGGTGAAGAAGGAGGTCATTTTGATTATCTTTTCTATGTTATCCCTTGGAGGCTCTTGATAAAGTTTTTGAAAATGTGGAACCCTTAGATTTTCCAAGTCTTGGAGTTTCCTGAATTTGCTTCATCTTAGTTATTCATTTCCCAATTAGCATTTATGTTCTTATTGTGATTTTCATATGCATGGTTTTTTTTTGTATTGGCATCTACTTCAACTAGCCAAGTAGCCCTACTTTTGAATCTTCATTTACTTTTGAATCTCAATGAAAACCCCAATTTTATTCTAGTCAAATGGCGTGGAAGTTTATAATTCCATATTCAATGTATCCTACTAAGAGTTTTTGAATTTGAGCGTAGAGCAAGTTACAATTTCCCTTTTAATTCTTAAAGCATGTCAAAGCCATCATTGTCGGGATTATAATGTCTCCACTATTCCTTGACCAAGATAAGTTAAATTCATCATATTCTAACCATTTTGGATTGAATTTGAAAGGGCCAATGGGTTTATTTTCATCCTTTTCTAGTTGTAGTAGAATTGGGAGGTGATCAAATGAGCCTCTATTGCCAACCAAATTACTGTTTCTATCAAATTCATTTAGGATTTTTCCGGATACAAGAAGTCTATCAAGTTTCTTGGAAATAACATCTTCCCCAATTATAATGTTCCTCCAAGTTAGCTTTAATTTGATAAGCTCCACTTCACAAAGACCCCTCCTTTCCATCTTAATAAGGAAGAAGTTAGCAACAAGATCCATTTTGGCAGTTGATCACCATACCTCAGATCTTTTAGTGATAAAATTTAAATCCCATGAATGATTATGTTCTCCTAAGTTAGGAAACCCTAATTGAAGAAGCTTTCCCATAAATGTTGTTTATTTTCATATGGACCATATAGGTTAATGACTAATTTTTTTTATACTTAATTCCAAGGAATGCAATGTTGTTAGCGGACTTGCATCAAGTATAGAGGAAGAAGTTAAAATGAAAGATAAGTCCTCTTGATATACCATTTGCATCCAATGATAGGAAATTCCAATTCTTCAAAAAGGATGAAAAAATACTTTCAACTTTTGATCCTTCCACCATTCTTGAAGTAGAATTATGTTAGGTTTGTAGATATTGCACTTTCTCTTTAGCAATACATTTTTGTGGGTACAAACCATACTGATTATGTTGAGAGAAACAATTAACGTTGATTAACCTACCTAGGGGCATGCCCTACTCTAAGGGTCCCACTAATAGTTTTTTATTTCCCTAACCTTACATCCCACTCTACTTTCTTTTGTGCATTTGAAAAAAAGGGTTTTCTTTGAGGCATGATAATATTTCCTAGAGGTATGAGATCTAGACACATATCACCTTCCACTTCCCCTAGATCACCAGGGGTCTCTTTATTTCTAAAGCAAAGTAAGTATTTATGAAGTTTGAAGGGATCCAAGCTATCCTTTGAGGAGTGTTGGGGATAGTTATGTTTTCTAGTCTCTTTCATAGAGAGAAGTGAAGGGGATAATATAATAGGATCAAAATGTTGGGGGGCTCAAAATCTCTATCTAAAACCTCTTGAACTGGTGGCATACACCCCCTCCCTTGGGGAAATGGATTCATCCTTAGTGCCTTTTTGCTTTTTTAGTTTCCAAACTATAAAAATAAATGGAGGAAAATGGATTACCAAATTATTGATGCCTCTCTAGATGAGTATTTTATTAAGATTCTTTGTCAAGCCCTATCTTCCATATTCAATATCCATGATAGTTGTTATGCTCTATGTTTGATTACTAAGAGGGGGGGGTGTGTGAATCAATAATGAACAATTTATACCAGTTATTAATCCTTTTAACCACAATGTATATTCCTTTAACTTCTCCAATCATGTTCATCTGATTATCATCAATATACTGTTGTATTAGTATCATTAACATTCATTAGTGCATCATAAATAATAATCAACACATCCACACAATACACAATACACCAATATTTTACGTGGAAACCCAATGCGGGAGAAAACCACATAATGTTTTTCTGATATGTCTTTAAGAATTACATTCAATGAAGCACCAAATTCAAATTCTCCATCTCCAACTGGAAGGAGGCTCTGACCCCCTAGTTTCTTAGGCTACAACATGAGGGAAGCTCCAACTCCCCAATTCTCTGGCTACAACCAAAAGGAGGCTACAACCCCCTATGTTTTCTGGCTACAACTGGAAGGTGGCTACAACCACCTAGTTCTCAGACTCTAACCTGAAGGAAGCTCCAACTCCCTGATTCTCTAGCTCCAACAGGAAGGAGGATACAACCCCCTTTCATTGACCCATCCACTAGCCTTGAAATATAAGTGTAAAATGATGAAACCACTGCAACACTGTAATTGTGAGATATACCACTGTAAACCTGTACCAATTTCTGCCAACAACCTGTACCAATAGCTTGTAATACATCTTGTACCAGAAGTTAGCCTGTACCAACAAATACCAATAGGTATGCGACTTGTATATGCTACACCTCACGTATGTACACGCCCTATCTATACCGAATCCTGTGTATGTACACAACCTGTCTATGCTACAGCCTACGCGTGCCTTCTAAAAACTAGGGTTTTCACCTTTTCTAAAACTTCAAACACTTTGCTGCCTCTATCAAATCAACCTGCAACCTATCACTGTGTCTTATTTGTAGTTGTGCACTGTGCATACATCATATTATATATCTCTCAATTGAGTGCATCTATGTCTCTCTAGTCATATGCCATACATGTGTGTATAATCATGAACAAGTGTAATAACCCTCACATGGACTAGACATAAAATCCTCACTGATATGCAACCTCAAACCACATTAAAAATTTCACCAACACATCACAACCACTTCACAACCAAAACCCTCAACCATGTACCATGAAATACAAGTAATGTCTCAACACTTAAACCAACAAGGTGTACCATCAATAATACCAAGCATACTAGTGTTGTATTTCTGTAGATCTAGCTCATACCGTAAGTACCTTACAACCAACAACCTTTCTAGGGAAAAACCTCAACCTCCCATAACTATATCTCAAGTATAAAACAATATTCAACTACTCATAAGAATATGCCATACCTTTTGAATATGTATATAGTATCTGTTGTATCTGATCACTATAGACCTTCCTGGGAGATTTCTTTCAAGCTCTGAGAACCTTACACCCTTATAAACTCAAGTTTTCATAGCTTTTCCCACATGTACGCACCTTGTTATACTGCTAGCCCACGTATGTACGCACCCTTCTCCACAAAAACCCGTGTATACCTAAAAAAATAGGGTTTTTTTAGTATTTCTGTAATTCCAAAACTTTCGTCGTCAACCCTTTGTGCTACCTCAGACTTGTGTAACTTCAGATGTATCAATGAGTACCTGCAATAGCCTTACACAATAATAGATATTAAATGTTATCAATAGGTGCTAATAGGAGAGACTTTCTCTCTTATTTATACTTCCATGTAGCTTCCTCAGGGGGTTACCTTCTAACCAACTTAACCCAATTTCCTTCTTTTAGGGATAACCCACTTCTAACCACTTGTCCACTTATAACCACTTTATCCAAAAATAGTAAACTCTCCACTTCTAGTTGCAACTATTTTATTTTTAATTATTTTCTTATTGCAACAACTTAACCCATGATTAACTCCTAGTTTCACCCATTTGAGTAGTCAAATTATTCTAGGAGCTTCTAGAATAATTTGTCTTCTTTGAGCTTCTAGATAACTCATGAGGGTTCTCCAACTTCACAAGGCCATATATCTCTAACCATGAGGAGTTATGTGATGTTCCATATATCACCATAAATAACATGACATGTACTATACATCTATAATAGTATTACCTACATATTCACTGATCTTCATACCTTTATGCCTCAAACAAACTCGGGTCCCTTACCCATACCTTTGTTCTACCAGAATTCGATGCCGGAATTTTCAAGGGTTGAAATCAATCACTAAGGGTTTACATCAATCTATAATAACACAATATCACTCTCCAAGGGTGGACATCAATGACAACCAACAATCCAAACCAATTGTCCATCAACCTAAGACAATTGTCCAACAATCTCCCCCTTTGGCATTGACATAAACACTTAGTCATATCAACACTGCCATCTCTTCTCATCAATGTTTCTATCTCTCCCTGTTTGACATCAATGGCAAAGGGTATCTCCATTTGGGGCTGCTCCTCCTTACTAAAATTTCTCTCTTCCTTTGGCAAAGGATTAAATCCCCCTGTCAATGTGTCTCCTCCTGATACTGTATATGCTCTAACCAATCCTGGTTAAAAGAGTAGCTCCCCCTATGGGTGTGTCTCCCTATCTGTATGCTACTAATATTCATTTCTGAATCTCTCTCTCTCTGATGACTTCTCTGCATGTTTCTATGTAGATCAATGTAGGCCTTCTTGTACCTGTTTCTTTTTGGAGTTATTGTCCATTGGTGCTTCCTTGTGTAATCGACTAACATATATGAAAAGAATTCACAAAATCATCCAACATTCTTTGAATCAATCTATGAACCAATATCTGAACCAATCTATGAATCCATCTCTGTCCATACTATCCAAGACTTTGCTACTCAATTGTCCACAATACTGACCCATCTGTCTCATCTACTGCATAGACTCCTCCTGTTTACTATTCATATTTGTTGGGAGTCTCCAAAATGAATGGATCAGAACAATACCTGCTCTAATAAAGTGTAGTATTCATCTTTTTCTATGAGTACATCTTCCTTTTCATCCTCTTCCTAAATTTTGTCATCATCTTGAGTTTTGACATCTTCTTCATCTTCTATTTGAGTTCTGACACTTTCCTATTTACTTGTAAATTCAT
The DNA here is from genome assembly GCA_009831015.1 of Picea engelmannii. NCBI lineage: Eukaryota > Viridiplantae > Streptophyta > Pinopsida > Pinales > Pinaceae > Picea > Picea engelmannii. The sequence goes on along the minus strand of ML801127.1, from coordinate 25,831 downwards.
CATGATATTGTGCTACTGCAAATCCTGAAAGTATGATTCCTTGGACATGTTATTCATTTACCTTCTCTTCTTGTTTTTCACTTCTTCTCCAAAACTTTTTGTGTCTCTCATCAATATTTTATTTTATGGGAGGCCTTATCACACTTCTGCAATTTCGAGCTGTGTGTCCATAGTTGTGGCATTTGTAGCATTCAATATTTTGTGGGGCCACATAAGAATTTCTTGCCTGATTATTTATTTCATAAGACTTGTAATCTGCAACCTTATGTCGAAAGTTAGTACAATAAAAAAAATGACCATTAAATAAATTTGCATACATGGGGGCGAATGATTTTCCTTGCAATGTAGTCCTTTTGTAATTCTGCCTAGGCTGATCAGGATCTTGTCTTTGGTTGTAATGGTTGAAACTTCCTTTCTTATTGAATGTAGAAGGTCTTTTGTATTCATTTCTTTGTGATTCCCATTGACCATGATTCTTTCCTTTGAGAATTTTTGCATAACTCTTTTGTTTTGTTGCTTTTGTCATGGAGCTTGAAATTTTCTCAATTTGCATTTGGTTGTATCCTAGTCCAGACCTGTCATAGTATGGATTTTGATTGTTGATGATCTTATCCAATGTCTTGGTGCTATATTTATGCATGTTATTCTTTTGAAGATCTTTTCTTAAAGTGACTGCTTCTACTTCCAACCTTTCAATCATATTCTCCTTCTCTGCTATTTGACTTTTGAGTGTTTCTTCAATCCCTTTATCCTCTTCTACTCGAACTTTCAGCTTCGTAATTATCTGCTTGACTTCTTTTGAATTGATATCCTGAAATCCTTTTTCTTTTATTTCTTTCTTGAGTGACTTGTTTTTCTTTCTTTCATTTCTTAGATCTTCTAAGGCACTAATTAATTCTGATCTGAGATCGACTTCGCCTTCTTCTTCTGAGCTATCCGAGTTTCTTGTTTGATTTTCCTTAGCCATGAATAATACCTTTTCTAACTCACTGTTGGTTTCATCATCTTCACCAGATGAAGAATTGTCTTTTCTTGAAGGCTTTCTTTTTATTTTTCCAATTTCTCTTTTTATATCTCTTTTCTTTCTTGGGATCTTCCTCTTCATCACTATTTGAATGTCTGGCATAAGGACACTTATTTTCAAAATTACCAATTCTACCACAATTAAAACATTTCAAAGGAAGCTTAACTTTATATTTACATGTTCCCTTTTGCAACTTTCTTACGAAGTTTTCCATTTCTTCATCTTCTTTTGAATCATGACTGCAACTACATTCTGACTTTGGATTTTGCTTGCTAACTAATTTTGATTGTTGCTTGTTACTTTTATTTGTCTTATTAGATTATTTGAATGTAGCTTCCTTTGTAACCGGATTGTCTTGTTCTGTCCTCATCTCATAACCTGTGAGTATCTCATGTAGCTCGCCCATAGTCATTGTATCTAGACCCACTCTTTCTTCTAAAACTGAGATCTTTGAATCAAATCTCATTGGTAGAGATCTTAATGCCTTTTTTAACCACAACCAGTTCCTTTATCTCATATCCAAAGCCTTTGGTGTTGTTTACTATCTCATCAATGCGTAAAAAATAGGCTGCTATGTTTTCATTTTCATTCATCTTCAACTGCTCAAACTTTTCTCTGAAAATTTAAAGTTTGGTTTCCTTAACCTTTTCATCTCCTTCATAGATAGTCTTTAGTTTGACCCATGTCTCTTTGGCGGATTCACAATGCATAATTTTTGTAAATATTGATTCATCTACAACATTCTGAATAGCATCAAGGGATCTTGAATTATTTTCTATGAGTTTCTTTCCATCCTTGTCCATTGGAGGAGTAGCTAGTGCTTTGTATCCATCCACCACTGATTTCCAAACATCGAATCCCTGTGCCTGTATGTATGTTTGTATTTTCTTTCTCCAAAGTGCATACTTCTCACCATTAAAATGTGGTATCCCAACTCTAGCGTGATCCATGATCTCCTTCAAGTGGTTAAACTATTTTCTTAAAGAATCTTCTCTAATACCAATTGTTGGATTACTGAGGGGGGGGGGGTGAATAATTAATGAGCAGTTTATACCACTTATTAATACTTTTAACCACAATGTATATTCCTATAACTTATCCAATCATGTTCATATGATTATCATCAATATATTGTTGTATATATATCATTAACATTCATTAGTGCATCATAAACAATAATCAACACATCCACACAATACACAGTACACCAATATTTTATGTGGAAACCCAATGCGGGAGAAAACCACAATTTTTTTTTTCTTATATGTATTTAAGAATTATATTCAAGGAAGCACCAACTTCCAATTCTCCAACTCCAACTAGAAGGAGGCTCCGACCCCCTAGTTTCTCAGGCTACAACCCGAGGGAAGCTCCAACTCCCCAATTCTCTGGATACAACCAGAAGGAGGCTACAACCCCCTATGTTATCTGACTACAACCAGAAAGTGGCTACAACCACATAGTTATGAGTCTCCAACCCGAAGGTATCTCCAACTCCCCGATTATCCAGTACCAACTGGAAGGAGGCTACAACCCCCTTTCATTTCCCTGTCCAACCACCTTGAAATATAAGTGTCAAATGATGAAGCCACTGCCACACTGTAACTGTGAGATATACCACTGTAAACCTGTACCAATTTCTACCAACAACCTGTAACTAACCTATAAAAATAGCATGTAATCAATCCTATACCGGAAGTCAGCCTGTACCAACAAATACCAACAGGTACGTGACGTGTCTATGCTACAACTCACATATGTATGCGCCCTATCTATACTGAAGTTTTCCTATGTACACAACCTGTTTATATTGCATCCTGCATATTCCTTCCAAAAACTAATGTTTTCACCTTTTCTGAAACTTCAAACACTTTGCTGCCTCTATCACATCAACCTGCAACCTATCATTGTGTCTTATCTGTAGTTGTGCCCTATGCATACATCATCTTATATATCTCTCAACCAAGTGCATCTATGTCTCTCTAGTCATATGGTATACATGTGTGTACAATCATGAACAAGTATAATAACCCTCACATGACCTAGACATCAAACCCTCACTGATATGCAACCTCAAACCACACCAACAACTTCACCAACACATCACAACCACTTCATAATCAAAACCCTCAATCATGTACCATGAAATACAAGTAATGCCTAAACACTTAAACCAACAAGGTGTACCATGAATAATACCAAGCATACCAATGCTGTATTTCTGTAGATCTAGCTCATACCATAAGTACCATACGCATAACAACCTTTCTAGGGAAAAAAACTCAACCTCCCATAACTATATCTCAAGTATACAACAATATCGAACTACTCATAATAATATGACATACCTTTTGAATCTGTAGATAGTATCTACTGTATCTGATCACTGTAGGCCTTCCTGGGAGCTTGCTTTTAGACTCTGAGAACCTGGCACCCTCAACAAATAAAGATTTCATATATTTTCCCACATGTACGTACCTTTTTATACTTTTATCCCATGTACGTATGTGCCCTTCTCCACAACAACTTGCATATACCTAAAAAACTAGGGTTTTTTCAATAGTTATGCAATCCCAAAACTTTCGTCGTCAATCCTTCGTACTACCTCAAACTTGCATAACTTCAGGTGTATCAATGAGTACCTACAATAAACATTACACAATAATAGACATTCAATGTGCTCAATAGGTACTAATAGGAGAGCCTTTCTCTCTTATTCATACTTCCATGTAGCTTCCTCAAGGGGTTACCTTCTAACCAACTTAACCCAATTTCATTTTTTAGGGCTAACCCACTTATAACCACTTGTCCACTTATAATTGTTGGAGTTACTTCACACACACCTATGATTTATTTTTCCTAAGGTTTTTCCTTGTTTATTAATCATTATTAAGTCTCCTATATTTTAGGAAGAATATTCCTTTGGGGAGAATATTCTCTTCAGTTTTCACTTCAGTTTGATCAGTTGAGTGGAGTCTAGATGCTACATTGGGATTATCACCATGCAACATTGGGATCATCACCAACTAATGCGCATTGTCCTTGGAATCATCACCATACTATCACATTACTCATGATTCCTTGATCTCCTCCTCACTTCACTCTGTTTCATTCAGTTAACTGAAGACTGATAGACTAGTTAACTTAGACTAGGTTGCCGTTCACTCCCGTAACTACCTGAGAGACTAAACTAGGTGGAATTTTACTCCCGTAACTGTTGGTGTGTGTCTATATCACTCTAGACCACCACTCTGGTGCATTAGTTACTCAAGTATCCTATATCTATTGTAAATTATTCACTCTTTGAGTTTGGAATACGGTTAATGAGAATTCTTCCATTCTTTCTCTCTTGCTTATTATTTCTCAATTTCTCTCTGCAAATGTGTGTGGTATTTTCTAGCTACATCTATTTTGTGCAAGTTTAACACATTCACATGGTATCAGAGCCGATGGAATGATAAAAAAAAGCTACACCAAATTATTTTTGTAGGTACTGAAGATTGAAGAACGCAGAAAATATGGAATCTATGTTTTACTCACCGACAACACTTCTCACGCCTCATAACTATTTGGAATGGAAGCCAAAAAATATTCTTCAACTCATATGCAGAGGCTTGTACCAAATAACTATGGCAACATAAGTAGAGCATGATTTTGCTGAAGAGAAAAATGACTTTCTCAATAGACAAGTTATGGCCATAGGATGTATCTGCATGTCTGTTTCTCCTGAACTTTTCCATCAAGTATATGAAAAATCACAAGAATCAACTCCAAATGAATTATGGACCATATTGGAGGTTCTATTTGGGAATAAATAATATCGTGAAGGTTTCATGCAGGAGGTTGAACAAATAGAGCCAAAAGAGAAGCCATCTGTTGGCCCTTGACCAAGTTTTGGAAAACCTTGGTCATTTTTGACCAATTTTGGGACTTTGACAGGCTGGTCGAAGGTAGAGCAAAAGGCGAAGTGAAGATCATGGGATCTCAGCCCCTTCTTAGGGAATTTTTTGGGTTTAGGGTTTATGTAACGGGTATGGGATGTCGGCCCATGGGTTTACCCATGTTTAGGCCCTTTTGTAATGTATAAATAGAAATCTAGGCGATGTAAGTGAGGGAGACCTAGTGAAGAGATCTAGTAGAATCGACTTAGTACATAGCTAGAGGCTTTGTGCATACTGTGTGTTAATAACTTGTAGAGCTAAGTGAAAGTGATTGTAAGAAGCTTGTGTGCAGATTATAAGAAGGATTTGTGCTTAAACCTAGCTGGGGGAAGGAGGATCTGGCGAGGTGCGTGCAGATCTCCTATCCTATGCGGAGTGGGTTCCTATGGCTCTGTTCTTGTAGAATATTGAAATAAGACAATAAAGAAGAGAAGAGTTGGTGGACGTAGCCCCACACTGGGGTGAACTACGTATATCCTGTGTTGTGGTTGCTTTGTGCATTATAGTTGTTATTTTATTGATGTGATGTATGCTTAGTGCAATGATATATGTTAGATGCATCTGATATAATAGCTTAGTTCTTAGTAACATGAATGACTGCTAGATCTGATCTATTTCTATGTGCTAAGAGCTGTATGTATTAGATCTTGTTGAATATTGCGTTTCTCTGTAACTAGGATTTCAATCTGCGATGTGAATAAGGGTTAAATGCTGATGAATGTTAACCGCTAAGTGCTCTGTTAGTGTTATAATCATAGATATGTGTCCCAGCTAGGTTGTATACACTTGAGTCCTGCAACCACCCCTGCCTCTACCTTGGGTGATACTTCATCTGCTTCACAGGTGTTGCCAAAAGGGCCGGTAGTTAGAGTTTTTTCGGTGCGTTGTTGAAGCATTGAACCCTAGGTCTGTCCCTGTGCCAACAAATGGTTCCATTGTTGAGACATGAAACTGTGATTGTTAGGAACTGAAGAAAAGAGAAAGCTCTATATGTAGATCTGTTGCCCTAGTGCGCATTATTCTACTTGACTTGCGAAGCTCCGTGCTAAGAAGAGAAGTCCTATCTGAAGAAAAGAGGTAATATCTTGAAGCTTTGTGCTCTGAGAAAGGTCAGATAGGTTAAATTTTTTATTTCAAAAGAATGGATCTAGGTATGTTTAATAGATTTGGTCCTAGTCTAAAAAATAGGGTACAACTAGAAGAAAAAAGATCTGATAAGAATAGTGAAAGATATGTTATTCCTATGCATAGAAAGAATGTTTGGACTAACAAATGGATGTAGGATCCGAGAAATAATTTCTTGTAGGTTAGTTATTGTGATCCCAGTGCGCAGTATAGGAAAGGTTGGGGGTCATTTAAAAGAAAGAGAGGATTAAATCTTTGCTATAGTTGCAGAAGATTGAGACATCTTGCTAAGGAATGCCCTGGTAGAGGTCATATTTGCCTTTGTTGTAAGGCTACTGTTGTTGGGAAATAATACCCTACGGACTAACAAGCTAGGGCTGAACTTGTACGTAGATCATGACCTTAAAGAAATCACTTTTAACCTATCACCCCAATACTCAAACCCCTTTTTCCACATACAAGCATGGAAAAGACCTACTAACCTTTTTTTATTGATGTTTGGTGTAGATCCTCCATTGCGCTTAATCTGCTTGCTTGCACTTCTCCTTCCAAAGACAATCCTGCAATCAAGACAAAACACTATGCATGCATGCTACTTTTTTACTTGATGGGTTAGAGATTAAGCATAAATCGAATAAAATATATATAACTTGTGCATTGGGACGGGAAAAGTATTCTTTTATTAATCTCAAGATGAATCAACTTACAATAATGGTAGAGACCGGCCACCGTTCCTCGATCCTGATCCTGGGCTCCTCCTCTTCTTTGTCCTCCAACTGCTTTACTTGAATTCTCCTTAAGCTTGAGGAAAGGCTAAAGGGTTGGGACAAATGGATTCGGCAATTGGGCATAGTTTCTTTGCTATGTTTTTCCTCCTCCAAATAGTACCCCTACCCCTTCTTTTATAGGCTAGAAGGAGATAGGGTTTTGGATGAACTCTCGACCATGCATGGCTGGGAGTTTCAGTTAACTGACCCAAAGCTTTTTGTCCCGTCGACAACTTTCCTGTTTTTGTGCTTTGTTAGGTAAACACGAGCTGTAGCAGGCCAACCAGCGTTCCAACGCGTGCAGTAGTAGGCCTGCCAGCGTTCCAACACGTGCAGTAGTAGGTTAGGGCGTGTTTTACTTGATTTAAGAGGATTTTCAAGAGTTTATTCAACATGGATTTGGCAAGGAATGGATATGAGTTGGCCTGATGCCAGGTAAGCATGTGTGGTGCAATTTAGGGTTATAACAACTACTGGACATGAAGTTTTGGATTGCCCTAGAATGATTGCTAAAGTTGAAAAGATGAATATGAGACAAGAAAACCATGAGACAGGCTAAGAAACTAAGGATATGATAAAACTTCAGAAAGAATCAGAGATTGTATTATTACAGATGAAAGAAACCCTGAATGATCACATAGATATCAACTTATCAGAGATCTTAAAAGAGAAGGAGCACATAGAAACAAGAATAGGAGACTTCGACATAGACTGTGTTATGGATGAGGAAACCTATATGAATATCATGATAGAAAGAACTTGGGAAATTTTGGGAAAGCCTGCTATGGTTCCTTCATTAGAAGGAATAGGATTATTTAGAGGAAAGCTGATAACCCTATGTGGAAGAATTACCCAGACATATATGAGTGCTCATGGAACTTTGACAGAAGAAGAATTTGAGATCGTTAAGTTTGTTGAGAACAATGCCCCATTTGCTATTTTTCTAGGAAAAATCTGGATTGAGAAATATCAGATACGAAGGAAACAAGAAGACGAGGATCTAGAACAGAAAAAACAAGAACTAAGAGATTTCATGGCTAGGAGAATAACACACTTATTGGAAGAACAAGAGGACCGGTCGAAGCTACTAAGGACCAAAGATCTGGACGTCGAAGTTGGAAGAACATAGGAAGACTTGAAACACCCGTCTGTACAAGAGAGTAGAACACCTACGCCAGAAAGAGAAGAAGTATTACCCTCGAACTCTATGAAAGACCATTCACAGTGTGAAGTTACTATGCCAAGAGGAGATAAGAACAATAATGGAAAGAGGAAACCAGTGACTTAGATTACAGGAAAGAAAGCCAGAAAGCTCAGCAAGAAGAAAGAAAAGCTAGAGAAATTGAAAGAAGTACCAGAGAGGAATTCGCAGAAAGAAGGTTTGCAGAACTGGAATTTCACCGGGATATTAGAACAACAAAGATTGACACTTCGCCATGGTAAAGAAATATGACCGTTGGAGGCGTCCCAATCATTATAACGACACTATAGAATGGATAGAAACACATCTATTGCTGGAACGTTTGCCATTGGACCATTGGGACCACGCCATAACGATTGAAATTGCATTGATTGAGGCATTCCTGCCCATTGGAAGAGTCTGTTATGACGTTGTCTATATATCCTGTCGAGCGTTTCACCGAGAATGCTTTTTTCAATTGTGATTATCTGAGCCCACAGAGAACTAGTTGCTTCCGCACAGTGATTATTGAGACCTCGCCATCCTTTCTGTTACAATGAGTGTTGTTCACCGACTTGAGATATCAAATCTCGAGTGTGCATGTCGATTGAAATTAGCGTAGTAGAAAAAGTCTTCGAAGAGATCCTAATAGACCTCATGGTCGAGAAGGTGATGTCCATAGGAATCCAAGCCTCGTTGCCGAGAGGGGTGCAAGCATCCCCGTCGATTGCTTGTGGATCTGGACCATCCCGATCTGCGACAGAGAAATGAATGAAGCATCATGATGACTTAGTGAATGCGAAGCTCATACCATCTATCATGCCCGACTACATCCCACCTCTGGCTAGTGCGGTGAGTCGTGACAGTGTCCCGAGGGACTTCAACTACACAGTCATCAATGTGTACCTCTCGAAGGGGATACGCACAATCATACCATAGTTGGAGAGGATTCTGACGTTGAAGATCAATGACTATAACCTAGGAGATCGCAAGAACTATGGCATGCTCGCACCATAAAAATATTTGACCAGGACCAAGGGGAATAAGTTGAAGATCATCCCCCAACCATGGACCATGGACATTGTGAGGTCCACTATCTTGAACGTGATGAATATACCACACTTTAGAAGACATCAGAAGGTTAATGCATGTGTTAAGATCCTGCTGTCATGCTTCCATGGTGGTTATCTATGGTTAGACAGACGCATCATTATAGATTCGGTGCTAATCCATCGGATCACTAGACTAAGCATGAAAGGACCAGACCCACAAGAATTTTATCCAGGGAAGGCTGCAGATTGCACCTTGGTGCAGACAATCAAAGACACCTATGGTGATGTGGAAAAGGGGAAGCGAGGATACAAGGTAGCCTCCATCTAGAATGGCATAGTGCACCTAGCCTGCCGGTTGATTGCTAGTAAGATAGTAAGGAAGAACAGACCCACGCAGGTCACAGGGTTTGTCGTCGACCTCACAGGAAATTGAGTGGAAGGGATACAAATGAACTGGGCGAGCTACCTCGTCAACCAGTTAGAGAAAGACTTCCGCAAATATCAGAATTAGGGCTATGAGTTCCACTTCAGTTGGCTATTGATCCTCATCAACTTCATTGCTTGGGAGATGCCAGAAGGTGCGACCTTCCCTAAGATTGAGCCATAAGAACCCTTAGTCGTAAAGTTCACCATGCTCTGGTATTCGAGTGACATGGATAAACAATGGCAATCAAACAAGGTGTTCCACACCTCTTACCTACAGTTGAAGAGGGATATTGAGTCTTCCCCTCGCATGACACCGAATACCCTACACATATTCAGATCATTTGTGAAGTTTCGTGCATATAGAAATTTTATTTATATCACTGCATGAGGAGACGAACATAGAGAAGAGCTCCAATCTTACTACAAGCTCACTGAGGAGGACATGGAAGAAATAACTAAGGAGTGGCCCACATATCTCCTTATACCAGTCGACTAGGTAGAACTATCCGACCCTGACCTAATCAAAAGTCCTCTAGTCAATCGTGAAGAGTATGATGCACCCAACAGTAGTAGAAGGAAGAAAAAGGAAGAGGTACAAAAGCTGAACATCACATCATAAGAGACAACTTCAGACTCACCTATAGGGGAAGGTGATGATGAAGTAGACAAAGAATAAGACAAAGGAGAAGAATAAAAGAAGAAACAAGGTGAAGTAACACTTTCTAGGGACCCCATTGACGAAGATGAGACCTCCAAGAAAAGAAAGGTTTCCCCCATGAAACCTATGTTGCGGAAGAAGTCCAAATCTACTAAACCAAAGATGTAGTCTGTGCTCATGATGGATGACATAGATTTCATCATCACCGCTGTCTCAGATACATCAGAAGATATCTTACAGTGCAATGAAGCCAAACAAGAGACCATGTATGAAAGAATTGAAGCAGAGTTGAAAGGGGTACATCAAGCCCTCCACTCCAGCCACATAGTGTCTACTGTGCCCACATCATCAGAAGGAACAAAGTTGGGAGACGAACCTGCCCAACTCCGCCAAATAGCAGATACGATTGAAGCTCGCCTTCATCGTGTTTAGAAAGAAAAAGAGCAGGCCATAAAGGATTTAAAGAAAGAAAAAGAGGAAGCCAAAGAATAACGTCGGGTTGTGCAATAGGAAATGGACAACATCCAAGACAAGTTTGTAGAGGATAGAGCACAAATCTAGAAGGAGAAGGAACAACTGCTCACAGAGTAGATTGGAGTTAAAGAAGCAGTCATTAGAGAACTTCAGTTTGTGATGGGCTTAGAACAGATGGAAGAAGACCAAGTAGAAAGACAAGTAGGGAAGCTTGCCGAAGCCATTCATAAGCTCCAACAGAGGATATCCAAACTGGAGTTACAAGCAGTGCCAAGAACTTCGCAAGAAGTGAGAGATCTAAGGGAAGAAACTAGGAGGAGAACAGTTGAGAGAAGCAAGGAATTATCCTTGGAATGCAAACAAATTAGCAGTCGAAGTACACAGACCTTTGAGAGCCTTGCAGAGGACCCTGAGCTCAGGACACTAGAGTGACAACTCCAGGAGGAAAAATAGTAAGCATCAATAGTGAAAGTGCAGTTGAAGCTACTGTCACCAGCTGAGAGGATGAAAAGAGCCCAGGAACAATGCATGGTTCAACAACAGGCCCATGCCATTCATAGTAAGATCATGGAAGTGACCCAACGACTCCAATTAGTGCAGGATAAAGCCTGCACAATTTTTGAGGAGATTGAAGGACAAGGTGCACAACTAGAACAAGTAGTTACCTCAGTTGAATAGTGATTGGAAGGACCTGTCACCAAGAAGGTCATTCAAAAGTTCTCCAAGCAAGAGGCTCTGGCTAAGAAATAAGTTGAAACAACTCGAGCCAAGCTTGAGGCATTTGAGGCAGAGTTACCCAGATCAGAGTGACTCGGGACGAGTCACATATGAGTGTTGGGGGCCTATTGGCCCTTGACCAAGTTTTGGAGAACCTTGGTCACGTTTGACCAATTTTGGGACTTTGACAGGCTTGTCGAAGGTGGAGCATAAGGTGAAGCAGAGATCATGGGATCTCGACCCCTTCTTAGGGAATTGTTTGGGTTTAGGGTTTATGTAACGGGTATGGGATGCTGGCCCATGGGTTTACCCATGTTTAGTCCCTTTTCTAATGTATAAATAGAAAGCTAGGCGATGTAAGTGAGGGAGACCTAGTGAAGAGATCTAGTAGAATCATCTTAGTGCAGAGCTAGAGGCTTTGTGCATACTGTGTGTTAAGAACTTGCAGAGATAAGTGCAAGTGATTGTAAGAAACTTGTGTGCAGATTATAAGAAGGCTTTGTGCTTAAACCTAGCTCGGGGAAGGAGGATCTGGAGAGGTGCGCACAGATCTCCTATCCTATGCAGAGTGGGTTCCGATGGCTCTGTTCTTGTAGAAGATTGAAAGAAGACAATAAAGAAGAGAAGAGTTGGTGGACGTAGCCTCACACCGAGGTGAACCACATATATCGTGTGTTGTTGTTTCTTTGTGCATTATAGTTGTTATGTTATTGATGTGATGTATGCTTAGTGCAATGATATATGTTAGATGCATTTGACATAATAGATTAGTGTAATGAATGCTAGATCTGATCTATTTCTATGTGCTAAGTGCTGGATGTATTAAATATTGTTGAATACCGTGCTACTCTGTAACTAGGAATTCAATCTACGATGTGAATAAGGGTTAAATGTTGATGAATGTTAACCGCTAAGTGCTCTGTTAGTGTTATAATCACAGATCTATGTCCCAGCTAGGTTGTAGACACTTGAGTACTGCAACTACCCCCGCCTCTACCTCGGGTGAGACTTCATATGCTACGCAGGTGTTGCCGAAAGGGCCGGTAGTTAGGGTTTTGTTGGTGCTCTGTTGAAGTGTTGAACCCTGGGTCTGCCCCTGTGCCAACACCATCATAAGATCAAACATTTTATTATGAAGAGTCTTCTACACAAGTATTTGCACAAATTTGTATTCCATTAATTGAAGATGATGTCTAATCAATTTTAGATTTTTTTTTATGAATTTCATGTGGAATATATATGGCATGCATCTCATGGGTCACATGCAGACACTTTTCCATGTGCAATGCATGCATCTGAGGAGACAAAAAGGGAGCCACACACATCAGACTCAATTCTGATATTTTCTGAGAAAAATTTTCAGAAACAAATTGTATATTTGAATTCCTCTTAGGAAAATATCCAATTTCAAAAAAACAATCGTCTGAAATGGAGTCTGGGAAGTGAAGTTATGATCATTTTAAAATCAACAAAATTTCAGCGTTTTTCCAAAAACGGCTGCATGGTTTTCAAAATTTCATCCAAACTTTATTTGGATATTCTTTATTACAAGAAGAGAAAGTGGATGTGTGTGTACATATCAATAGTACATCTACTTCATCATATTCGTGCAGACATCTACATCTTCAACAAAATCTTCAATGAGCACAAACTTGCACAGTTGCGAGGTCTTCTTGGAGTGAAGGACACAGTTGCTTATCAAGTGCTTTTTGTTCCTTCTCGTTTTTTTTTTNTTCCCATGAGGTTTTCCCTCTTTCCTCACTTTATTTCAGTGTATCTTTTGTATTTGGGTACCTAACTTGGCCTCGTTGCCAGGACCCATTCTTTATTTTCACCATAGTGATGTTCATGGGGAGTGTTGGAGTTACTTCACACACACCTAGGATTTCTTTTTCCTAAGGTTTTTCCTTGTTTATTAGTCATTATTCAATCTCCTATATTTTAGGAAGAATATTCCTCTGGGGAGAATATTCTCTTCAGTTTTCACTTCAATTTGATCAGTTGAGTGGAGTCTAGATGCTACTTTGGGATTATCACCATGCAACATTGGGATCATCACTAGATAATGCGCATTGTCCTTGGGATGATCACCAAACTAGCACATTACTCATGATTCCTTGATATCCTCTTCACTTCACTTTGTTTCAGTCAGTTAAATTGAAGACTGATAGACTAGTTAACTCAGACTAGGTGACTGTTCACTCTCGTAACTGCCTGAGAGACTAAACTAGGTGACAAGTTACTCCCGTAACTGTTGGTGTGTGTCCAGATCACTCTAGACCACCACTATGGCGCATTAGTTACTCATGTATCCTATAGCTATTGTAAATTATTCACTCTTTGAGTGTGGAATGCGGTTAATGGGAATTCTTTCATTCTTTCTCTCTTGCTTCTTCTTTCTCAATTTCTCTCTGCAAATGTGTGTGGAATTTTCTAGCTAGATCTATTCTGTGCATGTTCAACACATTTACAATAACCACTTCATCCACAAATAATAAACTCTCCATTTATAGTTGCAACTATTTTATTTTAAATTATTTTCTTATTGCAACAACTTAACCCATGATTAACTCCTAGTTTCACCCATTTGACTAGTCAACTTCTTCTAGGATCTTCTAGAATAATTTGACTTCTCTGACCTTCTAGATAACTCATGAGGGTTCTCCAACTTCACAAGGTCATAACTAATCTCTAACCATGAGGAGTTATGTGATGTTCCACATATCACTAGAAATGGCATGACATGTACTAGCCATATAGAATAGTTGTACCTGCATATTCATTGATCTTCCTACCTTTATACCTCAAACAAAATCGGGTCCCTTACCCATACCTTTGTGCTACCAGACTTTTCAAGGGTTGAAATCAATCACTAAGGGTTGACATCAATCTATAATATCACAATATCACTCTCCAAGGGTTGACATCAATAACAACCAACAATCCAAACCAACTGTCCATCAACCTAAACCAATTGTCCAACACTTTAGAGGATTAGGGAGGTTCTTCATGGATTCCATGGCCTTGTCTTTCAAATGACTACTTTTGAGGGGATATTCTTCTTTGATATGAATTAAAAAAATATCGGTCGAAGTTGGTTTCATTTTTTCCTTCCAAACCTCACTTGGTTGTATCTTTGAATTCACATTCTCCCCTATAATATGGCTTCTATGATCAACTTTGCACCATTCAAAAGGATATTTTTTTCTTTATACTCAACCTTTATATGACCTTGAAGATTTCAGTTAGAACATTGGAAGTAATTCTTACATTGTCCAAGATTTAGCTATACCTTCACTGACCAGCTTCAGTATATATTTTTTTGAAAGTCCAACCCCTAGATCCATATCAACTAGAAATTTATCCATTGGTCCTTGGATTTGGTTATTTTCTCTATTTTCAAAGTCCAAAAAAGAACCAAGACTATCACCAATTTCCCTAACGGTTTGATCATTCCACAATTCAAGTAGCAAGGCCAACAATTTCACCCACATGGGTTGAATTGAAGCTTTCTCAAACCAAGGGTCAAAGTAAGGTGTCCAAGCCTTGAGTGCAAGCATAGTTGAGCCCCAATACAAGTTTTTTCCTAAATCCTATAATTATTTGAAAACTAAGTATATTTATCCTTTAGGAAATATATGAAATGTTGACATGTAACCTATCAAACCCCCCAATTCCTTATCAATCTAGAAGATATAATACAATTTATAGATGTTACTACAAAAAACCTTCCCATTAGAGAATTTCCCTGGAGTGGAATAACTTCTTCCATTGTTACATTTGCATCTAGCACCAATTTTACTTGGTCTTTCCTTAGTTTAACACACTTCTAAATTCTCAAGTGATCTCGATGATCATCAATTGTTTGGGACCTTTTTCCTTTGGAATTTTATGATGGTATATGGCCATAACTTCCTATATTCAAAGAAACATTACCCACAATGGTTGAGTTGAACCCAATATCAGTGAACACTGCAAAACTTGGAGAGGGGGCATAAATGTCTGATATGGGTGGTTCCAAACTAGAGGAAAATTCATAAGATATAGCCCTTGTCTTTTATGTTCTCTTTGGAAAAATCCCTAGCACTATCCACATTATTTAGAGAACCCTTGTTGCTATCCACATTGAATTATTGTGATGTAATCATCACATGACCTAGTACTTTCTTCTATCTATTCCCTTTGATTCTACCTTCAAGACACTTATTTACATGTTGTGGTGGGTATCCTACTATAAAATCCAATCTCTGATGGCCTACATCATTAGATACTAAACAAATAGGAGTTCCATATTTTGGAATTGTTCCATTTGAGACATGGGGAGGGGGGGGGAGGGGGGTGGCTCTATGTAGGTCTAGGAACCCTCATTTTATGCCTTATCTCTTCCATATTCAAACATTGATTTTTTTGTCTCCCCATAAAATATGTTCCCTGGGTTGATAGTGCCCTAAAACCCTAGGGTATGGTCATCTTGAGCCATTGATTTATTCCATAGAGTGAGAAGTTATTCATGAGATCTAAATATTGCTTCTTCCCCTATCTCATATGAGTATGTTGTTGGAAAGTTGGTTGTCATTGATGTCAATGAATATTGGATTTATGTCAACTGATGTGATGGGTATATTTTGAGAAGTCTCCAAAGTGGTCCCCTTATGGTGTAGCTCTAAGCATGGCCCTCATGGGAAGACGCTCTGAAGAAGTCTACAAGAAACCCCTAAGCATGGTTAAGGGTCCATACTTGAATGATGAATTAGGTCATGAAGGATAGAGTAAATGAAGGTAACTCACTCATGTATGGACAATACTTGTCATATTGTTTCCGGTGATATGTGGAACACCACGTAGTTCCTCACGGTTAGGGAGATATGTCCTTGTAAAGTTGGAATCCGCAAAGAAATGGTCAAGAAACACCTAGTTGGTTACACATCCTAAATCAAAGGGGTGAAATTGTTGTAACAAGAAAACTCTAGAATCCCTAAATCAAGGAGAGGAGTTACCTAGCATACGTATATAAGTAACTCAATGAATCATTCATAAGCACACTCACAGACTTATTCATTACTTATATTTCTTGTGATCTAGTGATCTTTTGCTAAGGTTGTAGCGTTATTTTCTGAGGTAGCAAAGAAAGGTAGACGACTAAAATCTCAGAGTTATAGAAAAACCCTAGTTTATGAGGTATACACGAGTTGTAGGCCTGTAAGGGAGCGTATGTTCATGAGCTTCAGTGGAGGAAAAAGCATATATACACAGGATGTATAAGGGAACATTGCGTACATTTGAAAAGCTCATGAAAATTTGAATAGATGTTGGTACTAGGTCCCTAGAGTTTGAAAGCAAGCTCACAACTCAACATTCTACATGTTTAGGTTAGCTATAGAAGTTTTGGTATGATTATTAGTTTGTTTTGATACTTAGATTTGCTTATGACGTTGTGAATTCTTGAGGCATTCTTGTATGGTTGGTATTGTACTTTGATATGGTATATGCTGGTTTGTTGGTTGAGTGAGAAACACTCTTATGTATGGTATATCATTGTTATGGTTCTTATCTTTGAGTTGCTTGTACATAGTTCAGGGTTATTCATGTTGTATGGTGACATATGCATGAGGGACATGCATAGGGTCTTTGAGATGTTTCATTGATGACATGGTACATATATGCATATGGTTGATGGTAAGGTATATGACACAAGTTGTACATGGTTGATGCTCTAGTTCACGATTCACTACTCATTATTGATATATATTTTGGTTCATGATTGATGCATGGGATAATATGTATATTTGTATACACTTGATGCATGGTATGGTACAATTTTAGTTCATTGATGATCAGATATAGGTAAATGAGATAGTGACAGAGAAAGTGACAGTGACAATGATAGTGATAGAGTTGTGACAGTGACAAAGGTAGTGACAATGGAAGAGTCTGTGATAGTTGGTATACATTTATATTTCAGGGTGGCAGGACAGGGCAAGGAAAGGTAGTTGTAGCCACCTTCCGGTTGTAGTCGGAGAACCTAGGGGGTTGTAGCCTCCTTCTAGTTGGATCTAGAGAATCATGGACTTGTAGGTTCCTTCAGGTTGGAACCTGAGAATAGGGGGTTGGATCCTCCTTCCAGTTGTATATGGAGAATCGGAAGTTGGTGCTTCCAATGAATGTTTTCCTTTGATAAATATATAAGTAAAGCATTCTGTGGTTTTCTCCCATTTGGGTTTCCACGTAAATACTGGTGTATTGTGTATCTATTGTGATGTGATGTTGTTTATGTTTATACTACTGATGATCTATTGAATGTTAAACATAAAATACTAAATATTGTTGAAGAATAAACTGTTGTTAAAGGAATTAAATTGATCATTACTGATTCACCCCCCCTCTTAGTAATCCAACATATGTGGAGAAGTCTACTATCTCTTCATCTAACATCCTTCATTTTCCTCTTTCATTTAATGCTTTTTAAATCATTTTTATTTAATAATTGTAATGCATCAAATACACATAAGAATAATAAGAGTATTAGTAAAACTCATTTAATCGTGGATCTATTAAGCATTCATATTCATCTCATACCTCCTTGAGATCTATTGCTATGAGTAAAACTTGATATATCATCCAATGTATGTTCCATATGGATTTATTTTGGTACTCATAATGGGTATGGAATCACGTTGCAGAACCATTGATGGATGCCACATAACCCCATAAGGTATTGCAAGCTTGAGCAATAGGTTGTGGGATGAAATACTGACAAATCAAAAGTCGTGATGTAGATCAACATGAGGATAATTTCTTAAAGGATGCTATAGAATGAACTCTCGTCTTCTTCTGAGAATAATTAAATGTTGACAAGTGGTGCTAATTAGGAGTAACCAAGTGGTTCTTTTATGTTCCTATACTTTATCAAGTGGTTGATGTTTTGTTTTACAAATATAATAACACGTCAATATTATAAAAATTGCTCAAGAATATTTGATTTTCGAGTTGGTTCAATTTGGTTCCATTTTTGTTAAGTTTTTACATCTATCCTTATTATTATGTAATAAGTAGTGTGTAAAGTCTAGTATAAATAACACCTACTATTCCTAGGTAAGGGGATGGCTGATACAATGACATAACTTTTTTCCCATGGAAAAAGAAGTTTCAATGCTATTCATTAGAATCAAAATAAACTTTCTAGTACATAGTGTGACATGTAGAATCACGAGCCATGACTACTACTATAAAAACAGAATCATCTCATCATAAACCAACCTCCTCAAAAAAATCCTAAATGATAAAGTCTTATCCTCATTTAACATTGGCTAATCACAAAAAACTTCAGTGTCTAGAAAAATATACAGAGCATAAAGAACAAAACTCAAAGACCTCCCAAACAGGGAGTAAAAGAAGCTTGACTGTAGAGAAATAAAAAAATGAAGAAATATCTAGTATTAATAACTCAATCTTCAAGGACTTCATCATAGAACAACCAACCAATTTGTTTCTCAAGTTCTATCTTTGAAAGAGTATCTGCCAAAGAGTTGAATTTCCTGTGAACATGGAAGCATTGTATCCATCTGAAAGAAATCTTGAGATCCTTAATATTCCTCTTCCATGTATGTAAAGATAAAACATTTAAGTGGGACTTTCCATCAAACCAGTCAAGGATGACCTTTGAGTTGCCAACAACCATTAATTCATGAATATGTAATCTCAAAGCAAAGTGCAAAAGACCCCACAAACCAAGCAACTCAGCTTTAATATTTGAACATGTTCCAAAAACAAGATGGATATTGAATAAATGGTCATTTCTCAGCTTGAAGACTATACCAACATCACAAATACCTCCAACTATAGATCCATCAAATAATCCTAAAGGATTTTGATCAAAATAGATCGGGTTCATAATAAAATCAATTTTTCTCCTTTGTCTGTACTAGGCTGCTCTTTTATAGCCATGACAATCCTTATACAGATCCTATAGTCATTTATGATAGAGTTTTAAAACATGATATTATTCTAGTATCTCCATAATCCGCAAAGAACAAAGAAGGGGATCATCCTGTGATGATGATAGACTAAAAACCAAGATTTCAAATTTTCAGTAAAGGGTTGTAATTTCCAAATATCACAGAGATTCAACTATGTACATACTTCCTTCCATATGAACTGCGTGACTTCATAGTTAACCATCAGATGTTGAGTGGTTTCATCACTCCTTAAACACAATGAACACACATATGGGCCTATTCCTCCTCTGCGCATGTAATTCTTCCCTGTGAGAATGCGATCTTGTAGACCTAACCAAACAAAAAGAATGATTTTTACTCATTGTATTTAGATCAATATTACGATTTAATATAGAATAGAGGTTTAGCTTCAACATGTTATGTACTCTCTATAAGTAGTAAGTAAATTGTGTATGATTATTTGAGTGCTTTGTAGTTCATTTTCCAACACTTCTATTCTATTAAGGCAAGGCCCACTCGAACAAATTAGTAGTGCTGCTAGTTTCTTTTATTTTCTATGTTTTTGTTCATAAAAATAGTTTGTGATTGTGTGGTTCACTACTTTCATATTAGTTTCATTAGAATAGAATTTCCAGTACAATTTGAGTTAGTGTGATTTCTTAATGGTTAAGAGTTGGTGTGTGAATTTCAATTCATTCCACAAGTGCAATTTCTATTAAATTATGTATACTTGATTTGCATTACGCAAAGTGTGAACTTATTTCAATTCTAGTAAGTGTGAATTTGTTTCAATTCTAGTAAGTGTGAATTCAATTCTACAAAGTGTGAATATAATTTAGCAATGCAATTTCTTTTCTTAAACTCATTATAGAAAATTGGTGCACAAGACTTGTAGTTTGTACATATAGTGCACAATATCTTGCAGGCATTTGAGTCTTGGGTTAACATATTAAATACATAGGTAGTTTAATTATATCTTCTAAAACATAGGGATAATTAAAACAACCAACATTTGTTACAACATTGCCGAGGAGATATCAAAGGGACAACAATTTCTTTGCACTAGTTTTAGAATGCACTATAGGGAATTGACAAGAGGACTATCAATATCCTTCTTGTTAGATTCCATAGAAAGTGTCTTACATCATGAGAGTTAGGTCATAGAAGGATGCATGAATCGAAAAAGAGATCCAAGTGGAATATTCCACAACATAATAAGAACCATCCCAACTAAACAGCTTGCAAGAAAACTGGTAGAAGGAGAGGTTTTAGGGGCAAAGCTTGAATTCCAACAAGGCCACAAGAGAAATAACAAAGCTATTTCCATTGATATAATTGAGTGAGGAATTAGGGATACTACTTCCGACATCATTCCACCTATTGTAGTTTGTGTTAAGAAATAAGAATCAATGATTAACAATTTCTACGATTTTGAATCTCATGAGAGCTGGGTCCAAGAGCCCGAGTTATCCAACGATTATTTACCTCCAATGAATCAATAGTACACGAAAAACAAATTCTCTAGATATTTCTCCTTTTAATGAAGAATAGGGAGTAGGTTCCACCAAACAAGAGACTACCACTGTCGAATTTCCAATCCAAGAACCCAATGGGATGGGACAAAAGAAGAATATTCCCCCTTTCACCTTATTGAACTTCAATGGCCTCACCAATGAAGATTTCGACACCTTCCTTTTCGAGTTCAACATTCTTCATAGAAGTTTTGATTATTACTTTGTGCCCATAAATTGAAATGATTCCCTACCATACTCAAGAATGCAACCTTTTGAGGGTTCATGGGACTTGGTGGGAATAAGATTCACACCTAGGATGAAATGAAACAACAATTCCTAAAGAAATATCAATACTACTGCAAAGTTAGGGATTTGGGAGAATATATCTTTAATATGACTTAGAAAGAGGACACAAGTATAGAGGATTTTGTGGAGAGGTTATAGTGTAACTTGAAAAGTTCAAAGAAAAGTAAGTTGGACAAAGAAACTCTAAGAGTTATTCTCTTAGAAGGTATTCAAGATGATCTCATTGTTATTTTAAATTTGATGGGGGCTAGTGATATTTCTCAACTAAGTTATGAAGATATTTTTGAATAAATGTAAATGTTATTCATGGGATAATGAAAAACATGGCAAGGGACCTAGAGATGTTGTAGCTCGAATTTCAAAATCCTCTAGAGAAGGAGTTACTCAAGCATAAATTGGGAAATTACTATAAGACTTCAAGATAAGTATTCTAATCTCTCTAATTTCTCAATTAGAAACATTGGAAGCAATGAAGAAGCATGTAGAGGTAGACTTAGCATTCAAAATGTAGGTAGAATTAGCTCAAAATGTAGAAAGAAGCATCCTTTGAGGGATTGCGCACTAGATAAAGTTGAAATTCGCCATATATGTGAACAATGCCATGCAACCAGTAAATACCCTTCATTACTAGGACTGGAAACAATGTACCAAGGAACCAATGAGGATATCGAACAAATCTACTTCATCACTCAAAGATGACCTTTGTAGCCTCAACCAATATGTATGTCTCAATATCCATCTCAATTCTATAATTCATTTTGGACCAATCAACCTAATTTTTATAATCCTCTTCAAAATCAGTATTCTCCCATGCCAGCATGGAAATCCTAGTAGAACCAAAACCATCCTTGGCAATAAGGTTGAAAAGGTCCTCCATTTTGGAACACACAATAATCAACCCAATAATCTCCATTTCGGTCAATTTATATGTATAGATTGATGAACATTAAATTATCAATTCGGGAGCTCGTAAACTTGTGAGACGCCAACAAAATATATGAAAGACTAGGAAACTAAATGAGTTATACTAAATTCAAAAAGGTGATTCGCTTACTGGATCATTTCTAGGAATCGATATTGAGGCTATGTTCATTAACTCAATTACAATCTTTTATCCTTATTTAGAGATATTCCTGTAGCAGTCTATGGTATAGTTCAATCAATAGTTTAAACGATTCCAATATCTCCACCAAGCATTAAATAATTAAATCTGCAATCATAAATCAAATACAAATATCTTAAAGTTGTTTTCAAGGTCCTGCAACTCTTTTTTTGTTAAGATTCCTGTCATCACAACCAGTTAAAATTTCTAGCAGCACACCACACTCGGTCGATCACACACATAAATAAATTAAAGAGAATAAAAGAATCAACAATAAATAAATTAAAAGTAATCGAAATATGGTACAACAAGAGTGATATAGCTACTTAATATTCATTAATATTGCATCTGCTCAGACCACTTATTACAGTCTTTTGCTTCACTGACAAATCAAAACATTCTTGTGATAATCTTTGTGCAAATCATTTCAATCAATAAGTAGATACATATATCCTTGCTTCTCTATTATCAAACCACAATGAATTTAAACAAAAATGAATAATAAAACAATTAGTGAATTAACCTATGTAATGGAACAACAATACATAAATTAAATAAATAAAACAAGATAACTAATGTGCAACACATACCCAGGTCAGGGGGCCCTCCTGGCTGAGCATGTGCTATAGTAAAACCACAATGTTTAACTCATAAAGTGAAGCAACATAATTTCTATATTATCATTAGCAAGATGTCTCATAGAATAGAGATGAGAAATCCTCTCTATAGTGATATCCTTCCCCCCAATGATGCACAATGAACTCTCCCCCCTCATATCTGATATACACAACTTACATACCATAAAAAGAAAGGTGTTACAACAAGCTGAGACCGATCCCTTAACATGTGGATATAAAACCATCACATATTGGATTTAGATTGATTAAGGCAATGGTGGTTGTATAGAAGAACATAAAATCATAACAACATCATCCCCAACAAATCCCCTATTCCCAAATTTAACTAGTGAAAGTATGGAGGAAAAATTCTTCATTGCTATTGGATTTTTGGAAATGACATAAAAAAATCTATTTGAAGATATGCCCATACATCCTTTGTTTTGCACTTTTTGAGAAATTTGCTTTTCTATCTCATGAATGACCATATTCTGCACAAAACCCATGCCACAAAATTCCTTAATTAACCCTCATGTGTTTGAAAATGATGTGGAAAAATTGTGGTGCTACCTGATTTCTGAAGATGATAGTTCACTACAGGAGTGCTATCGAATTTCTAGAAAATGTCATAGAAACAACTAGACTTTTGAAAGTAGTTAGGAAACCACAAAATTCATTCCAAGTAACCATCAAAACATGGGAAATAAATCCTATTAATGCTCACATGTCTCATGAAGATTGAATGGTGTGAAAGTGGATAATGTATGATAATATATGGTAATGAAAGTGATAAATAAGTGAAGGATAAAGGAGAAATTATAAGATAATAGGTTAAATGACTATTGAAAACATGTTGAAACCGAGACTCAACATCCCCCCACACTCAAGTATTTGCGATTTCTCATGCAATAAGGATATAAGTGAAATGTTTCCTAGATTATAAAGTGTGCTTGTAGTCTTCAATCCATTACATATCTTGATTTCTCCTTGCCTTCTTTCTCATAGTTCCTCCTTTCTTATATATATATATATATATATATTCTTTTATTTTTTCCCGTTTCTTTTATTATTTTTCTTTTGGAAAGGAAAAGATTAATAAGATATAAGGATATGCATTCTAATTAGATTATATTGCAATAATGAAGTTTTCCTGTCCTTGGTGATATATTTCAGATATGAGATAGGGAGATTGGAATGATGTTTTACTATAGAATCCGACATACATTTCTGTGATGCAAGACTTAAATGGAAAGGGGATATGTTTTATACTTAGTATCTACAAAGTTATCAATGCCACAGGGAAATGGATAATGAAGGAATGAAGGGATGGGGGAATATGAAAGAGTTTTAAGAGTCTCATGTGCATAAGTTCCCAAGTTAGATGACTACCTAGAGACAAAAATTGCTTACCCAACTCACCTTTTCCTTTGCTTTGGCTTGTTGAACCTGATGTGTTGGAGAATGCTCAAAGTTTTTGCTATTTTCTTTGAATCAAGAGGTTGTTGAATGAAGGAGATCTATGCAGTTATTCCCCAAATCGGGATTAGCGTGTTGGAGTTAATTGGAGCACACTGTAAGTTCTTTATTGAGTGTTGACTGGAAGTTTGACCATAAGTCCACGGCTTGTTTGATGGTTGTTGGGTCTGTTTGAGCAATATAAAAGCACAAAAAAATCATTCCCAACAAAACCCATATGCTCGAATTCGCCCATAGGAGATGCAACCATTCATAACATCGAAGCGCTACTAGATTTCTAAAGATGACAAGCAACTATCGAAATTCCTGTAGCACTATTTGATTTCAGAATTATGTGAAACCTAAAACCCATAATTTTTGAGGAATGCCGTCTTTAACCAGAGCTTATTGAAATCCTTTTATAACCTAGTTCTTTGCAGCGAAATCTTCAATCACTTGATCAAACCTTTGATTGTAAGAACAATTTATCTTCAATTATAGGAATAGGCCTTTTTGTATTTATGAAGGGAGAACTTTGAAATTTTGAACACTGCCGAGAGAAATTGATGCTAGAAGGTATTCTGTTGATGTTGATTTCTTGGAAATACTGATACTAACCGTTTGAAATTAAATCAAGAAACTTTAAACAATCTGATGTAGAACTTCCTGTAACAGCAAAAGAAGTGATCACAACAATGATGATAATTACTTGAAGGCTGAAAATTTTTGTTGGTATTGCCACTGAGTCAAATTCATTGGATTCCAAGCATATTGCTAGGCTTTTGCAGGAACAGAGGTGTCCTATAGATAATCTAGATTTGAATGCCTCTACTTTCTTTATTACTATTAGGACCATGCTTTTGAAAACTTCAAAATCTGAACTAAAAATGAAACCTAATGTTGATGCTTGTTGGCAGCCAATTCACATTTTTCATTGTCTCATAAGCTGCCTACACCAATGTTCCACAAACATTGGTTTTTCGTCGCAAATTTTAAATGAACGACGCCTTTATTCTTTGCGCCTTTCCGCACGCCTACCTTTGCTAAGTCTTCACGAGTGTAAGCATGAAGATTTCTCCTTTCAAGGTCACATTTCTATCATTTTCTCGACTGCCAATACCTTTTGTGTCATTATGCATATTGCGCTTATCTTTTGTTGATCTTTACATAATCGGCAATATCCTTTGATCGGTTTTCATACTTCGATGGATTACATTACTCGGTTTAATGAAGACATTTAGCCTTTGAATTCGCATTTTATGACTTGCCTGAACATTGATTCACGAAGTTGCACGTGGGTCAAGATTTATCTTTTGTAATCCTTATTGTTGATCTTTATCATAGCTCTTGGCATATCAATCTCATGTAATAAACATTTGATTGGCGAGAACATGATTGTGGGTTTTGAACTTCATGTCGGGCGTTTGAACACTATGGTATAACACTCGCAAGCATTGGTTTACTCATTTGACATTCTTATATCGATTGTGTGATTGGATTTCGTCGAATTTGCAATAC
>ML801126.1:93718-145562 GCA_009831015.1 Picea engelmannii | reverse complement strand
CATGATAAAGTCAGAGGCAGAGAAGCAAAACACAAATGCGGGGCTTCTGTACCCTTCTCAATATTAATCTGAGTTAAATAGATTACAAAGGAATTCCAGAAGTGTAAACAGATCTCAACGGATCTCTACCTACTCTACAGAAAGCCAAAACTTGACTAACAGTTAACTGAGGTCTAACTGAACGAAGCTACATGTACTGGCAGACAAGGGAACAGAGAGATTAATTCTAACAAGGATGCCATCCAAGTGGAAGCTGGAAGACACAGAGGCCGACTATGAGAGGGCAATTTACTAAAGAGCTAGGACAATCTTGTGTGCAACACTGGAACAAGCTGTTTATGAATCCTACGAAGACAGCTCACAATGTAGAGGCATTGTGTTGAACTGAGTTATAGTTGTGAGGAGTGTGGGAAGAGTTACAATGCACAGGAAACCAGAGGGAAACCAAGTTTGTAGCAGATGGATCAGAGTAAACCAAGGCGAAAATTGTCCTATGTGGGAGGGCGAACCTCGAGAGAAACTTAGTGTGAGACAGAACTGATTTGTCCCAAATGGGTGCTGAGACTAACAACAACCAGGACGTCTGCTAAAGAAACTAGTTGCATTGCTTGCTTGGGTATTAAGAAGGACCCATCAAAATAATGCTGCTGACCAGAAATATATATCAACTTGCGGAAGACAGAGAGAGATGAAACAATATATCTAGAAATGTAAAAAGAAAGGATCTGTGCTAAGGCAAAAAATTAAAGCAATTGAGCGATTGTTGGACTGTAGCTGTCATTAGAGGCGATCTTTTATGCAAAGCTGCGAGGAACTTTGTGGCAGAATGGATGTGCAGTTCTTTGATGCTAGAGCTTCTAAAAGCGTGGCGCTAATGGAGGAGGCAGCGGAAAAGAAACAAAAATTTGCTATAGTAGGAGGGAGTGGATCCTTGATTGTCAAATGAAGCGAGGGAGCAGATCCCTAGAAAGGTTACAAAAAATTGCTATAGAAGGAGGGAGTGGATCCTTGATTGTCAAATGAGGCGAGGGAGCAGATCCCTAGAAAGGTTACAAAAAATTGCTATAGAAGGAGGGAGTGGATCCTTGATTGTGAAATGAGGCGAGGGAGCAGATCCCTGGAAAGGTTACAAAATCATGAACAAGGAACAGATCCCTTGTGGTGGCTACAGAAGCCAGGAGAGAACTGCTCTGATACCAAAATGATGAGGTGCTAAACACATTTCATCGCAAAAACATTCAGAAATCAAACCAATAAAACAGAAAATAACCTAGAGCAAAAAAATTTATTCCTCTTCAGGCCAAATATGGCTTATATGAAGTTTTACAACTACATAATTGACGAAGTCAAAATTAACTGTCTAATCGACAATGTCAAAAATTAACTAAAACTAAAATTGCCATGGAGCTCAAAAATTAATTGAAACTAAAATTCCAGCTCAACGCGCACTTATTTATATATGTATCTAATAACTAGACTCAAAGAAGAATGCATCCCCAATGTCATATGGAGACGCACCTCATCGACATAATGTCAAAGAACGACCATGGCAGACTCTAAACCCCATAAGAGTTAACCCACACCAAGATCCTTACAGTGTGCCCAAATAAGATCCCTTTCCTTCACCGTTTTCATTTTTTTATTTCATTTTGGGTGGTTTAACAAGAAAAAAACAGCTAGCTGATTTTTGCAGAGGAAGAGGATAAGAATGAAATACCTGAATTCCCTTAGAAACCCAAATGCCGAAAATATTCATCTAAGGAGCAAGGAACAACAGCAATTTGCTGAAATTCAGTGCCTACAGCAATTCTCATATGAAACACAACTTTTTTGCTTGAAATCTTCACTTTAGATCTGTGGATTGCTTATAACTCGCTTGGAAATGTTTTGATGGATGCTTGGAGGTTATAAAGATGAAAACAATGAAACATGATGACAATGAGTCAAATTTGATCTTAGTGGTGCCTTTTTCTTTTGCAGCCAAGTTTTTGAAACCATCTCAGCTTTTGTCCACATTTTGACTTTGACCCAAGTCAAAGCAAGTTTTGGGCAATTTTTTGGTTTCGACTTGTTTTCTTGGACAGTCGAGAATCATTTGCAAGTACTCCATGTTTTTGGCAAGTAAAGCTTCTTATGTTCTAGAGTGGATGAAAGAACAAAATACTTGTTTTCTTGAACAGTCGAGAATCATTTGCAAGTACTCCATGTTTTTGGCAAGTAAAGCTTCTTATGTTCTAGAGTGGATGAAAGAACAAAATATAAGTAGACAACAATAATGTCACAGCCTAAGGGGGAATAAGAGCCTAATGAAACAGGTAGAAAAACAAGAACCATTTTGATATTATTCTATAATCACTCCATAAAATGTCTGAAATCTATCAATAAGTCTCAAGTCTCGAGAAATTTAACTAGTAGACTACCAAAATTGAACTTTTTTTTTAACATGTAACAAAGAGCAAACCTGTCACCAGCAGGATTTGAACCTGTCTGGGGATGATAACAATTCTTCCTCTCAACAACCCAAGCTAAACCAAATTGACTGCCAACATTAAACCTATCACTGTCTTTGAATACTTCAGAACTTGAAACACCATCTTCTAAAATTTATAGTGTTTGAACAAATCAATATCTCTCTTGCCTCTTGTTTTTGTACAAGTAGTAGCCTCTAACAGAAGATATCTACAAAATAAGATAGAATTCTACAAATAAGCCCTAAAATTTTGGAAAACAAAAAAAATGGAAATTTAAGTTTTCTTCTTCTCGATTGTGTGTTAACATCATTATTGGGTGTGTGTTGTGAATAATCCCACATGCATAACAATTGTAAGACAAAGACAGTTTATAAAGCATGAGCTGCACCAAAAT
The DNA here is from genome assembly GCA_009831015.1 of Picea engelmannii. Classification (NCBI taxonomy): domain Eukaryota; kingdom Viridiplantae; phylum Streptophyta; class Pinopsida; order Pinales; family Pinaceae; genus Picea; species Picea engelmannii. The sequence goes on along the minus strand of ML801126.1, from coordinate 142,697 downwards.
CTTTGCTGATCTGGAAGCTGGCTTTAGTGTGCAAGTTCCTGGCTGGATGTGATAGCATCCTCTCTCTCTTTGGCTTCTGGTTGTTATCTATCATTTCCATGTGATATTACAGGCTATCTATACAATGGCATGTGTCTACGTTGCATAAATTAGATAATCAATACGGCACTAATTCCCCTTTTACCGATCACTGGATGAATGCCACATCGCTTCTATAAGCATATGATACAAGTTCATCAAACAATAACTAACACCTACAATCAACCAAGATTTTGTTTGAACTTTGGCCGTTGATCCCTTGATGCACATTTACAGGTTCAATTCAGCTTCTAGCTTGCAACAAGTCTTCAAGGAACTATACACATTTAATCTTGACACAGGAACATTACAACACCACTTCAATTAAATAACCCAAATTAGCCCTAAATTTTAAAGCAGCAATCTCGTCAAACAATATCCTAGAAATCTGCTAAACCAGATAATTTCATGCAGAATTAAAAGAAGGCTATGAATAAAGTGGTAAATTTAACTTTTTAAGAAACAGGAAAACTCTTATCATAATGGCTTTAGCAGCCAAAGACTGAACACAATGTTCTGTAGATACTCTCCAAGCAGCAATTAATTACAAAAATAAACTATAAACATTGAGGCTATAGTAACTTTGGTACCGAATATCTAAATGGTGACATGAAATTCTTTCAGCACAAAGAAATAGCCAGGTTTGGATTCGGGCGAGTTGCAATAGCTTTGAAGTTTATCCTAAATGAGTTTGGGCTAATTCTCCAGTTCTAGTCAAATCTACCAGCAATAAAGACTAGGAAGTTGGGACTCGGGAGCAATTAAATTCAGTGTTTTGGGGATGCTTTTAGTAAGGATAAATCCAACTATGAGTATTTATTTTTGGAAGAAGCATACAGAAGCAACAGCAAGAGATGCAGCACAAAACGCACCATCCCCTTCAATTGAGATAGCCTGTGTTCAAGACTTCCTGTAGATGCAGCAGTTAATTATTCTTAGAAACCCTTGCTGTCAGCACTAACAAGTTGTAGGTAAGCAATAAATTGATGTATTCATCATTGATCAACTGTGATGCAACTTGTAAGTCCATGGTACTTGAGAATAATATATCAGCCACAAAAAAGGAGCTTTGCGAAAATGGAACATGTGTTGGATTGAGCTTAAGCTCAATGTCATTACTCCTGTTCATATAATTCCAGTCCTAACTATGAAGAGGACTGGTTACTGGTTAGCTTAATCCAAAAAATAAAAAAGCAAATGCATTGCCCAAAACTATTCATGGGATTAATCAGAAACACTAGTGAACCAACTTATGAATTGGGATTCTGTATTTGTTTGGTGCAAATAGCATAAATGGGTTCTTGGCTCAAATTTTAATGTGGCAATGTTGCATGCAATGATATGACCTATAAAATGAATGAAGTGCCCCTTTGTAGGACATAAATTTAGTAATATTAGCAGTTTTAAAGAATGTCATAATTGGAAAAAAAATCACAGGAAGCAATCTCATCCATTCTTAAATTATCACATTAACAACTCTCTGAAAGTTCTCAAACTAATCTCAAAATAAGTATGTACAGAAAAAACATAAACAGAGTCTGTGAAAATTCATGTCATTGCAAAATTTTGCTTATTTTGCGATGGTCACAAAGAGTAACAAAAAACATGTAAATTTTAAATCAAATTTTTCTATGTATCTTCTCTTATATACGCTCACAACACACTGCACGAGGGCTATCTACCTCACCAGACCAGTTTAAACAGAAACCGATATTTTAACTGAGCAAAACAAAAAGGAAAAAAGCATTTTGGATTTGTCATTGGAACGGCCAATCAGTATAGAGTCACTTTTAACTTTTGCAACCAGAGAAGAAACAAAGTGTCTCTGCATTCTTTCTTCTTTCTTTGCTCACTTGGCAGACAATTTGGCTTCCTTAAATTTTCTGTCTCCTGGTTTCTAAATTTACCAGAACTCTCAAGCGTTGAGTAATCCATTGCATAGCCTGTAACTTCTGCAAACCTGTGGAGACTTGTCATGTGAGGTATGCAAGATTAATGGTAGTGCTGAGTGATTTCAATATCAACGCACATCCTTGTCCATGGCACGTTGAGCAGAAGACTCTAGCCTTTTAAATGAATCATCTTGCACTCAGAGAACCAGGCCCTTCAATATATGCTTGATCGGAACTTCCAACATCAGTCCTACCTCCAAGGGTAGTCATTGATGAATCATCAAAGATCTTCCACTTCCTTAAAGCTTGTTCCGGTGTCATTCCTAAATGAGAGTCGTCACTGTCCTCAGGCTCAACATCAGAAGGTTTCCACTGCTTTACCAACGGCCCCAGAACAGCAACTACATAACCCATGTCAGGGCGTGCATTAGGCTCTCGTTGAGTACAATGCCAGGAAAGCTCAGCCACGGAATTAATGCTTTTCAAGTTCTCATCACTTGCTCGGAGTACTGGATCTATGAATGTCCTGAGCTGTTCCTGATCCCTACTTATGTGTCTAAACCAAGGCACTAGATGAACCTTATCTTCAGACCGCTTCTCATCCAAGGCCTTCTGGCCTGTGATCAGCTCCATAAGCACAACCCCAAAGCTGTAAACATCTGATTTTGTATTTACACGTCCGGTGGCTGCAATAGTCAAGAGGTGAAACACAAATGAATAATTTTACACTTACATTGACGAGAAAAACATCCACAATTTGCCTAATAATGAACAGACAATCAAAGGTATTACAATCAAAACTTGCCTGCATACTCTGGAGCAAGATATCCAAATGTGCCAGCCAATCTCGTTTCCACAGATGCTTTGTCTTCGGGAGCAAGCTTTGCAAGACCAAAATCAGAGACTTTGGCTCGCAGGCTGTCATCCAGAAGAATATTTGAAGGCTTCAAGTCCCTGTGAATGATAATTTTGTAAGCTAGGTTGTGTAAATACTGCATCCCATGAGCGACATCCAAAGCAATAAGCAGCCGACTGTTCAAATTGAGAGGCTTGAGCCCATTCTGCTCCCAATGGAAAAGATGTTGACTTAGCGTACCCTGAGGCATAAATTCATATACGAGCAACCTTTCATTGTTCTCAGTGCAATACCCAAGGAGTGCAACAAGATTTCGATGGCGGACCTTGCCCAGCATGCTGATTTCTGCCTGAAACTCTTGCAGTCCTTTGCTACTTACAAGCTCAGGATCCATTCTCTTCACTGCAACTATCGAACCATCCTCAAGCTTACCTTCATAAACAGATCCAAACCCTCCTTTGCCCAACAGATTTGCAGGGTTAAAATTATCTGTTGCCTTTTGAAGAACCCACAAAGGATAAACAACGTTTCCATGAGACCCAACCAAGCTGCTGCCAGCTTCACCACTCCCAGCCCCATTGATTGTAACCCGCGGAGCTACATGAGGATCTGTCGGCAGCTTTGAGAACTTGGGTTTCTTCCTCTTCAAGAAAAACAGAATGGCAGCCACTGCAAAGATCACAAAAACAGCACAACCAACAATAATCCCAACAATTATCCCTGATGCCTTTTTTTTCTTAGAAGTCCCTGCACTATCAGCAAACCCAGATGGAGATACAGATCCACTATTGCTGCCATTAGCAGAAGGGGCAGAACCAGGAGCAAGAACGATATTGATAAACTGATTGCCCTGAGTACTAACCCCTACTTGCGTAGCAAAGCTTGGAACAGGTCCGTTCAAATTATTGTTACTCACATCCAATTGCTTCAGGCCTTTCAGTCCCGTCAAGCTCTTCGGAATTGTCCCCGTGAGCTCATTGTCATTCAACTTCAATATAGTCAAGGAACTCAAATTCCCAACGGCAGGATCTATGACTCCAGACAGCCCACGTTTAGCCAGAATGAGTGTAGAGACTTTTCCATCTGCCGCACATGTAATCCCAATCCACCCACTGCAAGGATTGTTCCCTGACCATGACTTGACAATGGTAGGAGGATACCCAACCCCTCTGAGAAAGCCCAACAGAGCACTAACCTCTGCAGGACAAGCCTCACCAGGATTACTGCTACAAAAGTAATTACCCTTATATGTAAAAGAGACCCCTTTGCTCACAGCAGGTAGAGGCCCATCAAGCAAATTAAAATCAACACTAAAATTAACCAGCTTCCCCAGAGATGCCAAGGCTTCCGGCACAGACCCCGTAAGCTGGTTATTACTCAACAAAAGCTCCTGAAGGCCCTCTGCGTCCGCAAAGCCCACAGGGATTTCGCCAGAAAAATTGTTGGAATGCAACCAGACCTTAGTGAGGGTTGTAATCCCTGCAAGCACATCCAGACCACCGCTCAGCTGCGAGGTACCCTGCTGGCTATTAGCAACGAAGACCTGCAAATTTGTAGCATTGAGGGTACTAGGAATGGTGCCCCCTAAATAATTATAGGGCAGACTGAGGAGCTGCAAACTTCCCAAAGACCCCAAAAATGGGGGAATTTCCCCCTTAAGGCTGGTGTTATAGAGTGACAAGTTGGTGAGCTGTTGGGAACCCAATATATCATCGGGCAAGCTCCAACCAGTGGATTTATTCAACGGATTATTGTTTAAATATATCCCACTTAAGCTTGTCAAGTTTCTGAAAAAATCATCCGGAATGCCATCGAATTCATTGTCGTTCAGAAAGGCCACTTGCAGATTCGAAAGCCCATTGAGGCTGGGGAGCATTCCAGTGAACTCATTCTGCTGCAGGGATAGGGTAGTTAGAGACTTGAGCTGGTTGAGAGTTTGAGGAAGCTTACCTCTCAGACCGAGATTCTGCATTGAAATGCCTGTGACAAAGCCTCCGTCGCACACTATGTGCCCCCAGACCCCGCAAGCATCGTTGCCCTTCCAGTCGCTGAGAATCTCCTTGTTTTCCATGTTGTTGTAGAAGGCCTTCAGGATGGCCAGGTTCCCAGAATCTGTAACTGCACTGCATTGCCACAAAATGGGGAGCACCAGGCAAATCCTGAGTAGCAGAATCATTATAGAATGTAGATTCGTTTTCAGCGAAAAAAAGCCCAAAACTAGCATATGTCCATCTTAATCCCAATATTGTTTTTTTCACGGAACAACCCAGGATCGAAAGTCCTGCAACGTGTGGCTTCGGGGATTCTCTGAAGTATAGCCTCCTTCAGAGAAATCCGCCACAGCCGACCAGTTGTGAAATGTGGATGAGGTGGGTGGCCTGGTTTTGTGAGGAGGAATGGGAATCAGTGGCTGCAAGTGCGGCTTTGTCTATATTTGGGCAGCGGTGCACTGCATGTGTATACTCATTGAATATATGCTGGACGCCTGTCTCGGACCATCGACGCTTTATTTCTTGTTTTTTTTGCGTTGGACCGGCTTTGTTCCCGCATAACTATTGCATAAAATCCCGGGCGCGCCCTTGTAGGCCAACCGAGGAGAGATCTCTGTCTATGTTGGGAATGTGTATACATATTACAGTGTACATATCACTATGATGTATACCCAGTGTATATATCGCATCGGGGGTGGACTATGGGAGAAGCTTGCGAGTGTGAGATGACTCACATGTCCGCTGCACTTTAGGCAATGTTATGTAAGGTAGTATATGAAATTTTGTAGTAGTTTAATTTTATAGAAATTTTTTTAATTGTGTGATTTTAATTAATTTTTTATATTTAAAATTAATAAAAATAATAAAATATTATTATTTCTTTTTAGTATTTTTTCTTAACCTAGGTAAACTTTAAAATTTCAAGGTATAAGATTAGTCAATAACAGAACTCAAAACCATTAACAAAAATTGAACATAATTAGGAAATTAACAATTATTCCTTCCATGATTAATATTAAAAATATTATTTTATTATACTTAAATAAAAATTTAATTATTTGTTAAATTGTTTTTCTTTTTAATAACAATTTTTTTTCCTATAAATCCATATTTACTGATTTCTTACTATTTACATATTATATTACTGATTTCTTACTATTTACGAAAGACAAGTTTCAACATCAAGTGACATGGCATCAAGTTGGCAGCTGTAATGGACGACAGGCTGTTCATAGATGGTGACAGCTCTGCCGAGCAGAATTACACGCGTCGACGCAAAGTCTGACAATGAGATATGGCTGCCAGCCTGTCAACCGGCGTCTGTTTTTAAAACATGGACAATGGAGATCTGCATGTGAGAATTTTATTTTTATTATTAATATTAATTCTTTATTTTTTCTTTAATAGAAATGATTCCGACTTCTCATCATGGTCAGGTTTAATTGCAAAATCAAAATAACTAAAGTTGAAAAAAAGCGAAAAAGAAAAAGATAATAATGGGCTTTTTAGTTCGTTGGCAACTTTGTGGGCCCGACTTCGGTTAGTTTAGGTGAACCACTTTATAAGTTTCCGAAATGGACAGTTTCCGGTTATTGACAGAGAAGTGTTTGACTAATAACGTGTGTCAGAAGTGCATGCATGTGGAGGTTGCGTTACTTTCTTCTCAAGTAACCGTTTTCATCAGCTTACACCCCTTTACTCATTATACATGTAGGCTTAAACTCCACCTCTGATTTGGGGTCACAACTTGAGTACAAACATGTGTATGTTGTGAAGGGTTTTTTCCAATCAATTAATCATTTTGATGCAGGGATTATTGTCTTTACTAATATTTATTAGTTAAAAATTAGTAGTTAAATGTTATATTTTTTCAATATATTGTGGAGGGATTATGGTTTTTTCCAATCAATTAATCATTTTGGTGCGGGTTATTGTCTTTACTAATATTTATTAGTTAAAAATTAGTGGTTAAATGTTTTTTTTTTCACTTTATTATCACTCAAATTTGATTATAAATTTTTGGTTTGTGAGCATTAAAATATAGTATTATTATTTTAAAAAGATTAAATATAGAATTTCTAATTGTTAATTATCTTATTTATCAAATCCTCGAATTGAGTGTCACCTGGCCAGCTTTAGAAGACATCTGGAATGGAGCGGTCATGGGAGTTATTAACCCTGACTGCCAGCCCACTGCTCATAACCACTGAATGGCTCACACCTCGTGGACAGTAATGGTAGTGCGCCTGGACATCCATGCAGGGTTAATGGCCCCTCGCGCAAGCCAGACCGGGCGTACCAGGCATAGGGAGGTTGTCAATTCGGCTCTAATGGCTAGCCCTCCCGTCAATTCATGAAGTACTAAGTGGGCAATTGCCCAGGTGAACTCATCCTTTCTCCCTCTGCATTTGTGCATGCTCCTTGGCTCCTCTGAGCATTTTTTCACCGTCGCCCTTTGCAACTGTGTTCGCTCCATTGCTCTCTCTGGCGAACTTTTACCTTACCCTCTCATCACCTCGCTCCATTGCTCTGGTTCGCCCTGTGCAACTGTGTTTGCTTCATTGCTCCATTGCTCTCTCTAGCAAACTTTTATCTTTCCTTCGGCCCTCACAAGAGTTCTCTCTGCAATTTCACTTGCGCCTCGATTCTTTTGAGCTCCCCCAAGCGTTTTCCAACTGCTTCTCCGCCCTCATCCCTTGGCCACTGCATTTTTTCCACCATGCCCAGAGAAAGGGGGAAGTCTAAGAGAGGTGTGCAGTACTATAGCGCCCTCTCCAGGCGTGACAGACTTTCCCCCTCCCAATTGGCTCTCATTTCTCGTTTCTCTGGCCCCAGGCACAATAGCCAGGGGACGTCAGCGTCTCCTCCGTCCTCCCCACACTCCTTCCATAGCAATAGCCCAACTAAGGAGGAAGCGCCACCACAGAGCGAGTGCATTCCTCTGCCCACTAACCTTTTGGTCCCCCCAAAATATAACCCACGGGACCCATTTTATGGTGACGACAGTTGCATGGTGGAGGAGGAATCCCCCCCAAGTTGGCAAGTGGAGGAGAACACGGTGGTCGCTAGCAAGGACAAGGAAGAGGAGCGGCCTCGACTCTGTGCAAATCTTCTCACAGAGGAGCACCTCCAACTTATCTTTGAAATTCGACAAAAACAAGATGAGCAGTTGCACTCACAGCACGTCCTCGGTCAAAGACTGGACATTCTGTTCGATGCACTATCAGACACTCCTACGCGGACTCGATGCCCAACATGTGGCCAACGGTACACCCCTGTTTATAACATCCATGGTCGCTTGAACACGCTAGTGGAGTAAATCCTTCATGTTTATGTTCTTTGTTTGCTCTTGTTGCAAGCTTATTTTTTGGATTATTCCAGTAGCAGAGTAGATGGTCATAGAGGCCATTCTTACATTGTCCATACAGTTTTGTTCATGCAGCTAGGATGTATAATTTTGTTCAGTCGGTTTTGTTCAGACGATGAGGTGTCAAATTCTGAGCCTCTAATGGTGACCACCTGTTCTAGTTTCCCTTATGTGGTAAAACAAGTGGCTAACACTTGGCAATGTATGGATAACAATTATTATTAATACAAGGACCTTCTTTTTATTTAAAAAAAAATTATCTTATTTATCAACCAATCATTCTTTATTGCAATAATGATGAGTTGTACTTACAATCCACTATGATAGAGATGTTATCACCTTTGTCCATTGGGTAATACTTATTTCAACATATGTTGGTTTATACTATATGTTAGTCAAATATAAATATAAATATATTTATATGTATGGAAGGGTAGCACAGAGCTTGGCCTCACAGGAAACTTGGTAGCATAATGGGATCAATATTGCAGGGCACTACTTGGGGCGGGGATCCAACTACAAGACTAGGTTGATGAGCTACAATGGAATGGGGGAGATAAGTCAGGGGTAATTACGGTAAAAAATATATACGAGGCCTTAACAACAAAAATTTGGAATCATAAATGCATTAGATGGTGGAAGAACATTTGGAAATGGAACATTGCTAAAAAAATCAAGTTATTTATCTGGCCAGCAGTGGTAAACAAAATACTCACCTGGGAAAATCTACAAATTTGAGGATGGGAAGGACCGAACATCTGTCACCTTTGTCAAAAGGACTTTGAATCAATAACACAACTATTAGTAAAATGTGATTTCACCCAACAGATTTGGAGCAGAATCATAAAAGAATTAAAGCTTAAGACAAATTGGGAGGGGAACTCCCTGAGCAATTGCTTTCAATGTTGGGCAAAGAAGGAGACAAAATATCCACATCTTCCTTGTCTGGTCAGCTGGAATATCTGGTTAGATCGTAATAAGACAATCTTTGAGCATGGGAGACCATCTATCAACACTATTTGTTACAAGATCCTTGGGGGACTGGAATGTGCCAAGATGCAAAAAGAGCCAATACAAAGATCTATAAAGCCTACAATACAAATTGGAAGGACTATTGGTTGGTTTGAAGGAGCAGCCCAAAAAAATGGACAACAGAGTGGAGCAAGAGGTCTGATAAGGACCGATGAACACACAATATATAAGTGGACCTACAATTATGGTGCAGGCACAAATACAAGAGTTGAACTCCTTTGAATCTGGGCTACACTCATCTTGGAAACTAGACTTAACATTGTGGATTTGCAGGTTCTGGGAGACTCAAGAATTATAATTGATTGGCTAAACAACAAATGAAAACTACAAGTTAATGCCCTGGAATGCTGGAAAGACATAATCAAAGAGCTCAACAATGGCTTTACATTGATCTCCTACACACACATTTTCCAAGAATCAAATATGGAGGCTAACCTTCTTTCCAAGAGAGCACTACAGGAGCAAGAGGGGAAAATAAAATTCCATCAGTGGAAAGACGGTCAAGAGGGACCTGCACTGTTTCTCAAACTTTATTAGGCCCACCAGAGAAGTTACTAGCAATCATGTTTGTGTAAATTTTGAATTTTCCATTAGTGGCGGAGTTCTGTTCAATGTCTATTGTTTAAAACACTCTTGTAACAGCCCACAATGTCGGATGGAAGCGTCTTAGAAGTTACAAATTTGTATTTATTATGCCCGGTATTGACAGTCTAATATGTTACCATATTACAACTCGAGGGTCGGTGGTATTGCTTACTTTGCAGGAAAGCAATCATGTAATATTTTGGTCTTTACCAAACATTATATAAATATAATGAGTAATTTTCTTGTGGAAAAAAAGAAAGAGAGAGGTCTGATAGGTACACTAATATAAAAACTACTATATAAAGAGATACAAATAAAGATATGAAAATTAAACATAAATATTATAAATCTGATATTACATCAAAATATAATTACAATGCAAATATAAATATCTTAGCAATAATCAAAGTTGTATATATATATAAGTTGTGTGTTTTATAAAGGCTTGATATATACACCTAATATATAAATTAATATATAGAAAGAGAAAAATAGAGATACTAAAATTATGCATAAAGAGAAACACTATAAATAAGATACTTACATAAAATATTGATTTTTTTTAACAGAAACGTTTAAGAGATTTTTATTTAAAAAGGGTTGTGTAAACTACAACTTTCAATAGTACAAAAAACTCAGAGAGTCTATCTCCAGCATCATAAGAAAAGGGTTGATCTTCCCTCTTACTGAAAGAAAGTCTAAATGTCCCATACAGTGTTAAAAAAAACAATATACATGGCCATTCCCTCCTACTGTAAGAAAGTCTAAATGTCCCATAGAGTCTTATAAAAAAAAGCCAGATATACATGGCCATAAGGAAAAAACAAAAATAGAGAAGTATTGATCATCATCTACTAATGTAAGTGCAAAGATATGTCCACCTCTTATTTTCTTGCACCCTCGGCGTCGAGTTGAATTCGTTGCTCCACTACTTGTCATGTTGTCAACGGTTCCATATGTGGCCTCTCGGGAGGATTCGCTTGTCCTGTTGTCGATGATTCAATCTATGGCTTCTCAGGAGGAGGGTTCGATGTCGTAGACTCTTCAGATGCGGTGGATGCTTGTTTCCTATGAGGTTGTTGAGGAAGATTTTCCAATTGTTGGCAAATAGACCAAATATGCCCAATGTTTACATTAGCAACCCTCAAAACTATTGCCAATTCCTCATTTCGCCCGACTTCCTGCATTTGAATTTGTTGTTGGAGCTGAATATCCATGCTTCTGATTTCCTCAATTCCCCCTTGTTGCGCTCTGACTTGGTCCTGGAGGGTGTTAATGGTGCAATTGTTGCATGCGTAGGAATCTCTGTTGAGTCGCCACATAATTTGGAGCCTAAGAGTGTTGTAAATTAGTTATCTATGCGACCATAGCTCACTTGAGCCCCGCAGATTATTGTCAATAAGTTGTGATCCTCACATACCTGAATTTTCTCTCTCACCATCTTTCATAATATGGATTAACTGCACTGAATTCAATTCCAACGGATGGGAGGACGATGCCATAGATTGATATGATAGCACACCAAGTGGAGAAGAGACTCTAGCTGACGTAGGAGTCGTACTCATGGCTTGTGCAAGGCCGTAGATTCGGGCTGGGAAATGCAGGTGAAATGAAGATCCACACCGCAGACATGAGCTTAAAAGATAGGTGTTGATGCGACGAGAGTGTTCAAACCGGGGCAAGAGAATGCCATGTCTCCAATACATGAGAGTGCCAATTGGTGGATAATAACGAGTCATGACATGGGGTCCAAATATTTTGTGAGCTCCAGAGGTCTTTGGGATTACATGACATGCTAGAGGCATGGTTCCAATACAAACATCATGAATTGAGTGCAATACCTGATTTTGTTTATTGTTCCACCAACTTTCGAACATAGGGCCACTTCTTGTTGACTTAGGGGAGAAGCTCATACTTGGTTTCATTATTGATTTTTAGAATGCTCTGTTCCAAATTCTCTGTTGCCTCAGCGAGAGAATTCACTGAAGATTTTTGCTTTATGAGAATATGGTAATAACTAACCTTTTCAAATATTTTCTCAAGTTCTCTGATACGTGAGAATATTATGGTGATGGTGGGGTGGACATTTTTGTTAATCCTTCAAAGTCCCTTAATGATTATATCAGAATCCTCGATCACCACCAGTCTATTGGGACTACTATCGAATACACTACCATAGACTACCAAATAGACTACCAAGGCTTATGCACAATTATTAGTGGTTGATCCTAATCCCCCTGAGTATTCCAAGAAATTTTTTCCATCGGAGTCAAAGGTGACTCCCCCTGCACCTACCACCCCTGGGTTACTTGATGAAGCCCCATTGAAAAATAGTATTGGAGATGACTGTTGTTGTTGCCGCATCTTGAACTCTGAGTCGTTGAGTATGAGCTGCCAGTCAAATTTGGAATGTTTTTGAGATAAGGGTGGGGATAACCTCTGGACATTTTCCCCTAGGATGCTCGAGATCCAAGTTTGCTCTGCATCTATTAGGTTCACTTGAGGATATTGGGGAAAGGTCTTGAGCAAAAAAAGTTTAGAAATTAATCTGCAGGATTTTGAGAGAGTGCACTACAGGGGGGGTTGAAATATCTTGGAATATGGCTTTATTACTTGACAACAAAATTTCCCAACAGATGAATTTTGGAATCTGCCTCCTAAATTGTAAAAAGAGATTTTTTTTTTTTAATTTCCATCATATCTCTGCTGCCATTGCACAAACATTTCTATCGAGTTTGAAGAGAGATTGTAATGAGGGGAGAGTGGAGTATACAGTAGAGTCTTGATTTTTCTGGAGTAAGAGCAATCAAAGAAGAGATTTTACATTAATTCAGAGGCTTCTGCACAAAGGGGACAGTGAGAGGGGCCTGATATTCATCGCTTCTGAAGATTTTATGTCATCAACAGCTTCCCATGGACCATAATCCAAGTGAATGTATTTATTTTGGGAAAGGAGGGACCTAACCAAATAAATGCCCATAGTTTTGAAGGTGTCGGTCCTGGTGTTTCTGCAATGAGATGTTTGTAACCTTGCTTGACTAAATACTCTGAAGTTCCCCAGCTTCGACAATCTTTTGCTTGTTTGTCAATTGGGGCGCAACCTGCCAACATATTATAGAAAAGTTTGACGAGAGGGCGAAGGTGATTAGGGGGGGGACAATGGTATCCAACTGAGCTAGATCCCATCGTAAGTCCAGTTAGAGAAATCTTGGAGGAAAATTAGGCCCTTTGAGAGACACCAATTTTTTAAGGGGAGTAAATTTTCAAAATTTCTCAAAGGATCCTTGCCCATAATGTTGTCATTCCAAACATTTATCCATGCTCCATTCCTAGGGGCCCACGATAATTTAGATTGAAGTAAAGGTGTTGCAGCTTTTAAGAGTCTCCAAATTGGTGATCCATTAGTGTGGGGGAGAGGGCCATCAAAATAACGAAGATGAGAAACACTGAAGTATTTAGATAAGAGTATTGACTTCCACCAGTCTGGAGAGCCCGAGATGAGACGCTAGACTAGTTTCACTCCTAAAGCAACATTCACAAGACTAGGATTTCTTATTGCAATCCCCCCTTTATCTATGGGTTGACATACTGCATGTTAATTGATTAAGTGAAATTTTTTGGTGTTTTTTTTCCCTCCTTCCCATAGAAAGTTGTGGAAACGCCTTGAAATTTTTTCCATAATTCCTTTTGGAGCCAAAAGTCTTGCACATTGAAAAATTGTTAGGGAATATAAGACATATTTGAGGAGGACTATCATTCTTGTTGGATTCAACCACCGCGCTCCCCAATTTTGAGTTCAGGCTACGATTTTGTCTAGAAATTTTTGCCAAGCCTGAGAGTGAGAAGAGGTCGGACAAATTGGCATTCCCAGATATTTGAAGTGTCTCCAGTTCCCAATGGTTGGAAAACCAAAGATTTTTTATACCACATCCTAAAGGTGCCCCGACATATTCCAACCATAGATTATGCTCTTGGTATTGTTGACTTTACCTCCTCAAGATGCCAGAAAAGCATATAGAACTCGCTTAAACCTTTTTGCAATGATTTTCGTTGCGGCTCCTAAAAGGAGGGTGTCATCTGCAAACTGTGAGTGATTGATGTCTTTGGTACCTCAAGCTATCTCGATGTATGGTAGTCTTCCCAGTATTCTCTCTGCTTCTAATTTCCTTCGAAGGGAGTCAGCCATGAGGATATACAGATAAGGGGAGAGGCATCCTTGTCGTAATCCTCTATTGGTTTTGAAGAAATGTGTTGGTCGGTCATTGATCATTGGAGCTATTCAAGGAGTTCCTATACAAGATTTTATCCATTCTATGAAACCCTCAGAGAATCCATAAACTTTGAGCATTGAGAGTAGGAATGAGTGCTTGACATAATCAAAGGTGTTTTCCATATCAAGCTTGATCACCATGTCTTTATCTTTGCATCTTCTGCTTGAGTGAATTGCCTCCTGAACCATGACTATATTATCAATGATTTATTTGTTTTCTATGAATCCTCCTTGATTATCAGAGACTGGCTTGGATAAATAACGCTTGATACGATTTGCAATAATTTTTGTGAGGATCTTGTGGGAAGAATTGCAAAGACAGATGGGTCAAAATCTTGAAAAGTTAGAAGGATTTGTTTCTTTTTGAATTAAAGCCAAGAAAGTTGATTTTGTTGCGCCACCTACCTTCTTCTTTTTTAGTGCATGATTCAACATTCTCCTAAGATCTGGCTTGATTAAGTCCCATAAATGTATGTAAAGCCTTATTGAAAAACCATGAGGTCCAGGGGCTTTATCTTTTTCTAAGCTCCATATCGCTTGCACAATTTCTACTTCCTCAATTTATTTTGTGAGGGAATAATTGTCTTGAGTTGTTATGCATTGTGGAATGTGTTCTAGCATTTCTTGTAGTGAAGTCATCATCATCTCCATTATTTTGATTGTATATGGATTCAAAATGATGAATTGTTGCTTCCTTGATCTGCTCGAGATATTCCATCTTCTGTCTAGAATTTGTTTGTATTTTGTTAACTGTATTTTTTTTCCTTTGTTGTTGAGCTTGTTTATGAAAGAAGGAGGTGTTTGAGTCTCCAACTTTGATCCATAAGCTCCTTGATTTTAATCTCCAATGCTCTTCTTCTTTTCACAAAGTGGAGTGCAGTCTTTGATGCACTTCTCTTTCTTGGGCTAACAATACTTCTAATACTTCTTCTTCTTCTATTCGATGTTGGATGGTAGCAAGCTCCTCTACCCAAATTTCTCTTTCTTGGGCGGGGGGAACATATGCATATTTTTCCCAATCTTTTAATGCATTCTTTACTACCTTTAATTTACATTCCCATACATAGTTTGGAGAGCCATGAACGAGAATGGACCAAGCCTGATGAACAAGGGAGGGAACGATAGGGGAGTATAACCAAAGAGGATTGAAACATAATGGAATAGCCCCAAGATTTTGTGGAGTGCTAAAAGAGAGGGATATGTGTTTGTGATCTGAGAGGGCAGAAGGAATGATGCAAGATTCTATGTCCAAGGAGGAGAGAAGGAAGTCATTGGTAATGAGGAAACAATCTAACCTAGTTGCAATGTGTCTAAGTCCTGATTGTCTGTTGTTCCACGTATATCTTCCCTTAAGAGGTTTGATATCTTGAAGGTCCCAATTGGCAATAAGGTCCAAGATGTTTTCACTCAAGGGGTCTTGAACCCTATTACCCCCTTTTTTCTCTCCTTGATTAAGGTGGGTATTGAAATCCCCTCCAACAATGACTATGTTCAGATCTATAGAATCTTTTAAAGCAAATAGAGAAGACCAACAACCTAGCTTTTCCGAGTATTAGTTAGGCATGCAAACATTTATGAAAGAGAACTTGGAGTCATAGTCTTTATTTCTTAGAGTTGTTAGAATCCAATTCTTTGCACGAAGTGTTACCTCAAGTTGTCAGAGCTAATCATTCCACAATGTTAAGATGACGCCTGACGCTCCATTTGAACTTAAGGCCAGACCATTGTTATTTTTGAGTGCCTTTGTTGCGCTTTCTAGTGTTGCATTTTCCTCCATTTTTGTCTCATGGAAGAGGATTATAGAGGGCTTCTTGAGTGAAACAAGATCTTTCAGAGCTTTGACCTTGGCAGTATTGTTGAAGCCTCTACAATTCCAAGAGAGGAATTTCATTGATGAGAGTTGGAGGAGGCTCATCCATTAGGGATGGATGGATCTCAGCCTTTACTTCCTCCTTTTTTCCCAACATTGTTCATTAATATTTCGATGGATTGTTTCTTGCCTTGAGCTTTCTCTTTGTTTGCAGCGTCTTCTCATAGATCCTTGTTTGTTTTCCTTTTGGATTTACGCGTATTTTCCACTATTATCTCCCCCTCCTCTGTGTCTTGCCTCATTGTGCCCTTGGTTTGATTTCGATCCAGGTCGATTCGATGCTTTATCTCTTGTGCCACTTCTTAATTGGCTTCCTGAAAGTTGTCTTCATCTCCAAAATCTTCAATTGATTGGGAAATAGGCCAAACATCTTGGACTCTTCTTGGTTGTTGATTTAGTATTGGTTCTGACATTGCTTCTTTGTCTGCAGAGGATTCTCCCAAAATCTCAAAGGGGTTTTGTGAGGCCGATGAGGGATTTGGATGATGTATTGGCTCTTTTTGCTTTATTGTGGATGGGTTCGGTGCTTCTCTTTTGTTCAGATGAGACCCTTTAGGGTTTTTATTTGGACCTATTGTTCCCTTCTTTGTCTCGTTATTCCTTCCTGCATTAGCCTTATTTTTCGTTGGCTACCACCCTTCATCTTATTCTTCTTCGACATTTTCTTGAGGATGTTCATTCTTAGGGAAAATTCGTGCAAAGTGTCCATATTCATGAAACATTTTACATTTGAAAGGGAGTTATTCATAGTCCATTTTTTTAATATGGATCCAGTCATCTAGCTTTAACTTAATAGCTTCGGGGGATGCCTTTTTCCAGATCTACTTCTACATAGATTCTTGCACAGGAGAACATCCCAGATTTGGGTTCATCCCTGTTTATAAATTTCCCTAAAGAGTCCCCAATACTTCTTAGAACTTCGTCCCCCCATTAGTGGAAGGGCAGGTGGGGGAGGCAGACCCAAACATGAACCGTTGAGGGAATGTCACTCTATGGATCAAAATATGGAGTCCATCGGTTTAGATATAATCCTCTTGGTCTAAGAAAATAAGGGCCACTAAGGAAAATAAGATCCCTATCTTCTTTGAGCTTGAAGTAAGAAATGTAAAAACCCTTACTATAGAAAAAATGGTTCATTCTTCCCTAAATCAAAGGTTGTCAGTTCTGCACAATCCAAAGATTGATTTGTCGAGGGGAGGGCCAGAGGCCAATGCAATACCCTCTGGAGGCAAAGGAAAGGGATTTTCTTCTTGCTGCAACTCTCGAGATTGCTACTTCTGGTATCTAGTCAAGCTTCTTTACGAATTGGGAGTGTGTGGGTCACGCAAAAGGATTGCCCACATATTAGAGCTCTGGAGGCAAAGGAAAGGGATTTTCTTCTTGCTGCAACTCTCGAGATTGCTACTTTTGGTATCTAGTCAAGCTTCTTTACGAATTGGGAGTGTGTGGGTCACGCAAAAGGATTGCCCACATATTTGATCAACTGCTTGAAGGATGCAATGTCATCTTCAAAATCCAGTGGGGGATCCAGATTCACCCCAACCATAGTGGAGACACCAAAGGGAGCAAGCAACGTGCTAGGGTTTCCTCATATTTTTGTCGTAGAAGCTTTCAAAGAAAACATAATCCTCTCATAACACATGAAGAAATATTACAATGCCAAAAATAAGAGAACCTATAATGGATCTACCAACAATGAATAATTAAAAATATTGTTACAATGTAAATATAAGTATCTAACGATAATCAAAATTGTATTTTTAGATATCTATATCCGTATAAGTTCTGTGTTTTATAAAGGTTTGATATGTAAACTTAGTAAAAAACTATTATATAGAGAGATGAAAATATAAATACAAGATTTATGTATAAAAACAATATTATAAATATGATATTTACATATCATATTAAATATGAAGTTATTCTACAAAATAAGATGATATTAAAATATTGTTCAAGCTAATTTAAGGACACTATATGGTGCGATAAAGAATTAGATGATAAAAGAAAATTGAGATATTATAAGGAGGTGGTTAACTCTAATCTTGAAGATCAAAAGTATCTCTCTATTTTGACTTGCTTTAAAAAAAGAAACAATATTGCTAAAATTAGAACTAATTCTCATGAGCTACATAGAGGGATTGGGGATTGGACAATCTCCAAAACAACATGGCATGAAATAATATGTAACCTTTGTGACACCAAGAAGGTTGAAGATGAAAAACATTTTCTCATGGAGTGCCCTACATATACACAAATTAGATCTAAAATTCAAAATAGATCGCATAATCCCGACCTTCCTAACCTTCTAAGTCATCAAAACTATAGTGATCTTAGAACGCTTCTCCTAAGGTTTTTAAGCATCAAAATAACATTATAAAAAATTCTAAGTAATTTCTTGCCTTTCTAAAAGTCTCAGTGTCAACCATCATCATCAAAATATTGTTATAATGGACATATAAATATGTTAACAATAATCAAAATTGTATTTTTAGATATCTATACTTGTATAAATTGTGTTTTACAAAGGTTTGATATATACACCTAATATAAAAACTAAGATATAGAAAGATAGAAATAGAAATACTAGATGTATACATAAATAGAAATACTACAAAGGTAGAAATATTGCTATAATGTAAATATAAATATCTTAACAATAATACAAATTGTATTTTGAAATATTCATATCTACAAAAATTGTGTTTTATAGAGTTGATTAAAATTACAATCAACTTAGTTAAATAATAAAAAACTTATACTTTAAAAAGTAAATGGAAAGTTACTCATTCATCTTACAACTAATTCACTATTATATTAATATAGAGAGAAAATAACAATTTCAAATTTAGACTATTTTTATAAGTTAATATGAGGAAGATATGCAATTTCTTTTGTGTTTAACATAAAGTTGACATTTAATATTGTATTAAAAAAATATTACAATATAAGTTATACATAAAATATTACAATGTCTAATTTAAATAAACTATTTTTATGTCAACTATATATGTGTATGTATAGTAACTAAAAGTAAAAAAATTATTATTTCATAAATAAATGTTTAATTTGAAAAAAAAAACAAATTATTTTTAATTTATTAATATAAAATAAATTCAGAATTGAAATAAATATACTATGTTAATTTTAATATTAAAAAATCCATACTTATAATATATTAAAAAAACAAATAAATCAAACCTAATTTTTTTTTATTAAAATATATATTTAAATCACTTTAATATCATTTTTTTTTAAATATACATAATGAATTATACTATCAATTTTTTTATATAAATAATAAATCATACTATGAATTTTTTTATATTTAAATAATGAATCATAATGAATCATACTATCAATTTTTTTATATTTAAATAATAAATCATAAGCTGATTCTTTTTTAAGGGAATTTTTTTTAAAAGAATCACATTCTTATCATTATTGTTTATAGATATGTCAATGCTGTAAGCAAGTCATCCGATTTGGTTTCCTTGGTACATTTCCCCATAGCCATCGAATTCCTACATGTATTCGATTCCACATTCAAATTCCATCAAAATTTAACTTAATAAAGAACGATGAGGGAGTAGCCAAACCACTATCATGTGGTCGTGTATTCCATTGCTATGATTAGTCAAATTAGAAAGTTAAATTTCTCAAAAGGATAGTTTGATTGCATTTTTAAAATTATTTTATTTACAATTTTTTGGTTTTCTTTACCTTCCATGAATTTTAGATTAAATTATTTATTTTAATAATTTAAATTTAAATTTAAATTATATATATATATATATATATAACTTAGGTTATAATTTTCAAATTAAATTTTAAATTTTAGGCACACTTATTTTCTTTATTAATTTTATTTTCAAAGTAAGAAAAATATTCTAATTTTTGGGTTATCAACTTAGTTTAAATTATATATATATATATATATATAATTTAGGTTATAATTTTCAAATTAAATTTTAAATTTTAGGCACACTTATTTTCTTTATTAATTTTATTTTCAAAGTAAGAAAAATATTCTAATTCTTGGGTTATCAACTTAGTTTATGTTGATACAATTTCAACAGTTTAACATCGAGCAACATCATTGTGTGCAGGGGAAACCTAGCCACTTGAAAACAACATGTTGGTGGCATGTAAGGAGGGAGACTTCCACTCTTACCAGATGCCTCTAAGTCATGAGTTGTTAACATGTTTCCTTGCGTCCGAGGAAGATAAGTTCTTAACCAATAAAAAATGGTTTTAAGTCATATTCCATGACTAGAAAACACCTTTATACCTAGATCTGTATATAGAAGAAAGCATGTGTCTTATGCTAGACTTCATCATTGAGACTCTACTAGAGAGATTATGTGCTTTCTTCAAGCAGCCTACCTTAACCCCATACTTAAACCAAGATACATAACCCCAATTGTAGTTTAACCTCATACCCAATTGATATTAATTTACTATGGTAATTATGTAATGTAGCAAATGAAGATAAATTTTGATGACATTAAAAAACCCTCATACATACTAATTTTTAATTTTTTCAAATGAATAATTTTGAAGGTTCTAGAAAAGCATAAAATTATTCAAACACAACAACTTGGTCAAATGGTCATATATGTTTAATAGTGCATTTTCTTGATGAGATTCTCATTTTAGTGGACAAAATGATACTACTACCGATTGCCTCAAAAGGTGTAAAGACACACCGAAAGAAGGGAAACTATATAGATATTAACAATTAAAAAAATGAGATTTAACATTTATTGTGAAGAACAACCCTATGACTTTCATTGGCATAATTTAGGAAAAGTGAATAAAAGAAGACTTAATAATTATATCTAGCATTTTTATTGCGTTGAAAAATTGATAAGTAACAACTATTGCAATAAGGTATGTAAAAACTTGGTGATGTCATGAACAACACCATGATCTAACTTCTACTATCTTAGAGCATCGTGCATATCTTTTTGAAGATGCAATGATGATCCAAGACCCATTGAATCTTGAGGGTGACAGAGATGTATTTTATGGCCTCCAAGCAACTAAATATGATGGCACTAGGAACAACATTGTCTTAATGGAAATTTTATGGAATTTATGTGCCAAATTTGTAGTAGTTTTTTATTTGTATTTTAGGGTCACATACAAACTCATCTACTTGTGAGAAGAATTCCAAATTCCTCACCATTGTCCACCTTCCCTCTCTTCTATACAAACTCATCTACTTGTGAGAGGAATTCCAAATCCTTCACCATTGTCCACCTTACCTCTCTCTTTTATACAAACTCATCTACTTGTGAGAGGAATTCCAAATCCCTCACCAATGTCCACCTTCCCTCTCTCTTTTACCCTAAAATAAGCAATCACAAAGTCTCATCTAGATTAGATTGAGGAAAGAGAACCATCGCATAATAGAAATTGAGAGGCAATAAAACTGAGACCCAATAATAGCGGCTAGTGATAATTGACCCAACTCTTGAACCTCTGAAGTCGAAAATCTGATAATCAAATTCATACACTAAAATTCAATATTAATTCACAAGAGAGTTTAATAAATAAATAAAACAAGATAAAAAATACATAGCATTTCAAGAAACTAAATCACAACCAATTGTTGGTTAGGAATGGCATATACCATGAAGATGGTCGTCGAGAGATCCTAATGGCATGTACGTATATACAAAAAGCCTCCAATTTCCAACATCATGTTATTTGTAATTTCCCTACAATCCATTTTTTTTCAAATTGCTTTAAAGCCACAATCTATATAAAAAATGATATAATTGTGGAAAACATGACTTTGAATTTCTTCGAGCTAATT
Organism: Picea engelmannii; assembly: GCA_009831015.1. Classification (NCBI taxonomy): domain Eukaryota; kingdom Viridiplantae; phylum Streptophyta; class Pinopsida; order Pinales; family Pinaceae; genus Picea; species Picea engelmannii. Next base: position 120,932 of record ML801126.1, on the reverse strand, counting down.
CTAACCATGATTGTACTTTGATTTATGAGGAATAGCTTGGAAAGAGGGATGCCTTGAAAATAAATGATCTCTTCCAAACTTTGTGAACATAACAACTTCTATCAATAAAGAATGGACTTAGAACAAGTGTTTTCAAATTGGGTTTTGTAAACTCTATGATCTCTAAAGAGATGAAGAGGAGGGATGTAATGTCTCCAATTAGGTTATGCGGGTATATTATGTTTTTTATCCAAAAATTGTTAATTTTTCTTATGTAAATATGTCATTAATGTTGTTGTTAACCCCTTACAAACAATTTGCTCATACACGAATATTGTCAAACACATTGCATGCATCTATTACATAGAAAATAGAGTAGATAACCATGACATATTATTATGGATGGAAACTCTAATTACAACAATACAATGATATCTAATGGTTGTAATAATAACTCTGAAATACTCCTGAACACACAAGTTTAATGGTTGCAAGGAAACTACACAAATCTATTAACAAAAACTATACAAGAAAACCTGGAATGATGCCAATCTATGATGCTCCCTGTGATGCTCTACTCCAGTAGTGTCTGCTCTGCTAGCGACCCTTCTGTATCCCTACGAAAATGGTCCACACAACATGCTGCAACCTCAGTCGTAGAGGACCTCGTGGGACGAGTGTTAGACGTCCAGCGAGGCCTCGCGGGATGCCCTGTGCTCAACCCACAGGGATGCCCTAAATCTTGATTTCTCTGAAGCCCTCCGGAAACTTGCAAATATATGGGCTCGGCCTCATCCAGAAAGTTCTATAACTCTCCTGCGTACCTCATTATATTTTCAACTGAATGCAAACTCCCAAGTGAAGCTCCAATGGTAGTCCTAGATGGACTCCCTCTCTTGTCCATCTAGGGTGGGTATTGCACCACCGGAACTAGACTGCAGTAGTGGAAGCGTTTTGCTAAATCATAATGAAACAATGGCTCCAAGAGCACTCCAAAATGAGAGATCAAATCATCATACCAAAGAGAAGGGTTACCTCTCTATTTACCCTTCCTCCGGGCCTTCTAGATATTTCCCTTTTTTGACAAAATCAAACCCTCACTTTATTTTCCCTACAATTATTTAATTTATTTAATGTCACTTTAGGATTTGTCATTATTTTAACCTAGTGACATCAAATAAACTTACTTGACTCCCTTTTTCCTTGTTGACTATAGCATATGGGATTTGTATAGGCTATTGAGTCATCCTCCATCATGATCAATTGGAAGGGGACATTACATTCCTCTCTTCCCAATATTTCTTGTCCTCAAGCAACTCCAGATCATGGTGTTGTAAGATCTTCTCTCTCTCCTAAGTAACATCTTTTGCGGGCAATCCTCTCCATATAACCAAGTACTCTCGAATGAATATGCTCCTCAACTTTCATTCCCCAACATCAACAATCCTCTTGGGAGCTAGAACCAACTGCCCTTCCTCATCTAATGGAGGAAGATTTTCTGAAGCGGTGACCTGATGTCCCAATTCCTTCTTGAGGCAAGATACATGGAAGGTGTTGTGGATCCTTCTACCCTCTAGTAGTTCCAGCTCGTATGCTACCTCCCCGACTCTCTTGATCACTCTGTAGGGTCCATAAAAGCGAGGCTTTAGCTTCTATGCATTGCTCTTCTTCAGCGACAACTGTCTGTAAGGATGCAACTTGAGAAAGACTAGGTCCCCAACCTCAAAGTTGCGTTCTACCCTGTGTCTATCTACATACATCTTCTATTGATTCTGAGCAACGTGCAAATTCTCCATCATGAATCTCAAGATGTCCTGGCTTTCCTGTAACCAATCTTTGGCCTTGGGAGCTCTGCTATCCCTAAACACCAAATCCACAAAATATGGATCATCATAGCCATAAAATTCCGTAAATGGGATCATCTCGATGGACATGTGATGAGTGGTATTCTAACAATGCTCCCTGAGACGCAACCACTTTATCCATGCCCGCTGCTGCCCAGACACATAGTTCCTCAGGTACCCATCGATCCATTTGTTTACTATCTCAGTCTGCCCATCTGTCTGGGGGTGGTAGCTAGTGCTAGGTGTCAACTCTATCCCAGATAACCTGAACAAATCCTACCAAAACGCGCTAATAAAACTTCTATCTCGATCACTGAATATGTTCCTTGGAATACCGTGGAGTCTGAATACCTCCCTGAAGAATAGATCTGCTACCTGAGATGCATTGTACTATGAAGGAATGGAAAATAAATTCGCATATTTAGTCCATATGTCCACTACCATGTAGATACAATCCATGCCCTGCACCTTTGGAAATCCTGTGATGAAGTGCATGGAAACGTTATCCCACTTCTGCTCTGGAATCGACAATGGTTGAAGCAGTCCCGCAAGATGTGTAAAATATGACTTGTTTTGTTGGCAAGCCATGAACTCCCCCTTATGATGAAGTACATCCTCCTTGAGACCCTTTGAGGAGAATCTCTCCCCAACTTTCTAATAGGTCTTCAGATACCCCTGGTGCCTTGCTAGTGGGGTGTCATGTACTACCCTCAAAATATTATCCTTGAGTTTTGACTTAGGGAAAAGATAGATTCTTTGTAGTAGATGATGTCATCTACTACCCTATACCTATCATCCTGAATATTTCCATCCGTTAGCTCACAGCCAAAGGTGTTCTTGGAGTATTCCACCAAAAGAATGGAATTCCAGTCTGCTAAGATCTTTGTCATGGAGAAGGTTGTAGGTCTCCTGAATAAAGTGTCAACAACTATGTTCTTTTTCCCCTTTAAATACTTGATGTCAAAATCATATGCCTGCACCTTGCTCACCCATTTTTTTTACCTCTTGTTCAGATCCTGCTACTCCGAGAAATATCTCAAGTTGTTGTGGTTAGTCCTAACCACAAAGCTTCCTCCTACCAGGTACTATTTGAACTTGGCCAATGCATGCATGATGGCCAACATCTCCTTATCATATATCAGATAGGGCTTCTCTAGCTCTCTTAGATTTCTACTCTCAAAAGCTATCAGGTGTCAGTTTTGCATCAATACTACTCCTATCCCCTCACTAAATGCGTCACACTCCAGGAAAAAGGTTGCATGAAATATGGGGGTGCTAATACTGGGAAAATTCTCATCACCCTCTTCATTTTTTCAAATTCTACCTATGCGTCCTCCAACCAAAAAAATTCCCCTTTCTTGGTGAGGTCTGTCAATGGCGCAGCCAATTGTGAAAATCTGTTCACAAAGCGCATGTAATAACTACATATCCTGAAGAATCTCGCAGATTTGTGAGTGATCCGGGGGTGGACCAATATAATATTGTTTGGATCTTCTCCTGATGCACCTTTACTCCCTCAACACCAATCACATGCCCCAGATAGAGGATCTTTGTCAATCCAAACTTGCACTTTGCCTCCTTGGCAAAAAGCGACTGCTCCTCCATAATGGTGAGAATATCGTCCACGTGATTCAAATGTTCTTCCCACGTCCTGTTGTAGATCAAAATATTGTCAAAGAACACCAATACAAATTTCCTCAATTGTTTGTTGAAGATATGGTTCATGCATGACTAAAAGGTAGCTAGTGCGTTAGTCAACCGGAAGGGAATGACTAGAAACTCATAGTGTCCATAGTGACACCTGAATGTTGTTTTTCGGATATCCTCCTCTCTGAACCGAATCTGGTAGTATCTTGATCGTAAATCAACCTTTGAGAAGTACACTTCCCCATGCAACTCGTTTATCAACTTATCAATCCTAGGTATTGGGTACCTATTTTTTATGGAGTTCTTGTTTAGTGCCCTGTAGTCTATGCACATCCTCATAGTGCCATCCTTATTCTTCACCAGTACGACCGACGAAGCGAAAGAACTAGAACTAGGCTTGATATGTCCAATCTCCAAAAATTCCTTTATGTCCTTCTCTATTTCATCCTTGAACCTCTTCGTATGCCTGTAGGGTGTGGTGATCATGGGTTTCAACCCTTCTTCTAGCTCAATGATATGCTCAAATCCTCTGTCAGGTGGTCTCCCTGCTGGAAATGGTTCAAAAACTCTTTCATTCTTTCCAAGCAAGGCCTAGATATCCATAGGCTAATGTTGGTGATCTTGTGATGACTTCTCCATGGTGATCAAGCACTCTATTGCGCAAGCCACGTCCCCGTGTCTAAAAACATACTCGATGCATTGGTTAGACATGATCATGGGAGAACCTATCGACATACCTCTTAGGATGACTCGTTGTCTACCCTTGTCCCATAACTCCATCCTTATGTCCTTATAATTGATGTGAATATCTCCCAATGAGTACAACCATTGAACTCCTAACACCACATGAGTATCTGCTAAATCCACAACATAGAATTCACATGTGACGTCCCCAAAAATAAAAATTATTCTTGAAATTTAAATTGCTGGAAATTTATTTTCATTTTTAGTAAATTCAAATTTGGGGAATTTTTGCCATTTATGGCAACTCCGAATTTCGAATTTGATATTTGTAATTAATCATTGTGACTGTTGGGCAGAGATCTATTTGGACTCAACTAACTATTTGACTATGACACTTGTATAACAACAAAATATTTATATTAATTGCAGGAGGACAAATGGAACAACCATGTTAAAATTAGCTGACCATGACTCCATGAGTGGGGAACATGTTAGAACTACCTCTGGGCTGATTATTACAAGTGACAAATTAGAGATCTGGCCATTGCCAGCCCCTAAAAATCATGGATTTAGAAGGCCGCGAAAATCCCCAAAGGAGGGAAAAAGACCTGGGCAAAAATGGTTAAAGGGCATATGCGAGGAGGTAGGACGCTGCCAAGTATGCTGAGAAAAGATTTTGAGTTCTCTTGCTGTTATGAACACTACAGATTTAGTGTGAGGCAAGGGGATTCTGTTGAAAAGGAAAGACATTTGCAGAGGAAGAGGTTCCAAGTTTGCCCTCATGGATTCATGGTCAGGCTAGGGGGTGAATCAAACAAGTGATTTGGTTGTCCTGTTCTACGGTTGGGAGGAACGTGGTTGTTCCCTTTGTCTTCTCGCGATCTAGTTCAGATATGTGCTCTACTTCTTCTCTGTCTGAATGATTTTATATCTGATGCATTGTATTTGTTAAATCAGACTATAACTATTTCCATTTTCTGTTCGAATGTTTTATCCGATGTCATGTATCTATTAAATCCGAACTGAAATAATTTCCATTCTTCGGTGAATGATTCAGTCACGGATGTAATGCATCTACTAATTTTGATAGATAATAATGCGTAGGAGAAATCAGGTTGAATTCATGAAACCTAAAGACTGACATAGAATACAGGGAAAATCTAATCTCGAATGACCCCTTTCTGAACGAACAATAGAATTGGGTCATTTTTTTTGTATGATAGTTGAAAGGGTTATGCATGGATACATTCTGGAAGAAAATTTCCTCTAAATTAGATCCACTGCTAGTTTCTTTCCTTATTTGTTCTCTGAGTCAAATCAATGCTGAGATTTGCATATTAGGAGTGGAGGTTATGATGTTTTTTCAATTTAGGTAACTGCATGAAGAATGTCGGGACAACTTTCTGAGTTTTGAAAACTATACTGCATTTCCTTTCCATTAAATAGACTGTAGAAAACATATCTGTAGATGAGGTAGTAAGACCGACTATTATACAAGTTTCCCTTACAATTCGTGAACCTAACCCATATAAGGGTATTTCGAACAAGAGAATACAAAAACGAAAACTTATACTATATAAGTTGCAATGGTAGATCTATTAGATGAACTACTTTAACAGTAAAGGAATCCCGGATGCACCTTTCTTATTTCATAATTTTTTCCTTTGCACAAGGTTGTACAACTATGGCTATTCATATTTAGACTTCCCTGTTTTAATAATGTTGCACAAACAAAATGAAAACAAGAAGTGCCAAGTTGTGAGATTCCGAACCCCGAAACCCCGAAGTGTTGGTCCCACTTTTGTTTCACTTTCGGAATTCGAGAGTTGCTGTGTGTTGATGTTTGGCTTTTGAAGTCGTGAAATCCCGAACCCCGAAACCCCGAAGTGTTGGTCCCACTTTATTTTCACTTTCGGAATTCGGGAGTTGCTATGTGTTGATGTTTGGCTTTTGAAGTCGCGAAATCCCAAACTCGAAACCTCGAAGTGTTGGTCCCACTTTTGTTTCACTTTCAGAATTCGGGAGTTGCTGTGTGTCGATGTTTGGCTTTTGAAGTCACGAAATCCCAAACCCCGAAACCCCGAAGTGTTGGTCCCACTTTTGTTTCACTTTCGGAATTCGAGAGTTGTTGTGTGTTGATGTTTGGCTTTTGAAGTCACGAAATCCCGAACCCCAAAACCCCAAAGTGTTGATCCCACTTTTGTTTCACTTTCAGAATTTGGGAGTTGGTGTGTGTCGATGTTTGGATTTTGAAGTCGCGAAATTCCGAACCCCGAAACCCTGAAGTGTTGGTCCCACATTCGTTTCACTTTCTGAATTCGGGAGTTGTTGTGTGTTGATATCTGGCTTTTGAAGTCGTGAAACCCCGAACCCCGAAACCTCGAAGTGTTGGTCCCACATTCGTTTCACTTTCAGAATTCGGGAGTTGTTGTGTGTTGATGCCTGGCTTTTGAAGTCACAAAATCCCGAACCCTGAAACCCCGAAGTGTTGGTCCCACACTCGTTTCACTTTCGGAATTTGGGAGTTGTTGTGTGTTGATGTTTGGTTGTTGAAATTGCAAAATCCTGAGCCCCGAAAACCCGAAGTGTTGGACCCGCATTTCCTTTCACTTTTTCGCAATTTGGGAGTCGTTGTGTGATGATGTTCGGCATTTGTAGTCGCCGAAACCCGATTGAACCTCTATGTTTTTTTTTTCCACAAAACTGTAGGAACATGGTAGGAGTTATGGGTTATATGAACAACTCTAATACTGTAAGGAATGGACTGGTAGAATCGATGGAGAATCTTCATCCGAGATAGAGGCATGATAGATATCATTACAAGTCACTGTGTACAGGGCGTGACAAGTACATAATTTATTGTATAGGAAAGTTTTAAGCTAATTAAACAGATTTTAGCGTGATGTTTTTTTTTGAGTTCTGCTTGCCATGAAGACATGCACCTTTAAGTATTCGAATTTTTCATAATTAGACTATTGTTTAATGTCATTATGGACATAAATGAATCTTACCTTCTCTTAAATTCTGATCTTAAACGAAATGGAATTACGTCATAGAATTTTATTTTTTTATGGTGATTTTGAGGTTCATTACATATGGTATCAGAGCAAAAAGTTACAACATTGGGCCTAAACAGGGCCACATTAATTGCTTAGTATATATTCCGATTTATGAAAAACTAATAAATCCTATGGTTACAAACAGAAAGCTTTTCTGTTTTGTGTTGATTATGGCAACTCAAGAAGGTACATAAATCAGGATGGAAGGGAATCCGCAGCAAGGACCTCCTGGAGATCCAAGATAGAATAGTGATGGAAGCTCACCCACGGAGGTGTTGGAAATAATGAGGAATCTTATTGTTGAACTATAGGTTTTCAAGGCTGACAATGAAAAATTGAAGAAGGCACAGCAGGAACAACAAGAGATAAATGAAGTCCTGCTGCGTAGTATAGCAACAAAGAAAAGCCCAAAAGATGATAACCGTGAGGAGGAGGTCAACAAAAGGGCCTCCGAGAATTTTGGTACGAAAACAAAAAAAGGAGACAGTTCGTTTGAAGGGACACCTTCAGCTAAAGACAAAACTTTACCAGACCGAAAAAGAAAACAAACATACCACCTTGAAGGAGAATTTAAAAAGATTAAAACAACTACTTTTGATGGAGAATCTAGAACAGGAGAAGAAGCCGAGGCATGGTTGTTGGACATCAAAAAATTCTTCCAAATCTACAACTATTCCAGCAACATGAAGGTCAGAATGACCATCTACAATCTGAAGGGGAAGGCCAGCATTTGATGGCAGGACCTGAAATTGGCCAAGGGCCTAAAGGAGAAACAATTGGAATGGTCCAACTTTAAGAAGTATTTCAAAAAACAATACCTTTCTGAAAGCTATTATGAAAGGAAGAAGAAATAATTTTACGAGTTACGACTCAGACAGATGACGATGGAGGACCTTATAAATAAATTTCTAGAACTACTAAGGTTCGTACCGTATATCTGGGAGGATAAGGTAAAAATACAACGATTCTTAAGTTGTTTACCACAGGCCTACCTAGACAGAATTGAGTTTGACAGCCCCAAATCCTTGAGTGAGGTATTTAGGAAATCATGAATGTGCTATGACCAATATAAACAACGGCTAGAGTTTCCCAAGACTTGGAAGGATAAGAAGCAAGAGGGAATGAATCAGCAGAAGAAGGGATACCAACCAGCTCCATATCGGAATGCAGCAAAAGGTTTCCCAAGGAAGGATTTTCACTCCAATCATCCGAATACGCAAGGTAGCGGTAAACCGGTAAACTTGGGGATGGAGAAGTTTGGGGACAACTCCCGCGAGCCATTAAAGTGTTGGGAGTGTGGAGAGCCTCATCTAAGGAGGACCTATCCACGTTTAATTGCAGCAAACAAAAATGTTGTTCACAATTTGCAAGAAGCCTCGACAGTGGGAGACATGGGCAGAAGTCTGCATCGGATAAATGCAACCATAGATGGTCGACAAGCTGACCACCAGTCCTCGGTGGTCGAAATCGAAGGTAAAATCAATGACACTTGAATCTCTGTTTTAATTGACCCTAGAGCTACGTTAAGTTATATTACTCCCAATGTAGTAGAATCAAATAAACTTAAGAAACTAAAGCACGCAAAATCATGGCTTGTACAACTAGCAACAGGTAGTAAAAGAAAAGTAGTTGACTTTATTTCTGATCTTGAGTTCAACTTAGATGGACAAAAGATAAGGACCAATCTGAACATCCTACCACTAGGATCTTATGATGTGATTATTGGGATGGATTGGTTGGAACAACACAAGGCAGTACTAGATTGTTATACAAAGATACTTAACTATAAAGATAATTTTGGTACTATTAGAACAACCCAAGGCATACCAAAACCTGTGTCATTCAGACAAGTTTCAGCGATGCAACTCAAGAAATGTATTAGAAAGGGATGTCAAGTCTACGCCATCCAAGTGACGAATCTATTAGAAAAAGAAGATAATCCTAAGTTAGAAGACTTTGTTGTCCTATGTGAATTTAGAGACATGTTTGTTGATGAGATGCCAAAATTACCTCCTAGAAGAGAAATAGATTTCTGCATAGACTTACTACCTGGATCAGCCCCTATCTCAAAAGTACCCTACCGAATGAGTCTACCAGAACTGACAGAATTAAAAATACAATTACAATAATTGTTGGACAAAGAGTATATCAAACCAAGTGTCTCACCATGGGGAGCACCAGTCCTCTTTGTGAAAAAGAAATACGGTACTCTAAGACTATGTATCGATTATAGACAACTGAAAAAAATGATCATTAAGAACAAATACCCCTTACCAAGGATAAATGATCTGTTCGATAAGGTTGGTGGGGCCAAGATCTTTTCAAAATTGGATTTATGATTCAACTATCATTAAGTTAGGATAAAGGACGAGGACATAAACAAAACAACTTTTCGAACAAGATACAGACACTACGAGTTTGTAGTCGTACCTTTCAGACTCACTAACGCACCAGCCACATTATGAGCTTAATGAACAACATTTTCAGTCCGTACCTAGACAAGTTCATAGTAGTATTTATCGACGATATTCTGGTCTATTCAAAAACGGAGGAAGAACACGATGAACACTTAAGGATAGTTCTGCAAACGTTTTGTAGTCGTACCTTTCAGACTCACTAACGCACCAGCCACATTTATGAGCTTAATGAACAACATTTTCAGTCCGTACCTAGACAAGTTCATAGTAGTATTTATCGACGATATTCTGGTCTATTCAAAAACGGAGGAAGAACACGATGAACACTTAAGGATAGTTCTGCAAACGTTAAGGAAACACAAACTATACGCAAAATTCGACAAGTGTGACTTTTATCAAAGAGAAATACAATATTTAGGACATGTCATTTCCTCGAAAGGTATTGACGTAGACCCGGAAAAGATAAAAGCCATTATGGAATGGCTAGTACCTAAGGATGTGGCAGATATCTGGTCATTCATGGGAATCACAGGATATTATCGCAGATTTATAGAAGGGTTTTCCAAGATAACCTACCCTATCACGTCATTACAAAAGAAGGGGATCAAATTTAACTGGTCACAAAAGTGTCAAGACAATTTTAACAAGCTAAAATAATTATTGACAACGACGCCCATTTTGAAGGTAGCAGACCTAGATAAAGACTTCACAGTTTGTGTTGATGCAAGTAAAGAGGGACTAGGTGGTGTCCTGACTTAGGAAGGACACGTTATTTGTTATGAGTCCCGGAAATTAAAAGAACACGAGCGAAATTATGTCACTCATGACTTAGAATTGGCAGCGGTAATACAGGCCTTAAAAATGTGGCGACACTACATATTGGGTAGAAAATTCTTACTACTGATAGATAATAGCGGGGTGAAATATCTATTTAGCCAACCGGATCTTAATGTAAGACAAGCAAGATGGCTAGCCTTCCTGAGCGAATTCGACTTCGAGGTCGGACATGTTAAGGGTAAGGAAAATAAAGTAGTAGACGCGTTACACAGAAGAGTCCATGGGTTATTTGAGATAAACATCAGCAGGGTAGAAAGTGATCTGGAACAAAGAATAAGGACGGTAGGTATCAACGATGGAAATTACACTAAGATAATGGCAGAATTTCAAAATAGTATTGCAAACTCAAATAAACCAGATATAAGTATCGACAAGAAGGGACTATTAAGATTTAAAAACAGACTTTACATACCAGATTCAACAGAGTTAAAATTAACTGTTTTAGACGAAGTGCATAAGAAACCATATTATGGCCATCCAGGTTACCAGAAGACAATAACAACACTCAGAAAACTATTTTACTGGCCTAATATGAAGGGAAAAATAGTAGAGTACTTGGCTAGGTGCCAAGATTGTCAGCAGGTTAAGGCCGAACACTAGCATCCAGCCGGCCTATTACAACCTTTACCAATACTAGAATGGAAATGGGAGACCATATCACTGGACTTTATAATAGGTTTTCCTAAAACTCAGAAACATAATGATTCAATCATGGTTGTAATCGATAAACTTAGTAAGTTTGCACACTTTATTCCTATAAAGTCTACTTTTAAATCTATAAACATTGCTAAAATATTCATGAAAGAAATTTTTAGACTGCATGGTATTCCTAAAATGGTGATTTCAGATAGAGACGTAAAATTCACATTCGCTTTTTGGAAGGAATTGTTTGCAGGGCTAAATACTAACTTGAATTTTAGTATGAGTTATCATCCACAAATGGATGGACAGACCGAAAGGACAAACCAAATCATCGAGGATATGCTCCACATGTATGTAAGAACAAAACCGAACAAGTGGGAAGACTACCTACACTTGGTAGAATTCGCATATAACAATGGGTACCAAACTTCGGCTAAATTGAGCCCTTTCGAAATACTGTACGACATAAAATGTACGACTTCAATTAGCTGGGATAACCCAGCTGACAGTTTCATGGTTGGACCAGAGATTCTCCAAGAAATGGAGAACATGGTAAGGAAGGTACAACAGAACTTGAAAGAAGCACAGGACAGACAGAAGAGCTATGCAGATCAGAAAAGAAGACACTTGGAATTTCAAGTGGGAGACCATGTGTACTTGAAGGTCAAAACCCAAAAAAGCTCGCTGAAGTTAGGAAACTGTGCCAAGATGGCACCCAAGTTTTGTGAGCCCTTCGAGATACTAGCTCGAATTGGACCTGTAGCATATCAACTTGCACTTCCAGCTAATCTAAGAATTCATAATGTATTTCATGTTTCTTTGTTGAAAAAGTATATTCATGACCCTACTCATATGATTGATTGGAACTTGGTGCAGGTGGAACCTGAAGGCGAGTTCTAGGTGGAACCCCTGCGCATTCTGGACCGGAGAGAAATAACACTTCGGAACAGAACCGTCCCTCAGCTAAAGGTACAATGGAAGCACTTTAGTCCTGAGGAGGCCACTTGGGAATTGGAGGGAGACTTACGGAAATCTCATCCAATCCTGTTCCATGAAAGGAACGAACACTGGGGATAGTGTTTTACTGAAGGGGGAAAGGATGTGACGTCCCCAAAAATAAAAATTATTCTTGAAATTTAAATTGCTGGAATTTTTTTTCCATTTTTAGTAAATTCGAATTTGGGGAATTTTTGCCATTTATGGCAACTCCGAATTTCAAATTTGATATTTGTAATTAATCATTGTGACTGTTGGGCAGAGATCTGTTTGGACTCAACTAACTATTTGACTATGACACTTGTATAACAACATAATATTTATATTAATTGCAAGAGGACAAATGGAACAACCATGTTAAAATCAGTTGACCATGACTCCATGAGTGGGGAACATGTTGGAACTACCTCTGGGCTAATTATTACAAGTGGAAAATCATAGATTTGGCCATTGGCAGCCCCTGAAAATCATGGATTTAGAAGGCTACAAAAATCCCCAAAGGAGGGAAAAAGACCTGTGCAAAAATGGTTAAAGGGCATATGCGAGGAGGCAGGACGCTGCCAAGTATGTTGGGAAAAGATTTTGAGTTCTCTTGCTGTTATGAACACTATGGATTTAGTGTGAGGCAAGGGGAGTCTGCTGGAAAGGAAAGACATTTGCAAAGGAAGAGGTTCCAAGTTTTCCCTCATGGATTCATGTTCAGGCTAGGGGGTGAATCAGACAAGTGATTTGGTTGTCCTGTTCCACGGTTGGGAGGAACGTGGTTGTTCCCTTTGTCTTCTCGCGATCTGGTTCAGATATGTTCTCTACTTCTTCTCTGTCTGAATGATTTTATATCTAATGCATTGTATTTGTTAAATCGGACTGTAACGATTTCCATTTTCTGTTCGAATGTTTTATCCGATGTCATGTATCTATTAAATCCGAACTGAAATAATTTCCATTCTCCAGTGAATGATTCAATCACTGATGTAATGCATCTACTAATTTTGATAGATAATAATGCGTAGGAGAAATCAAGTTGAATTCATGAAACCTAAAGACTGACAGAGAATATAGGGAAAATCTAATCTCGAATGACCCCTTTCTGAATGAACGATAGAATTGGGCCATTTATTTTTGTATGATAGTTGAAAGGGTTATGCATGGATAAATTCTGGAAGAAAATTTCCTCTAAATTAGATCCACTGCTAGTTTCTTTTCTTATTTGTTCTCTGAGTCAAATCAATGCTGAGATTTGCATATTAGGAGTGGAGGTTATGATGTATTTTCAATTTAGGTAACTGTATGAAGAATGCTGGGACAACTTTCTGAGTTTTGAAAACTATACTGCATTTCCTTTCCATTAAATAGACTGTAGAAAACAGATCTGTAGCTAAGGTAGTAAGACCGACTATTATACCAGTTTCCCTTACAATTCGTGAACCTAACCCATATAAAGGTATTTCGAACAAGAGAATACAGAAATAGAAAGTTATACTATATAAATTGCAATGGTAGATCTATTAGATGAACTACTTTAATAGTAAAGGAATCCTGGATGCACCTTTCTTATTTCAGAATTTTTTCCTTTGCCCATGGTTGTACAACTATGGTTATTCATATTTAGAGTTCCTTGTTTTAATAATGTTGCACAAACAAAACGAAAACAAGAAGTGCCAAGTTGTGAGATCCCGAACCTCGAAACCCCAAAGTGTTGGTCCCACTTTTGTTTCACTTTCAGAATTTGGGAGTTGTTGTGTGTTGATGTTTGGCTTTTGAAGTCGCAAAATTCCGAACCTTGAAACCCTGAAGTGTTGGTCCCACTTTCTTTTCACTTTCAGAATTCGAGAGTTGCTGTGTGTTGATGTTTGGCTTTTGAAGTCGCGAAATCTCGAACCCCGAAACCCCAAAGTGTTGGTCCCACTTTTGTTTCACTTTGGGAATTCAGGAGTTGTTGTGTGTCGATGTTTGGCTTTTGAAGTCGTAAAATCCCGAACCCCAAAACCTTGAAGTGTTGGTCCCACTTTTGTTTCACTTTCAAAATTCGGGAGTTGCTGTGTGTTGATGTTTGGCTTTTGAAGTCACGAAATCCCGAACCCCGAAACCCCGAAGTGTTGATCCCACTTTTGTTTCACTTTTGGAATTCGGGAGTTGCTGTGTGTCGATGTTTGGCTTTTGAAGTTGCGAAATCCTGAACCTTGAAACCCTGAAGTGTTGGTCCCACATTCGTTTCACTTTCAAAATTCGAGAGTTGTTGTGTGTTGATATCTGGCTTTTGAAGTTGCGAAACCCCGAACCCCGAAACCCCAAAGTGTTGGTTCCACTTTCGTTTCACTTTCGGAATTCAGGAGTTGTTGTGTGTTGATGTTTGGCTTTTGAAGTTGCGAAATCTAGAACCTTGAAACCCCGAAGTGTTGGTCCCACATTCGTTTCACTTTTAGAATTCGGGAGTTGTTGTGTGTTGATACCTGGCTTTTGAAGTCGCGAAATCCCAAACCCTGAAACCTCGAAGTGTTGGTCCCACATTCGTTTCACTTTCAGAATTCGAGAGTTGCTGTGTGTTGATGTTTGGTTGTTGAAATCAAGAAATCCCGAGCCCCGAAAACTTGAAGTGTTGGACCCGCATTTCCTTTCACTTTTTCGCAATTCAGGAGTCGTTGTGTGATGATGTTTGGCATTTGTAGTCGCCAAAACCCGATTGACCCTCTATGTTTTTTTTTTCCACAAAATTGTAGGAACATGGTAGGAGTTATGAGTTATATGAACAACTCTAATACTGTAAGGAATGGACTGGTAGAATCGATGGAGAATCTTCATCCGAGATAGAGGCAGGATAGATATCATTACAAGTCACTGTGTACAGGGCGTGACAAGTACATAATTTGTTGTATAGGAAAGTTTTAAGCCAATTAAACAGATTTTAGCGTGATGTTTTTTTTGAGTTCTGCTTGCCATGAAGACATGCACCTTTAAGTATTTGAATTTTTCATAATTAGACTATTGTTTAGTGTCATTATGGACAAAAATGAATCTTACCTTCTCTTAAATTCTGAGCTTAAACGAAATGGAATTACGTCATAGAATTTTATTTTTTATGGTGATTTTGAGGTTCATTACATCATCGGTCAAGGTATAGTTTCCCAATGCTACATCCAATCCCCTGATCCTCTGAGCAGATGTTATGTTGTACCCATCTGCTACAACCACATTGAATCCCTCGAAGTATTCTGTTGGAATTTGTCTCTTGGTGACCAATGCGACATCAACGAAGTTGTGGGTGGCCCCGCCATCACCCTTTGTCCCTGCAAAATGCCTCTGACCCTGAAGGTGTAATATTTGGGAACTCTTGAAAGAGTGGCAATTGTCATCCTATTGGTGCTATTCTGCAATGACACCTGTTTTGTAGCCTCAAGGTGTGATGGCTCACCATTGTCCTATCCAATGCCCTCATCATCACTGTCATCCTCCTTGTTGGAAACTACCTCAATATAATGGACTTTACCTTTTCCCACACATCGATGACCCAGTTCCCATGATTCCTTGAAACTGTAGCAAATCTTCTTCCTCCTTATTTCTCTTAGAGTTTCCTCATCCAATCTATCCTTCCCCATCCATGTGTTCTAGGGAGGCTTAGTCACCTGATCCTTCCATGGAATAAATGTTTTTTTCTGATGTCTTCTTGGGAATTGTGTTTGCCACATACTGGGTCTTCATGATAGCTTCTTGTAGTGTGTTTGTCCTGAAGGAATTCACCCAACCTCTTAAGGGCTCATCCAAGCTCTCTGTGAGCAACATCACTAGTCTCTTCTCAGAAACATCAATCACCATGATTGCCATCCACTGGAACTCTGTTGCATAAGCCTCTAGTGTGCATGTATGCCTCATTTGTGCCAACTCTCTCAAGTGGATATCAAGGTCCTTCGTAGCAAACCTATCCATCAGCCTCTGGGTGAATTCCTCATATGATGTGATGTTGGAATGTCCCAATGTCCCAATTGTATGGTCCTATATTTAGGATAATCCCCCATAAGTCCCTCTACTTCAACCTCTTCTGGCTCTGATCCCGAGGTGGGTTGTTTACCTTGTCCTTTATTTTTCCTTGGCATCAATGCCTCAAGAAATCACAGGCTGAAAATATGACCATCTCTAATATCACTGTAATGTCCCCAACTAGGTTATGTGGGTATATTATATTTTCTATCCAAAAATTGTTATTTCTCCTTTTGTAAATATGTCAAACACTTGGTATTAATAATATTGTTAACCCCTTACAAACAATTTTCTCATATGGGAATATTGTCCAACACATTGCATGCATCCATTACACATAAAATAGAGCAGATAACCATGGCATCTTATTATGAATGGAAACCCCAATTACAACAATACAATGATATCTAATGGATGTAATAACATGTGCAAAATAATCCTAAACACACAAGTCTAATGGTTGTAGGGAAGCTGCACAAATATACTAACATAAACAATACAAGAAAACTTGGAATGATGCCAATCTCTTATGCTCCTTGTGATGCTCTTCTCCAGTAGTTTCTTCTCTGCTAGCGACCCTTCCGTATCCCTACGAACATAATCCACACAACCTGCTGCAACCCTGATCACAGAGGTCCTCGTGGGACGACTGCTAAACATCTAGCGGGACGCCCCTTGCTCAACCCATGAGGATGCCCTAAACCCTAATTTCTCTGAAGCCCTCCGGAAACCTGCAAATATCTGAGCTCGGCCTCGTCCAAAAAGTTTTGTAACTCTCCTACGTACCTCATTATCTCTTCAATTGAATACAAGCTCTCAAGTGAAGCTCTAATGGTAGTCCTAGATGGACTCCCTCTCTTGTTCAGCTAAGGTGGGTATTGCACCACCGAAACTGGACTATAGTAGTGGAAGGGTTTTGCTAAACCTTAACAAAACAATGTCTCCAAGAGCACTCCAAAATAAGAGATCAAATCATCATGCCAAAGAGAAGGGTTACCCCTCTATTTATCCTTCATCCGGGCCTTCTAGATCTTTCCCTTTTTTGACTAAATCAAACCCTCACTTTATTTTCCCTATAATTATTTGTTTTATTTAATGTCACTTTAGGATTTGTCATTCTTTTAACCTAGTGACGCCAAATAAACCTCTTTGACTCACTTTTTTCCTTATTGACTATAGCCTACAAGAGTCATATAGGTTATTGAGTCATCCTTCGTCATGATCAATTGGAAGGGGACATTACAAGGGATTGGTTTTTGATAGATGTATTTGATATTTTCTCAATAAACCATTATTAGCTCTCTAATTTTCTTAAAATAAATACTCTTTGAAAGTTTAATGCATAATGATAACATTTTTGTCTAAAACATCTTCATGGTTTTGATTACTACCAACAAATTGCCAAAATTCATCAATGATAAGAAAAAATGGCAATATGCCCCCATCTAGTAGGTTGTAATTTATAGCAATAAAGACCAAATCTATTTTCCATGATTTCCATGCTATAAACTACACATGACATATGCATTAAATGTTCTTAGTGATTTTTATTTTTTTTTGGAAAATGGAAAGTAGAATTCCCACCTCTTCTCCAAAGTCCTTTGGAAATGGATCTTTAGCATTATAGAAAGTGTCAATGTCATCCTATACAACATCGTGGCCTTGCACATGAAAGTGAATGTCATTTTTAATGACATCACATTCTGCTTACAAATAAAAACTTTGTAATCAGTGTAGATACAAAAAACATGGTTACATTGCAGTTTTTACCYCAARAAACCACTGCATCTAGCCATTGTTACAAAAAAAATATGTCACCTAGTAGCAAATCTATTCCCCAAATGGTAGAATTGCACCTAGAATGACACTCACCATTGTTCAACTTTGACAAGAAACACATAAAATGTGAACTCAAAATGAAAATTACTATTGGAATTGAATTACCAATACATGTCTATAATACCACACATTTTTTTCTTCTTTCACATGGAAAACAATAGTTCAAATGTCCTTTCATCAAGTCTAAAGGGATTTTGTCCATATATGTGAAACATAGCTTTGCAACCCCGTTCTACATCAAAGTTGGGAATTATTACAAGAACAAGGTAATCAAACATTAACACCCTATCGCAAGGAAAGCATTCTACTCCATTGCTCCTTCTCAATATATTTTGAATATATCTAAGTTAATTTGTATCAGATTCAAAGGACATAACATCTACAAAAGTTCCTTAGTTGCATATTTGTGAGGGGTGAACATTGGGATTGCATCATAGGAAGTTATAACTACAAATGCCAAGGTCATCATTGCCATTGCCATTTTTTATTATGAAACTATTGCCTAGAAAAAAAAAATGAAAATTTAATTTGAAATTCACTATAAACTATCATTCTACACTATTTTTAAAGTTATAAAAACGTTGAAAATTTTCAAACAAAAAATCATGAACAAAAATTTAATAAACCTAACACAAATTCATTTGAAACTCTATTATACATTAAAATGTGTTAAATTTCTTAAAAAAAGAACACAAACAATACTATCCACCCAATTATTCTTGACTAGGGAATAAAACACCATTTGCTGCCATAAAAGGTCCACATTAATACATGGATATAGTGAACTCTAAAATTGATGTTGTGGGCTTGTAAAATATGACATACAACTACCAAAAAACACAAACACCATTTGCTGCCATAAAAGGTCCACATTAATACATAGATATAGTGAACTCTAAAATTGATGTTATGGGCTTCTCAAATATGACATACAACTAACAAAAAACACAATAGATCTTATGGAAAGAATGTGGATTGAATTTTCAATTCAAATACAACTTACACAATTTTTCAATATTGACAATAATCTCTTTAATACAATATGGATGTGAGTTTCTTGAAAATAATTTCTTAATCTCTCTTTTCTTATAGACTATAGAGAATTACTAAAACCTACAAATACACATCAAAAAGTTTCAACAAATTAATTATTTTAAATATTAAACTAATTCAAAACTAAACTAGTGCATTCTACATTTTATATAGAAAAAAATAACTTACACACTTCCTAAAAATAATGAAATCAATTTTATTAATAAAATAAAAATAATAAAATATAAAAAACATATTATACTAAAAATCCTAAAATAAAATAAACTCAAACTTAAGCCATTCTTATTTTTAATAAAACCCCTCAAAGAAAAGGGTATATCAAAAGGTACCTCCTCCATGACTTTATAATGCCAACTCCTACCTTCTACCTTTCTTAGATGCACGTAATTAGATAATGGTGAATTTGTTTTTAGTAATTGTTGTGGATCAACCAACCCTAGAACTCTAGAGGATGTGTCTGTGGAGGGTGGTGTTTGTGTTACTGAACAGTGACTCTGGAGGATGCGTTTGTGTTACTGAACAGTTTTTGGGTTTTAGGACGAAGTACTCTGATGTTGAAAAGGTGGAGGGTGGCTTTTGCTCCCGACACTGAATACTTCCAACTTAGGCATTTGTGGGTATTATTGCATGCACTTCCTCTTCATTTTTGGAATGAGGGAGCCCTGATGGCAGTTGGAAACTCCTTGGGGTGCTTCATCTCTTTAGATATTGAGTCTTTGGGTTCCCCGTCAAGAAAGGTGGCTAGAATCTTGGTGGAGATCGATATTCATGAAGGTTTGACTGAAATGATGGACATAGAGTGGAGAGGAAGGCATACTAAGCAATGTCTAGATTATCAGGGCATACCTTTCAGATGTAGCTGGTGTCATTGTACTAGCCATCTTCGAAGGGAATGCCCTGGTAAAGTTTTTGAGGAGAACTTTGAAGAAGCTATGATCCAGGAAGACCCGCCGGACTATATGGTTGAATAGTTTTCATCAGTCCCACCACACCATACAGATGCAGTAACAGACCCATCATTGGCCCCATCTAACTCTCTTCCTGGTAAGATAATGTTACATTGTCCCTCTCTCTTTTCATCACTAACTGAGTGGGAAAAGGAAGTAGTCGACTGCTCAAATTGGTTGTATCGCTCCACTACTACTCCAAAAGGGATTGTTGAGGGGGCACAAATTTATCACTGTCCTGACCTAGAGTCTCTTTACAATGGTATGGTAGGGGATCATCCCCCTATCTCTACAGATGCTACGCCTACTGTGAACAGTATTATTCCTCCCCGTTTCTCTACTGTTAATAATCATTTTACCACTGACTCAAAAGTGAAGCAGCCTATTGGATTGGAAGGGCCTTTTGAAGGAGTGTCTAAAGTTGAGCTCCACCCGGGTGACTGGCATGCTACTCCTCCATCTCACCTTTCCATAGCAGGTGAACTCAACCATCATGTTGCATCTCATCAGGCCTCTCTGCCATTTACTGTAATACCCAGACCCTCTATTCTAGTACAAGAAAGGGACGTTTCGACCTACTCGAAGCATTTACCTACAGAAAGGGTATTCACAGTGGCAGATCGCACTAAGGTAAAAAGTCTGATAGCTCCAAACATTGCACCTATTGGTGGCTCCTTTCTGTTCGAAGATCAAAGGGATGAGGAGAGGGTGGCGGTGGCACCCAACAATCCTATTCTTTTGGGGGCGGGCACTAAAGAATCAGAAGAAACAGAGGACACACTAAATATCATATTAGAGTATTTGATCCCTGGTGTTAATTTTAAGGAAAAGGCTATCATTCTGCCCACCTTCATTGGGATGACGTGCATCGATAGTGGGGAGTCATCTAGGACTTCTAGTACCAAGAAATTTCAGGCAAGCCCGGGGAGAGAATTTGCATGGTTGGGGGGATTAGGAGTTGAGTTTCCCCCATTAAAACGAGAAGTGCCAGAAAAAACCAGTTACAAAATTTGGTGAAGATCACTGAGTGTACACCATCGTCTAGTGATAATGGGCCGCTTAGAGCAGTGAAAGCCCTGGCGAGGGAAAAGTAATGTTGCTGCTCTCATTAAACATTCGTGGGATTAGAGGCACCCTGAAAGCTGCTTCCATTCGACCTTGTTTGGCACGTACTCACCCGGAGATAATTTTCTTCCAAGAAACTTTAGTATCAGCTCAGAAAGCAAGGGATTTTTTATTTTCTTTCAGACCGATGTGGGTGGTTTTCTCTGTAAGTTCTATGGGCACCTCTGGAGGCTTATTGGCTATGTGGGACCCTACCCTATTCGAGTTGGCTCCTTCTCTTACGGTGGGGGGCATATTCCTATCAGGTAAGTGTCTCACTTTACATAAGGAAGTCACCTTACTTAACATGTATGCTCCCTGCACCAATCAAATTTCATTTTGGAAAGTCGTGGATGACAGTGGCTTCCTTACTCTTAATAATTTAGTAATTGTTGGAGATTTTGATCTTATTCTCTCTCCTGAAGAGGCATGGGGGGGAATCTCTCTGGTATTGTGGATGACTATTACAAAAACCTCTTTTCTACTAATCGTCTTTTATACATTAAGCCGACAAAACTGGTGCCAACTTGGAGAAATGGGCGCGAGGGACATGAAGCCATCTCAAGAAGATTGGACATATGCTTAGTAGCAGAATCTCTCTTGTCAGATTTTGGTTTTTACAGGTCATGGGTCGAGCTGCCATTTGTCTCGGACCATGCTCCTGTCCTCTTACAATTAGATCTTTTGCCTGCTTACAAAGCCTATCCTTTTAAATTCAATGAACATTGGCTTTGTACAAAGGATTTTCCAGCCATTGTGGAAAGAGTCTGGAAAGACCTAATGTACCTTTCTGAAAGAGGTAAGCAGAAGAGAATACTTTGGAAATTATAGGGACTTAAAGAAGCTACTAAATCGTGGATCAAAGATCTGAAGACAAAGAATAAGGTAAAGCTGGATATGATTGAAACATAAATTAAAATCTACTATGATATCCTGAGTCACGACTACAACAAGGAAGGAGCAAAGGATATAGTGAGGTGTTTGGAAATGGACATAAATGAGCTCTTAAGATTTGAGGAAGAGCAATGGCGATTGCATAGCAGGGCGCTTTGGTTGGAAAGTGGAGACATGAATACAAAATATTTCCACAAGATAGCTAGTCATAACAGAGTAAAAAAACACATTTGGGAAATAATCAGGGATGATGGTGAGATAGTGAAGGATCAACAGTGCATTAAAGTTGAAGTTGTCCACTATTACAAGCAATTCTATAGAGATTCTCAAACACAAAATATTGAAGAAAAATGTAAGCTTTTAGATCTTTTCCCGACCATGGTCGATGTAAAGGAAGTGAAATCACTTTACCAACCTGTTACTTTGGCTGAATTAAAATCAGTTCTCTTTCATTGTAAGAAAGAAAAAAGCTCGGGACCAAACTGATGGACAATGAAATTTTTTCTATACTTTTTTGATCTAGTTGGTGAGGATCTTTTAGCAATGGTAGAAGAGTCCCGACTCTTAGGAAAAATCGTCGGTGGCCTAAACTCAACTTTTTTAACACTGATCCCAAAGGTCAACAATCCCAAAAACTTCGAAGATTTCCGCCCGGTCTCCCTTTGCAATCTCTGTTACAAACTTATTTCTAAAATCATTGCCAACCGTATCAAGCCTTTTTTGTCTAAGTCACTCTCTCCTGAACAGATGGGTTTCCTAGAAGGTAGACGCATACAAGATGCAATCGGGACGGCTCATGAAATCCTCCATAGTATCAAAAAGAAGAAGTTAAAAGCACTAATCCTTAAACTGGATTTAAAGAAAGCCTATGATTGCATAGACTGGGATCTTCTCAGAATGATCCTACTGAAAATCGGGTTGGGATTACTTTTGGCGAACTGGATCATGTCATGTATCACTTCCTCTTCCTTTGTTGTCCTCATTAATGGGGAGGCTACTGATTTTTTTAGAAGCGGAAGGGGGATCAGATAGGGGTGCCCGCTTTCACCGCTTCTCTTCATTCTTATTATGGAGGGCCTTATCCTTTTATTGAAAAATAGTCAAGCGGAGGGTGCTATCTCGGGTTTAAAGATTGCCAGTTTTACCATAATCTTACATTTGCTATTTGTGGATGACATCCTTATCCTATCCAAATCTAAGCTCTCAGAATGGAGAGTGATCGATAAACTGCTCACACTTTTCTGCAAAGCCTCCGAATTAGCAATGAACTTATCAAAATCAGTTGTTCACTATTATGGCGTACCAGATCATGAACTGGATGTTTTCAATTCAGTCCTCAATTTTAATTTTAGTGAACTTAATATTGGGTTCCATTACCTGGGATACTACTTGAAGACAGGGACTCAGCGTGCTTCTGACTGGGACTGGATTGTGGCCAAAATTTCAAACAAAATAAATTTTTGGGGAAACAGGGGGCTTTTATTGGCTGGGAGGTATATCCTGATAAAATATGTTCTAGAGGGTCAAACAGTCTATTGGATGTCTTTGGAAGCATTACCCTGCTCGGTCTTAAAAAAAATCAGAAAATTGATCTTCGAATTTCTGTGGAGTGGTAGCCAAAACACGTAGAGGATTCACCTGCGTAGCTGGGAGTTGTTGTCAAGACCCAAAAGGTTTGGAGGTTGGGGCGTACGCGACTTAAAAACTTTCAACCAAGCCTTAAACTCTGTAACTCTGTGGAGAGTATTAACAACAGAAAGTATTTGACATTTTGTTATAAGAGACAAATATCTAAATAACGCTCCATGTATCCAATGGCTAAGAAAACCAACTCACAAAGACATATCTGCTTCAAAAATCTGGTTAAGTTTATTACGTACCCTTCTGATCATCATACATTGGAGCACGTGGAAGCCCGACAGTGGAGTCCAAATAATGATAGGTTGTGATAATATCTTAGGATTGGGTAATAGATCAATTCTCGGCAGCAGCTTACGGTCGACTCTTCACAGATTACAGATCACAAATTTGGTGCAAGCATCAAAGCCACAACACCATTTTCTGAGTACTGACCGCTGGAAAACCAGTCACAATTTGGGCCTATCGGATGAATTTGCATCAGAATGGACCAGTTTCACTATTGAGTTGAGTGAAGAAGGCATTACTCGTTCAACCACAAACAAAAATGTGTTGATTTGGGCTGGAGGAGACTGGTCGGGGGCCCTTACAGTGAAAAATTGTTACGAAGCGATCATATCTACACATTCATGGCCGATCATGAGAGGTTGGAAGCTTGATTGCTGGAAGTGGTGTGCACAACTAAAAATCATAATTTTCTTCTTACTGGCAGCAGAAAACAGAGTACTCACTTGGGACGTTCTACTAAAAAAAGGATGGATAGGCCGGGGACTGTGCATTTTATGTAAAAAAAACTCAAAAGACACTCTACATCTTCTCATATAGTGCGAATTCACCAGAAGAGTGTGGGATTCAATAACTCAGCAATTAAAGCTAACTGTCATCTAGACTGGGCCATCTTTGAATGTCTATATGGAAAATTGGATTCAAAACAAGTCGGCACCCAAGACTCTTCCATTAATTACATCATGGTTTATTTGGAAGGAATGCAACATAACAATTTTTGAAGGGAAGAAATCGTCCATATCATCAATGGTCATCAAGATTTATGGAGCTCTACATAAAAAACTGGTTGTCAACAAGCCCCAGGTACTGAGACAAAAACCCTTCTTTAGACAACAAGGCTATACATTGGCTTTTTTTTATGGGGCAACTGAGGTAGGGGGTTTGGGATGTGGGGTAGGAGGGGTGCTAAAATGTCTGGAGGGGCCTAATTACAAATGGATCATTAGTTGTGTTATAGGAACTAACACAAAGGCCGATTTGATGGGGGCATGGACGTCACTCTGGTTGGCAAGTCGACTAAATATTCAACATCTTCAGGTTTTGGGGGACTCAAAAGTAATTATTGACTAGCTTAATAAAAAAGGGAATTTACAAGCTATCAATATCGAAGGGTGGAAGATGAGGATCAGAGAACTATTGACAGTATTCCAAGGCATTAATTTCCATCATATTTATAGGGAATCCAATCATGAGGCTGAAAAGCTTTCTAAGAGAGCTATCCACTCGCCAAAAGGTAAACTGATCTATTTTACATGGGATGGTGATAGCGAGGGTCCAACCAACCATATAAACATTTTCTAATATCTTGACGCTTTATGGAGTGGACTATATGATCAATGGAAGCCGAATTTGACATCAAAAGAATTACCTTTTATTGCATAGGATGGACTAAGATGATACTTTTTAGAAGCCCGGTCCAGGTAACATAGTGGATGACAAGGATGACATGAGGACGAGGACTTTCATCTTGTATGAATATTTTTGGTATATGGCAGGTTATTTATTAGTCCTAATACATTTGATGGAGATGTAAAAACAATTATGATCAATATAATTTTTGAGCAATTTTCCTTTTGAAAAAAAAAACCAACCCCACTAGAGGGAAAACATTTGTCAATTTTCTTCTTAATAAATTTTAAAATGCTAAAGACCCTTTTCAATATTCCTTTCTTTTTAATAAAATTCAATATTCCTTTTTTTTTCCTTTATACAGGAAAAAAAAATACAATACTTTTACCCATAATGCATTATAAATAAATTTTAATAATATGCAAAGTAACTTTAAGAAAAATGTTAATAACATTTTATAACACGTATATTCATACAAAGTGACTTAAAAAAATATGTTATAACATTTCATAACATGTATATTCAATTTACCATTGATGATGTAGAAGAGAACAATTTCATTTATGCTTGAGCACAAAATGATATAAGAATGTTTGAGTCAAAAGTTGTCATTGTTCATCACTCTTTGTATGTAATATGTACACGCTTAGGGTTAAGGAGAATACAATTCTCTATATATGCCAATGTTGTAACAATGCGTTGTCATAGTTTCAAATATTTTTGTACTCTGAACAATTGGACCATTTTTGTTCATAATACTTCCATAGTATTTGAGTATGTCAATGTTGTAACACTGTTTTGTCATAGTTTTAAATATTTTTGTACTATGAACTATTGGATCATTTTTGCTCTCATGTTGTAATAATGATTTGTTATAATTATAAATATTTTGTACTATGAACAATTGAACCATTTTTTTTCATAATACTTTTATAGTATTTGAGACCATTTTTTTTCATAATACTCTTATAGTATTTGAGTTGGGATTTGTAAAATTAGCATAGGTTATAGAGGTGAGTCTTTTAATTCCAAGTATGATTAAAATTACATAGTTATACCAAAGCACAAAATGAAGTCCAAGTTCAAATTGTAGCCAATTATGAAGGTGGACAATAGATATGATAATTGAAATGCTTATGATATATTCAAATCTGTGGTGCTCTTTGATGTTGAAAATGTTTCCATGAGATACATTGTTGTAATAATGACTGCATGAGAAAGCCATATAATCATTGTTATTGAAAATATATGAGGCCTACAAATCTAGCTTCTATACTTGTGAAGCACCAAATCTTGTGTAATAAATAATGTAATCATAATCAAAATCAAAAGTAAACTCTTCGTGAAACCAATGTTTCCTTGAAATAAAACATTAAATTCGAATGCTGATGACTATTTTGATGAAAATAAGAAAGCGTTATGTTTGTTTTCAAATACCTTCAAAAATTGCACATGAGGTTAACTCCTAGAGAACATGTTTATTACTTGGATATGAACCATTCTTGCAAATGGCCAGGCTTTGCACCAACTACTTCATCCTCTATCACTCCTATTGTTGATTCTACTTTGTTTGTTTTATGGTTAATGAATCTTGAAATAATCGTGCCCGCTCTAGTGTTGGCCACCCCTAGTCTATGTGCAACTTTACATACTTAACAAGCAAATGAATATCTTTGTCAATAAGATGTAGACCAAATCCTAAGATTCAACCCTTTCCATAAGAGGTTATTTTGAATATATTTTCTTCTATATCACACCAATCTTTTCCAAATTTCCTATTGTCAAAGATGCATCAAGACTTATAGCCATTGTCTTTGTTGGCTCATAAAGTTCTTGAAGTAAACTTGTTAGTCTCTGGCATTCAAGAACAATAATTAAGGAATGACCTTGCAAACACAAAGGGACAATTTTTTACTCCTCGCTCTTTCAAATATGTAGTCCAAAACATAATTTCTCTCCCTTTCATAATGACAATTACATGGTTAGGAGATTTCATTATGAAGAAAGATGAATCCACCCATTTGGAA
>ML801126.1:42149-80808 GCA_009831015.1 Picea engelmannii | reverse complement strand
AACACAAGTTTGTTGGAGGCATGTGTGAGGCAGAACCAAAATTTGTGTTAGCTTGTGAAACTCTGCGGAAACAAAGAGACAACAAGTCTACAGTTTCCCTCACATCTGAGGTGCACCACAAGAGGTTGCAGAGATGGTTGCGACAAAGAGTCTTGGTGATGAATCTGTGTATGAGTATCTTGGTGAGGTGAGGTGAGTCGTGTGACTCTGCAGAAGTTGTAAACTAAGCCGGTAGTGCTCTTATTGTAATTGTTTCATAATAACAAAGACTTAGACGGGTGTTAGGCACGATTCTTTCCATCCACACTATTTCTGTGTATATCTTCATTTGTTTTGAAGTTCTCTTGGTTTCTCATGTTCATGGATGTATACTTATATATGACTAAGTGTTAAAATGCTAATATTTGTTTAAGCATACAAGAGTTGCAGTAGAGTAGAAGTGCGACTCGCTGGTATCCTAGAATGGAATATGGGTATGCTCTAGGTGAAGTGGCATAGTCCAAACAAAGTATTCTTGGTGTGCCAAGCAACCACGTAAGAACCGTCGTGGTGTTGCATGCCCTCAAGAGGTGAACGATCGAAAGATCTGAACATGCATCTTGTGGGGTCGTGATAGGTGGCACAACACCTATTGACTCCAAAAATATGGTAAAGTATACAAACTCACCTTTGCTTCTTCATTTCCATATTTCATTTCTCTCTGGCAAGCCAAAAGTGAAATATGTCAATCTCAATAAGTACTTAACCCTTGGTGTTGTTTGATAAGTCACAATCTTTACACCATCCAACATGGAATTGATATGGGTCTAGGTTCCTCGGTTCTCAATTCTTCAACATGTTGCACCACATCTATTAAGATTGAAAAGATTGAGAAAAATTGAAAATAATTCTTGAAGATGGGAAGATATGTCTTATTACTTGTCCTTGTGATTCTCTAGTTCTCATTGTAGCTAAGAAAGAACACAAAGAATGAAGATTATGCACAGATTATAGAGCATTAAACAAGGTCACCATAAAAAAAAATAGTATCCATTGTTTAAGATTGAAAATTTCATAAACAAGTTAAAGTAAAGAAATATTTAAGCAAAATAAATTAAACTTTGAATATCATTAAATACATATAAGTCCTTTAGATACTAAAAAAACTCTGAAAACCAAAATCGTAAAAACATTCATAAACCATAAAGACATATATATTCACATGTATTCATATTCCAAAACAAATAACATGTAATCTCAAAGATGAAAAACTATCACCATCACACTTCAAAATGGGAGAATTCAGTGAAGCGCACATGCCATTTAGTATAATGGAAATCAAAAGGAAAAAGAAGAAATGGAAATCAAAAGGAAAAAGAAGAAAGAGGAAATTGTAACATGTAAACAAAAGGGAGAAGAAATCTCTCTTGTGAATGTTTCAAGAAAATATAAAAAATATATATGAAAAACAACAAAATGAAAAAAAAAAGGTTTGAAATAAAAAGTTAAGTAAAAATAAATAAACATAATTTATATAAACTCTATAAAAAGTCTATTTTTCTCTCTTTTTTTCTTTCTCTCTCTATATATAATCACATTTTACATATTTAAATCAAAATTTGAAAAATATAAATAAAGAAAAAAAACCATTACCTAGTTATATGACTTTAGTAAACACACTTACAGAAGCAATATTTTTTAAAAGCAGACTCTTACAAGCCGGCGGATTGGAACTAGCTTATTGTTAAATTTGAAAAAAAGACTGGACACTGGTGCACAAAGTGGGTCTCTCTTGGCGGCAGGTTCACACTCATTAAAGTTGTTCTAGAAGGGCATCCTGTGTACTGGATGGCTCTTGTAGCCATACCTTCTACGATTATCACAAAACTCCACCATATGACCTATAATTTTCTCTGGTTGGGTTGCTCAAACCATCCTCGACAACATCTTTGCAATTGGGAATCCTTGGCTAAACCCAAACACAAAGGTGGATGGGGGCTCCGTAATATTTATCATTTCAGCCAAGCACTTGTTGCCAATTCCCTTTGGCACGTGCTGACCACACCTAGCATATGGCACTCTATTATTAAGGACAAATATCTATCACAGCTTGCAGTCTCCAACTGGCTCCTAACCGACACGGTTACCACCAGGGTAGCCTCTTTTTTCTGGAAAACTCTTACAAAATCCAAACTTTGGTTAACGCGTGGGATTTTTTGGTAGCCAGGTTTGGGCCACTCCATCATGCTTGGCCGCGACCACATCCTTGGATTGGGCGCTATCACAACTCTTCCTCCACAGCTGATAGCTCAACTACGTAATAAAAATGTGTGGTATCTCTTTCAAGCCAAAGATCGAACCTCCTCGGCTTCTCTCCCAGACAGGTGGATCTCCAACACCACTCTCCATCTCAACGCATAGCATGCTACTCATTGGAACACCCTCTGCTCGGCCTTAGCGCATTCAGGAATCCACTTAAATGATTTGGATGACCAACTCAAGTGGTTCAGGGGAGATCTATCGAGAATTTTAACTGTCCAGAATGTATACACAGAGATCACTCATTCGATCTGGAATACAAACATTAAAGTTTGGAGAAAACACCTTTGGACCTGGCTTCTTCCTCCCAAGATTAAATTCTTCACTTGGCTTATGACTGCATATAAATTAAACACCTGAGATATCTTGCAAATAAAGGGATGGACATGACCAAACATTTTTCACCTCTGCTACAACGATGTTGAATCAATGGACCATTTGTTCATCAAGTGTTCTTATTCCAGAAAGGTTTGGGAAAAAATTACATTGGTGCTCAATCTTAAAAATTCTTGGGACGTGCCAACACTCTCTGACTTCTTTGATTCTTGGACCCATAGGGAACATAAATTAAAGCATCTACCATCCCTGGTCTGTTGGTCCATTTGGCTGGATAGAAATAATTTTTTTTTTTCGAAAATGAGACTCCTTCCACTAGCTCAGCAACATACAAATCACTTGGTCTTTTTAATAACTGGAATGACATTTACCCTTGTAAGCCAAGATCATAGAACACAAAGAGGACAACTGTTTTAGAGGATACTCCAACTGGATGGTTCGATGGAGCAACACTATCAAATTCCACTTAGAGTGGTGCTAGAGGGATGATTATAATTACAAAAAATTTATCCATTAGATGGAATTTTAATTGTGGCCCGGACACCAACACCAGAGTTGAATTACTGGGTGCTTGGGCCACACTTTACTTGGACTCTAGACTTCATATTTAAGCACTTCAGATACTTGGGGACTCTAAAATTATTATTGAGTGGTTGAATAACATGGGTGATCTACAAGCCATCTCCCTCCTAGCTTGGAAGGACATAATTAGACTATTACTTCCCTCATTCAAAAAACTCAGCATCAATCACATCTATCGTGAGCACACCAAAAATGCAGACAAACTATCTAAGCCAGCTCTATAAAAAAGAGAGGGCATTATAACTTACAATCTCTGGATAGATGCCCATGAGGGCCCTCCACATTTCCTATCTTTATTTTAAGACCTGCTCATCTCATCATAACAGTCTTCCTTGTTTTAAGTTTTGAAGGCTACTCCAGATCTTCGTCTTTTTTTTTGAAGAACATTTTGTCCACTAGATATGGAAGACCATTTTGTACTTGACCTTTCTCCTTTGTATGAACTTTCTCCTTTTGCTGGTCGAGAGACCATTATAAGAGAAAGTATCATTTGACAAGTATTGTCTCCACAACAGTGCTTTGTAATTTCTCTGACTAGAGAACACATTATATTTTAATATAATCGAGAATTTTCTTGTTGGAATAAAAAAGCAAGCTCATTGTGAAATTTTTTGAAAAAGAGTAAGGAGACAACTCTAAAGGATTCCACGTGTGTTTACCATGAAAATCAGATGAATGAATAACTTATTCCATCATATATACGTACATAAAGCACATATAATATGATGGGATAAACATTTAATTTTTTTTTTTTCTTTTAAGTTTAAAAAATATGATCGAAGATTTAGTACAAATGGTCATAAAACATACTCCAAGATTTTGTGTATGTATTAGTGTTGGTAATGTGTGCATATCATCAATTTTTTTTAGTGGTGATCACAACTTTTTGATCTACTCACTTTAATGGTTTTTCATCTCTTAGTTTTATTCTAGGTCTTACACTATTAAGTTTGGCATGATCAAGTTTATTTGAGGGTTTTTGTTCCTTACCCTTTATTAGATTTACATTTTTTCACTAGCTTTAACTTTTTCGAGCTACATATTTGGAGCAATTGACATACTCACTCGTTTAGTATGAGGATCATTTCAATATTGGTGTTCTTTATCGAATTAGCACCACATCCCCTCATTGGGTTATGTCATGGTTCATTCTGCTAACTCCTCCACTATTGTAGCATCCCTATACAATTCCTTGCATTGCTAAGAAACACGTGCTTGACAACCTCCTATTGCTACTATGGAGGTCAAAGGGACAACAACCCCTTTTGTAACCCTCCTAAAGAATTTCTTTTGTGATTTGAATAAAAGTAGACCTATCTAAACATGTAATTGACTTCTCCCAATCCAAAATGACTCTAAGAAATGGTACATAAGAGGAGTCGACACACAAATCATTAAATAATAACTCAAATAAATCATAAAAAATAACACTCAAATGCTGCAAAAGATGATAAGATCCTTCCATAAATTCTCTTACAAAATCATCATAAAACAAACCCAACACAAATGTTTTATTTCCAAATGACAACAAAAGTCTAAATCCCCAAATTGGGTAGCATCTTCAACAATGAAAAGTTTAACTCTTGGTTGCACAACCTAAAGACATACTTCAAGACTCTTCCTGCCATCACTATCACTAATGTGCAAAAGATCTTAACTACCAAAGTCCATAGGAAAAAAAAATGCAGTGGATTGGTGGCATAATCACTAGAAATGATTGGCTATTATAGAAAAGTAGATAACTTGATGCACTTTTTTTTTCCTTAAGGTCCATAAGAAAAAAAAATGCACTAGATTGGTGGCATAATCACTAGAAATTATTGGCTATTATAGAAAAGTAGATAACTTGATGTACTTTTTTTTAATTTGGTTTGCACAAGAGATTCTATCCTCATACGTGTCAATAGAAAAGTAGATAACTTGATGCATTTTTTTCAACAAACTTCAAGTTAAGTTGGAAATTTTAGGTGTCAATAGAAAAGTAGATAACTTGATGCATTTTTTTTTAACAAACTTCAAGTTTTTTTTGTTTGTTAATTTGTGCGGAACCTGTTGGCTACGCGATTAACCTGTGGCTTGAGAAACCGCGACTCAGGGGCATCTAAGCCGTCAAAATCACCCGGGGATCGCACCCGGCCTGAGCCACACCAACCCTTAACATGGTTGGATTTTTTGTCCCCGCAGGTTTCGAACCGGTGACTTTAACATCACGGAATGGCTTAACAACACACTCCATCACCGACTGTCCTACACCTCGGGGACAACAAACTTCAAGTTAAGTTGGAAATTTCAAATCTAAAAGAATTATTTAAGATAAAGTTTTTTTTTGATACTTCTTAATATTTGAAATAACTAATAACTATGTTTGATTTTTATTTTTATTCTTAAAATTTGAAATAACTATGTTTGAAGCAGCTACTTTATACGAAGCATATAAAATAGCCATAACTAAAAAATTTATTCTTAATATTTGAAATAACTAATAATTATGTTTGATTTTTATTTTTATTCTTAAAATTTGAAATAACTAATAACTATGTTTGAAGCAGCTCCTTTATACGAAGCATATAAAATAGCCATAACTGCTAAAATAAGAATAAATCTAAAGTTAAATAAAAGCAAAAAAAAAATTGGCTTTTTATTTAGTTGGGAGCTTTGTGGCCCTGACTCCGGTTAGTTTAGTCGAAGCACTTTATAAGTTTCCGGTTATTGACAGAGAAGTGTTTGACTAATAACGTGTGTCAGCATGCATGTGAAGGTTGCGTTACTTTTTTGTCAAGTAATTGTCTTTCATCAACTAACATCCCTTTACTCATTATACATGGAAACTCCACCAATTTATTTGGGGTCACAACTCCACTACAAACATGTGTATGGATTATGGTTTTTTGGGGAATCAATTAACCATTTTGGTGGTGTTATTGTCTTTATGAATATTTATGGGTTAAAATTAGTAGTTAAATGTTTTTAGTTTTTAATTTTTCTATTTTGTTATCCTTCAAATTTCACCATAATTTTTTGGTTCAAAGTTGTAAATTTGGAGATTAAAAATGAATTAATCGGTAAAAATTTCCATTACATCTAGAATGTGATATTGATATTGAGATTTATGAATAATATACAATTTTTTTTTTTTTAAGCAAAACATATTTCAAGAGATTAATATAACATCTCTAAGTGTTAATTATCATGTTTATTAGTTTGGTGGGTTATTTTGAGTGGTTGAGTGTTGTGAATTATAAGCATGAGTGGTTGAGTGTTGTGAATTACAAGTAGTGGTGGCTCAGTGTCTCTCTAGATATTATAGATATTATTGGGGCTAGTTGCTTTTGTAAATATTAACTTTATGTATTTCTGTTCTAAGACTTTTGCGATTATTGTTTTGTTCAGAGAGTGCTTTCGGATCCATCGCATAGGTTTTATTTTCTTCGACGTTTCGGACCAAAAAGCGCTTTCCTGATGATGGACCACACTAGTTTGGTCCGAAACGTCGAAGAAAATAAAATTAACTTTATGTTTTACGCAGAACCATAAGTTTCATTGTCATAATTTTTTTTTGTATTTTGACAATACGATTTTCTTTAATAAAATAATAATGGAAAAAAAAAACACTTAAATATAAGTATATCATAATCAAATGTATTTAAATTTTATTTTTGATATTTATTTTGTAAAAAATTAAAATTAAACTCCATTATAAACACAATATAAAGTTGTCTACATAAAGACAAGAAACTACACAATTGTGAAGATAAAAAAGTAAAGAATTTTTAGAATTTTTTTATTCAAAAACTCATTATATTTTCGATGTATATGATTGGATGTTTTAGAATGTAATTCTGAATGATGAAACTATGGAACAATAAAAATATTAAACACCCTATTGTGCAGGTCTGGAATTTGAACACTATCCTCTGGTCCACTAGTCTCTATTGAATGTTTGAAAATCCTTACAGATCACTGAGCATAGGAATATTCTTTAATGGTGACCTATATCATCATTATTCCACAAACTTCATACATTTAACAAATGTTATTAATAACTAGGTTGTGGTGCAATTTAGATCATTTTCTATATGGAGAAATATGATGATATATATGTATATAACAACGTGTTGAAGTTTATGTTTACTATTCAACTCATATTCAATAGAATTAGAGCATGACTACCTAGTAATGGGTTGTTTTTAAGTGTAGGTTTTAAAACTACAAATATATCTCATCATCCCACAATAATAAAAATATTTTTTATTCCAAAAATTACGTCTGCTTTGGGTATTCCTACTTTATACATCTAGTGATAATATATATATATTTGTTTTGTACTTAATCTCATAACATACAACATAAATCTGCCCCTATATGCATGTATTCCTATGGCATATGAAGGTCGATGTCAATAGAAGAGAAATTCCAATTAATCTCAACTCTATAGATGTATGAGCTTAAGAATATATGTATAAGGGTAGAGATTTATTTACAATATTGTAGATTTTAACCTTGTACAATATTCACTGCAAATAGATTTTCAGTAAAAGAACAGAAAAGATACAATGGTAAATACAAACATTACACAGAGATTTTTCCCTTGGAAACCCAAACCAGAAAAACCAACATATTCTATATTCATTCATAGTGATACATTGTTTACAATACAATATACATATAGGAGCCAGTGGCATCCAAAACCCTAACCCAATGACTTGGATTATTCAACAACCCTAATTCCTTAAATGGAAATAGAAAACCATCGGCAAAAACCATGTGCTGAAAAATCGCCCAACAATGGACATGAAAATCGAGGCAACATGAAAAACGAGGCAAAAATGAGACACGTTTCCCGAGGAAAAAATTTGTCGTAAGGTCTATGCATCCTCCCAAGTAGCAGATCCTAGGCTATACTTGTCCCACTGGACCTTAACTTGGTCTACCAAACAATTTTTGAGTTGTCGGACCCTACGGTCCAATATGCGTAATGGTTCGACCATGATGGTTCCTGCATCTGAGACTTGCAATTCCTTCCAATTTAGTTTGTGAGATTCATCAGTGACATAATGACGTAGAAAAAATACATGAAAAACATCATGAGTTTTATGCAAGTGGGATGGAAATATGAGACATTAGGCAATGGGTCAAATTCTCTCTTGGATTTTAAATGGTCCTATAAATCGAGGCAACAAATTTGTTCCTTTCCCAAATCGAATGGTACTCTTATTAGGCCTGATACAAATGAAAAATTGATCTCCCACTTTATAACTTCGATCAGTCCTATGTGCATCAACATAATTTTTCTGTCTATTACGTGCCTCCTTTAATCGTTGTCTAATCTGAATCACCTGTTCCTCCTTCTCTTGAATCAATTCCATCCCTACTGTCACTCGATCTTCTAACCTTTCCCAACTCAACGATGTACTACATGGAATTCCATACAGAGTTTCATAGGGCAACATTCCAATTGAGCTATGGAACCTGTTATTGTAGGAGAACTCTACCAAAGGTAGGTACTTCTACCAATGGGTTTGATTATCCATAACATACATCCTAATCATGTCTTCCACAATCTGATTTACTCTTTTAGTTTTCCCATCTATTTCAGGGTGATATGTTGTGCTTAAGTTCAACCGAGTCTCTAATGTTGACTGCAAACTTGTCCAAAATCTAGAGGTAAATCGCGAGTCCCTATCTGAAATTATGTTCTTGGGTAACCCATGTAGATGGATGAACTCACTTATAAAAACTTGTGCCACATCAATGACATCATAAGTGTCTCTGACTGGAATACAATGAGCACTCTTGGTCAACTTATGAATTATAACAAGAATGACATTGTGCCTCAGTGATGTGAGTGGAAATCCCACAACGAAATCCATAGAAATGACTTCCCACTTGGACATAGGAACATCATGTGGTTGTAGGAGACTTGTCGTGTGGTGATGATCAACCTTCACTTGCTGAAATGCAAGACACTTGGCGATGAAATGGACTACATCACACTTCATGCCTACCCAAAAGAAAATCTTCTTCATATTTCCGTACATTTTCTTCACACCCAGATGTGCAAAATAAAGTTCTCTATGTGCTTCCTTGAGTATGATTCTATGAATATCGCCACCCTTGGGGATTTCCATCCTTCCCTAGTATCTCAACAATCCATCTTCCGCAAGGCCATATCCTTCAAAATTTGACTCTAACTGTCTCCCACTCTTGAGGGCTGAAGTAACCTTTAAATACCAACTATCTCTAAGGAGTTTCCCCAACACTCCCTCCCTCAAAATAACTTTTAAGGGAACCAAGGAAAAGATATGTGGTCTTCTATTCAGGGCATCCACTACCACATTCTCCTTTCCATTGATGTATGAAATTCCAAAATCATACTCACTCATAAACTCACTCCATCACCTTTACCTGGCATTGAGATCCCTTTGAGTGAAGCGTTGCTTTAAGCTTTCATGGTCTGTTTTGAGCTCAAAGCTTCACCCCACTAGATAATGCCTCCAAAGCTTTAGAGTTAGAATTACAGCTGCTAACTCTAAATCATGAGTAGCATATAGCTCCTCATGTTGCTTCAACTTTCTTGACGCATACACTATCACTCGACCATCTTGCATTAACATGACCCCCAATCCTTTTTTCGAGGCATCTGTGCAAAATGTGAAGTCCTTCTCCATATTTGACACTCGTAGAATTGACGCACTGGTTAGAAATTTATTAAGCTCTATGAATGCAATATCACATTCCTTTGTCCATTCATATATGACCCCCTTGCACTACAAGGTGGTGATGGGTTTCACTATCTTTGAGAACCCTTCTAGAACCCTTTGATAATAACCAGCTAGCCCCATGAATCATCTCACCTCATGAGCATTTTTCAGTGCTGGCCAATACATAATGGCCTTCACCTTTTTCGGGTCCACTGAAATTCCTTCACCTGAAATGATATGACTTAAATAGTGAATCTCTTTCTGGAAGAAAGAGCACTTTGAAAACTTTCCATACAACTTGTTCCCTCTAAGGCATGACAATACCACTCACAAGTGTTCCTCATGCTCACTTTCGTTCTTGGAATCAATCTAAGTACTTTCAGAATACACCATTCACGAGGCTCATGAATACTATTGGTGAATTGGTCAAACCAAAAGGCACTTCAATGAACTCACAATTCCCAAACCGAGTTCGAAAGGCAGTTTTAGCAATATTTCCTTCCTTAATCCTTAACTGGTGATACCTTGATCGCAGATCAATTTTTTAGAAAGTTGTTGCTCCTTTCATATGATCAAAGAGATCATCTATCTGTGGCATTGGGTACCTATTCTTCAATGTAGCACGATTAAAGTCCATGTAATCTATACATAGTCGTAAGGAACCGTCCTTCTTCTTGACAAAAATTATTGGTGCACCCCAAGGTGAGACACTAGGCCTTATTATCCCTAAGTCAAGTAGTTCCTTCAACTGCATCTACAACTCATAATGTTCTGGTGTCTTCATCCTATACAGTGTCTTGGAAATTGGCTCCGCACCAGGTTTTAGCTCAATGGTAAAATTAAGCTCCCTCTCAGGAGGCAACCCTGACAACTCTTTTGGAAAAAAATCCTTAAATTCCGACAAAATTGGATATTGATCTATAGAGGGTCCCTTCCCTTCATTGACTACTTCCACTACAAATAATTGACAACCTTTCTTCATGCAACATTCAACCTTCATTGTTGATATAAAGCTTGGAGACACCTTCGTCTGTATACCATGGATCTCTACTAGACTTCCTTCATCATCTACGCAAAACACCCTCTTCGTGAAACAATCTATGATAGCTCGATGGGGTTCTAACTAGTCCATCCTGATGATTAGATCATATGTCCCTAGGGTAGTGATGTACACCTTCAACCTAGTAGTACAAACTACCAAGTCTACCAGAAAATTATCGTGCTAGGTCCTACTTCTTGTTTTTTCCCTGAAAGCCATCTCAACTTGTTTAAAGTCATCGTGCTCATAGGCTGCCAACCCATACTTTTCTAATGAACAAGGTAAAATTAAAATATCTGTAGCACCATAATCAAATAAATTTTTAACATTGACATGATTTAGCGTACCTGACGAATCCACCACAGTGGATTGATGTTCTTCCTAGTGGTTATTAACTGCTGCAAAAATATGGTGGCTACTACTTCCTCTTCCCATCAAGGTCTTCCTTCTCTATGTACAAATCCTGATTGTGACTCTGGATAGTCATGCTGGTACTGGGTTCCTCCACACCCCCAACAAGTAACACGAGATGGAACCTGCACAATGCCCTGTGAAGGCCTCTGAAATGAGTTCCTTCCCATGGAACCCCTGCCCCTACTAGCTACTCCCCGAGAAGGTCGTGGACCTGCCCGCATTGCTAGTGATGAGTGGGATGTTGTAATCACTGCCATTGATATACTTGTTGTAACTATTCTAGGTGCGACTCTATTCCCATAAGGAGGTGGCCTAGAGCTTCCTCCTCGAGAGAAGGTCCTAGGGGCCTTCCCGATGAATCCATACGACTGTGGAATAGTTGATCTCATACCTCCATTTAAGCTCATATGATATTATGCATAGCGATCATTTTAAACTACTTCAACTACTGACGATGGTTTCCACATCCGCACCATGGCCCTTATCTTAGGGTTTAACTCATACAAAAAACGTTCTACTTATTGTTGATCGATATCCATGTATGAGACATACTTTACTAACTCCATGAACCTGATTTCATACTCTTCCACAGTTCGATTTCCCTGAATTAGAGCATGAAATGTTCCTATCTATTGTTCTTCGTAGTAAGCCGACAAATATTTCCTCCAGAACGTTTCCTCAAAAATCTGCCATGAGATGGTGTCTCGGGTAAGGTGCAACTATCTCTCCAGATTATCCCACCAGCTCAAGGCACTATCCCTCAACTGAAATATCACTATATTCAATTTTAACGTGGAAGCATAGTCTCTCAAGGCAAAACATCTCATCATTCCCTCCAACCATGCCTCAACACGTTCACTTGCATGTCCCTGTTACGAGGAAAATCTCTCTATGGCTAGGGGTAAACCACAATAGACAGAAATGACTGCAGAAATCAACTCTACTCTCAAGTATGCTATATAAACAAATATGCTAGCAGGACAAGATAAAAGGCCTACCTCGTTGAGAGGTTCGATGAAGTCCACCGTTGAGCACTTGACCCAAAGAAATATACCTGCAACTAGTCCTCAACAACCAAGCAATGAAAGAATACGGTGATAATATATGATGTTAGCACATTCAATAGCATAATTAATCAACATTCATAACAAATACGCCCATGGAATAATAATTCAAATATTTGCAAGATGTTAATTGGATGAGAAAAGAGTATTTCTATTAAGATATAATCAATAGAAGTGAATGAGTTACAGACTTCCATGTTGGCACGATTCAGAACCGAGAAATTAAGTTCCTTCCAGTTGGGCCTCCACCACTTCAATCCCCCACCAAAGGCAAGCTCATGCAAGCGAGACAATGAAATTCTCAATGAGTAAGGGAAGAGCTTGGGGGCTGAACAATCTATTCAGACTTAAAGGATAAAGGGATCCAGACTCAATGTGAAGTGAATAAATCCTCCATAGTAACTTTTCTCTCAAAGTTGAATTCTTTCTCCTCTTTTACATAGCTCAGATTTTGCCCATTTATAGCCTTCAAGTGGAACTGAAGGGCCGAGTCGGAACGTTTCCAGTATATGGAAGGTCAAGGATCATTGATATTGTGACGTGACATGGAAACCCGACACTATTTTTCAATTTTGGGCACATTTCCTGATGTACGCGGGTTGTAGTGGTGCAACCTACGTATACTCATGTTGTATAGTAGGCAAGGTGCGTATATGTGGAAAAATTATATTTTTAGCTTTGGGATTTGTAAAAAGGGGACTTCAAGCCTCCATAGGGAAGTGGAAAAAGGCCTTCTATGCAAGATTGCATGGGGTGAGGAAAATCTTGCTATAACATATGCCCCCTAATGTGTGAGGTTAGAGGAGTATCTACGATGACTGAAATACATTATAAAAACCCATAAGTGGATTAATGGGGACCAAGTTGGAAGAACTAGTTGCTCATTACAATCTGTACTGACTTTGCATAGATGGATGCCAATTTGAATTACACTGCAGATCCATGTGAAAATATAACAAACAACTGTCCATGTCCATGAATAGGAAAATACAAATGCGGTTACATGCCAAAGGATGTCATAGTCACGAACAAGGCCCAGTAAAACCAGTCTCAAAATCAATCTAAAGATATTTGTATACGATGGAGTACAATCTGATCTCCCATGATCACTGAAGTCATACAGGTATTGGTACAATGAAAAGGTAGCAACAACTCAGGAAAGTTGCAGCTACATATTGATGTCTTCAAGTCTTCTACACAATCCTCCAAAGGTGCAAGTCTACATCACATGAATAAAGGAGTTGAGTTCGAACACAATGAGACTTTTTCTGATTATCGGTCATTTAGGTATACCGTTAACAAACACGAGACAACCTACGGATGATGAAAGTAGGTATCAAGGCACCAAGTACATTCTTAAAAGTGTGAATAAAGGAGTCGAGGTCGAACACTTGAAGAATCCATTGATCAAGAGACAATGATGTATTCCCAACTATTGATGGCGAGAGAAATTGCCACTAATCATTGCAAGCCTCTAGGTACTCATAGGACTCTAGGTCTCATTTCTAGAATAGATGAGATGAATTTGATGGAAGGAGACCTGATAAAAGGAGAGAATTAAGGCATCTCTCATCATTCAACACGAGGTACAAAGCAGGAGCTTGATGATTTGGAGGAAATCAGATGAAGAATATGTTCACGAACCAACGACCTCATGCGTCTTTCACATGTGCCAAGTGAAAACGGTACATGAAAAAGACCCTCTGAATAGAAACCAATGAGGAAAACTACTAACAAAGGTGAGGAAAACACCAATAAGGCTAATGGCATCCAAGACATTGCACAAATCCCAATGTGTGAATAGATGTCTTGTCATCGAACACAAGGGAAACCACCTAGTCAATGAACAATGATGAAATGTTGACTGCTAGGTTCAAGGTTACCTAACAATGAGGAAAGTAGGACCAGGGTGAATAGTAGAACTACAACTTCATGTGATTCTGAGACAAACTGAGGGTATGGCCTTCATGCAAAGTCAAGAGTTCTGAGGAATGGATGACACTGGTTGATAGACATCCTTTGAACAAGAGCATGAGACATATGGAAGACTCTGGCAACATAGACTCAATGACGAAACTATGAGATGGAGGAGGTGTTGGCACAGGGGCAGACCTAGGGTTCAATGCTTCAAAAATGCACCAACAAAACCCTAACTACCAGCCCTTTTAGCAACACCTGCGAAGTAGATGAACTCTCACCCAAGGTAGAGGTAGGGGGGGTTGCAAGACTTAGGTGTCTACAACCTAGCTGGGACACATATATGTGATCACAACACTCAGTAGAGCACTTAGCCAATAACATGCATTAAGTTATGATTTTTATTCACTTTGCAGATTAACCCTTATTACAGATCAATGCAATAATAATCAATACTAAGCACATCTAATCATTTAACACATAACATCCGAGCAGATCTATCATTTATTCATATATAAAGAACTAAGCATCAATGGATCTACCTATCATGCATCAAGGTTAAGAAAATAAATACATAATCTCCATGAATAACAGTGCACAAAGCACAACGACACAGGATATACGTGGTTCACCCCAGTGTGGGGCTACGTCCACCAACTCTTCTCTTCTTTATTAGTCTCTTTCAATCTTCCTACATGTACCAAGCCACAGAGATGACTCCACAAGAGACAGGAGATCTGCGCGCTCCTCGCCAGATCCTCCTTCCCTAAATTAGGTCAAGGCACAAAGCCTTACACAGCCTGTCTGCACAAAGCACTTACAAAACTCTTGCACTTAGCTCTGCAAGCCTTAACATATTCATGCACAAAGCCAACCAGCCATGCACTAAGCTGATCAATGACTAGTAACTACTTCTTACATCACTTAGCTACTTATTTATACATTACAAAAAGGCCTAAGCATGGGTAAACCCATGGCTCGACATCCCATACCCGTTACATAAACCCTAAAACCCAAAAATCCCACAAAATGGGCGATATCCGCTTCGCCTGGGCGCTCCGTCTTCGACCAACCTATCGAAGTCCCAAAAATGGTCAACCACAATCAACGTTTCCTCAAAACTTGGTCGAGGGCCAACAGGCCCCCAACACTCATTTGTGACTCATCCTGAGTCACTCTATTATGGGTAATACCGGTTCGAAGGCCTCAAGTTGCCTCGACTTTCTGCTTCGCCAGAGCCTCCTGCTCGGGGAACTCCTGAATTACTTACTCAGTGATAGGCCCTTCCAGGCATTGTTCCACTGTTGTGACCACATGTTGCAACTATAATCCTTGTCCCTCAATCTCTTCAAAAAGTGTGTAGGCTTCGTCCTGCACTGACTGGAGTCTCTATGTCACCTCCATAACTCTGCTCTAGATGGCAGTGACCTGTTGCTGAACTGCGCACTGCTCCTGTGACCTCTTCATCTTCTCAACTTCAGTAAGCAACTTCATCTGCGCTTGCACAATCGATGCCTGTTGCTTCACCTCCTGGAGTTGTGCCTCTAATGTCCTCAACTCTGGGTCTTCTGCAAGGTGCTCATAGGTCTGCGCACTTCGAGCACTTAGTTGCTTACATTCTGAATCCAACACCCTGATTCTTTCTACTGCACTCGTGGCAATTTATTCCCTCTGATCTCTCACTTCTTGCGGAGTGCTCGACACTTCTTGAAGTTCTAACTCTGCTACTCTTGCTTGAAGTTGCTGAATGGCCTCAACGAGCTTCCCCACTTGGCTCTCGACTGTCTCTTCTTCCATCTATGTCAAGCCCGACACAGAGCAAAGTACTCTAATCACTGCTTCCTTGACCACAATCTAATCCGCGAGCATCTGGTCTTTCTCTTTCTAGATTTTCTCTTTGTCCTCTTCAAACTTTGCCCAAAGGTCATCTTTCTCTTGCTGTGCAACCCGAAGTTGCTCTAAGGCCTCCTCCTTTTCTTGCTTCAAGGACTCTGTGGCCTGCTCCTTTTCTTCTTGAACTCAAAGAATTCGAGTCTATGTTGCATCAACTAATCTGCGTAATTGGGTGGGCTCATCCCCCAATTCTACACTCTCTGTTGAAGATGGCGTAGTAGACACTGCACGGCTCGACTGGATAGCTTGCTGGATGTCTTTGAGCTCCTTCTCTATTTTGTCATACATCGACTTTTGTTTTGCTCCATGTCTCTGCAAGATGTCTTCTGAGGAATCTTCTACAGCTGTGATGATGAGCTGGATATAGTCCACTGTGAGCACATTCTGTGACTGAGGCTTATTGGCTCAGGTCTTCTTCCGCGCTGAGGGTTTCTGCGGAGAAACCTTCCTTTTCTTTGATGTCTCGGCCTCTGTAAGGGGATCCTTTGGCAGTGTTGCTTTGTCCTTTTCTTTCTTTTCTTCTTCTCTTCCTCCTCTTGGTCTACTTCGTCGCCTCCTCCTCCTGCAGGTGAGTCAGGCACAGTTTCCTTCGATGCGTTGTCCTTCTCTTCATCACCTATGTCCTGCACTTCCTCCTTTCTCTTCTTTTTCTTTGCATTTCTCTATCCATCATACTCCGTTCGGGTGACCAAAGGACTTCCGATGATGTCGAGGTCGGAGAGTTTTGCATCTTCGACCAGTATAAGTAATTCGACTGGCCATTCCTTGGTTATCTCCTCCATGTCTTCATCGATCAATTTGTAGTAGGATTGCAGCTCCTCCTTGCTTTTGTCCCTACATGCAGTGATGTAAATGAAGTGCCGATCTACGTGAAACTTCGCTAGAGGCCTGTATGTATGCAAGGTGTTCGGGGTCATTCAGGGGAGAATGGCGTGGGTCAACTGTAGATAGTAAGCGTGGAACACCACATTTGATTTCCATTTCTTCACCATATCGCTCCTATACCACTAGGTGGTGAACCTTGTGGCCAATGTATTTGATGGCTCGACTTCAGGGAATGTCACTCCCTCTGGCATATCCCAAGTGACAAATGCAATGATAATCAACAACCAACTAAAGTGAAATTCGTAGCCTTGGTCCTGCGCTTCGCGACAGTCCTTCTCTAGCTCATTGATGAGGTAGCTCTCCCAGTTCATCTG
Organism: Picea engelmannii; assembly: GCA_009831015.1. Lineage (NCBI taxonomy): Eukaryota > Viridiplantae > Streptophyta > Pinopsida > Pinales > Pinaceae > Picea > Picea engelmannii. The sequence continues at coordinate 63,365 of ML801126.1, read as the reverse complement.
CATCCCTTCGACACACTTCCTTGTGAGGTCGACTACAAACCCTGTGACCTGTGTCAGCTAGTTCTTTCTGACGAGCTTTCCAATGATCAACTGACAAGCTAGGCACACTGCGCCATCCTGGATGGAGGCTACCTTGTAGCCTCACTTCCCCTTCTCTACATCGCCATAGGCCTCCTTGATGTGATGGGCCAAGGAGAAATTTGATGTCTTTCCTGGGTAGAACTGGCGAGGGTCTGGTCCTTGCATGCTCAATCCGGTGATCAGGTGGATCAATGCCAGATCCACAGTCACATGTCTATCTAACCAGAGATAGCCTCCATGGTAGCACGAAAGGAGGAGTTTAACGCACACGTTAATCTCCTGATGTCTTCCGAAGTGGGGGATCTTCATGACATTTAAGATCGTCGATCCCGCAATCTACTTGATCCACAACTGGGGAACTATCTTGGGATTCTTCCCAGCCATCTTTGTCAGGTACCTATGCGATGCAAGAATTGCATAGTTCTTTCGGTCTCCCAGGTTGAAATCATTGATTTTGAGAGCTAGGATCAGTCCCAACTGTGGTCCGACTGCGCATATCCCCTTCGGGAGGTACGCAGTGATTAGCGTGTACTCGAAACCACACGAGACATTGTCACGACTAACCATGCCAGCCAAAGGCGGGATATAGTCGGGAAAGATCGACGAGATCCGCTTCTCATTCGCCAGATCATCGCGGTGCTTGCTTCTTTTCTCGGTCGTGGTTCGGCTAGATCGACGTACAGTCGAGGGGGATGCTTGCAATCCACCCGTCGATGATGCATGTATACCTACAGACATGACTTTCTCAGCCATGAGGTCGATCAAGATCTGTTCTACAGATTTATCTAGCGCGCTATGCTCGCCCGACATTCACACTTGTAATAAAATGACTCGGGTAGGCGAATGGACACTCAAGGTAATCGAATCAATGGCGAGGTCTAGACAATACAACGCGGTATGCAATCACTTCTCTATTAGCTCAAATATATCGGTTTTCAAAAAGTGGTCCCAGCGTAGCGTCCGATGGTTTAAATAAGCAATGTGGTAACAGATTACTCCAATGGGCAGGAATGCCTTAATCAATACGATTCCATTCGTTATGGTGCAATCTCAATTGTCCAATGGCAATCTTTCCGGAAATAACTGTGTTTCTAGCCGTTCCAGAGCATCATTCTAACGGTCGGGATGCCTCCAACAGTCATATATCTTCACCGAGGCGAAGTGACATTTTGCGTGGTTTTTCTATTCTGACGAGGTTCAAGTTCTATAAGCTTGCCTTCTACGAAGTCCTTTCTGGAACCTCCTACAATTTTTCTAACTTTTCTTTCTTCTTACTGAGATTTCTTGCCTTCTTTCCTGTGATCTGAGTCTCTGGGGTCGTCTTTCCATTCTTATTCTTATCTTCTTTTAGCATAGTAACTTTGCACTGCTGAGGCTCTTTCGAAAGGTTCGAGTGTAATACCTCTCCTCTTACTATTTACAGGGTGGATACATTTCTTTCCTGCATGGACAGGTTCTTTAAATCTTCTTGTGTTCTTTCAATTTCGACAACGAGTTCTCTTGCCTTCTATTGGTTCGACTTGTCCTCTTGTTCTTTTATTAGTCGCTCTATTTTTCTAGCTATGAAGTCCCTTAATTCTTGTTTTTTCTATTCTGTGGCTTCCTCCTCTGCTTTCCTTCGGATCTGATCTTTCTCAATCCAGGTCTTTCCTAACAAAAGTGCAAAAGGAGCGTTGTTCTCAACAAACTTAATGACTTCAAATTCTTCTTCGGTCGATGTTCCATGAGCAATCATAGGTATATTAGTAACTTTTCCACATAGGGTTATCATATTTCCTTTAAACAAGCGTATGCTTCCCAATGAAGGTACCATATCAGGATTTCCCAAAATTTCCCAAGTGTTTTCTGGCATGATATTCACCTATGTTTCCTCATCCAAAATACAGTCTATGTCGAAGTCTTCTATTCTTGTTTCTATGCACTCTTTCTCTTTTAAGATCTCTGGTAGACCGATGTCTCTGTGATCCTTTAGTGTTTCTTTCAGCTGTAATAAAATAGTCTATGATTATTTTTGGTGTTCTAACATATCCTTAGTCTCTTGACCTTCTTCATAGTTTTCATGTCTCGTGTTCATCTTTCAACTTTAGGAATAATTCTTGGGCAATCCAAAACCTCATAACCAACAACTTTACAACAAAGACAAATTTGACCTATACCAGGGAATTCCTTAGCAATATGTCCCAGTCTTCTACAGTTGTAACACAGTGTCAATCCTCTCTTTCTTTTAAACGATCCCCAACCTTTCCTGCACTGCGCATTGGGATCATAGTGCTGGACCCGCAATCTGCAAAAATTCTTTCTAGGGTCCTGCACCCACTTGTTAGTCCAAAAAGTATTTCTATTCATAGGAATAACATATATTTCACTATCTCTACCAGGTTTATTCAAATCAAATCTTATTTCTTCTAGTTGTGCCCTAGTTTTCAGACTAGGAATTTTTTTATCAAACATACCTAGATTCATACTTTCGAAGAAAAAACTTCCACTTGTCTTACCTTTGCCAGAGCATAAAGCTTTAAGATCTTACCTCTTTTCTTCATATTAGGTTCCTTTCTTAGCATAGAGCTTCGCAAGTCAAGTAGACTTCTGTGCACTACAACAATAGATCTATGCACAGAGATTTCTCTTTTCTTCAGTTCCCAGCAATCACAGTTCCAGTCCCCGGCAACAGAACCATTTGTTGGCATAGGGGCAGACCCAAGGTTCAACGCTTCAACATTGCAAAAACAAAACCCTAACTACTGACCCTTCCGACAACACCTGTGAAGCAGATGAAGTCTCACCAGAGGTAGAGGCAGGGGGTTTGCAGGACTCAAGTGTCTACAACCTAGTCGGGACACAGATCTGTGATCACAACACTCAATAGAGCATTTAGCCAATAATATGCATTAAGTTATTATTCTTATTTAATTCACAGATTAACCCTTATTACATATCAGCACAGTAGTTATCAAGATTAAGCACATCTAATCATTTAGCACATAGCATTAGAGCAGATCTAACATTTATTCATATATAAAGCACCAAGCATCAATGGATCTACCTATCATGCATCAAGATTAAGCAAATAAAAACATAAACACCATGAATAACATTGCACAAATCACAATGACACAAGATATACGTGGTTCACCCCAGTGTGGGGCTACGTCCACCAACTCTTCTCTTCTTTATTAGTCTCTTTCAATCTTCCTACATGCACCAAGCCAAATAGCCAATTGTGCAAGAGATAGGAGATCAACGTGCTCCTCGCCAGATCCTCCTTCCCTAAATTAGTTCAGGGCATAAAGCCTTACATAGTTTGTTTTCACAAAGCACTTACAAAACACTTGCACTTAGCTCTGCAAGCCTTAACATATTCATGCACAAAGCCAACTAGCCATGCACTAAGCCGATCAATGACTAGTAACTACTTCTTACATCACTTAGCTACTTATTTATACATTACAAAAATGCCTAAGCATGGGTAAACCCATGGGCCGACATCCCATACCCATTACATAAACCCTAAAACCCAAAAAACCTGCAAAATGAGCGAGATTTGCTTCGCCTAGGTGCTCCATCTTTGACCAGCCTGTCGAAGTCCCAAAAATGGTCAACCACGATCAACGTTTCCTCAAAACTTGGTCGAGGGCCAACATGAGGCATCAATAATAATATCCATAGGGACTGGAAGAGTAACCAGTCAAGGGAGTAAAATCTCTGTAACAAGCTCAACTTCCTAAGGCCATGCTAAACCCAAAATTATGATGAAAAGTAGACTCAAAAATTTTGTGCTTTGTTCAAAGGCGACACGACTACTGCCAATAGAAGATAATACTCCCTTCTCGCCCGTCTTATTTTGTTTTTTCATAGTCAAATGAATGCTATGATACAGAGGAGGAAACAAGTGTCACAAGTAAGCAAAATGAGTTCCAGCAGTGGAACGTACCAATGCTCAATGAAAGGAGGTGCATGCTGGAGATGGACACTTGGGGTAATGTTCCCTCCTGGGTATAGGGTGTCAAGTTGCAAAGGATATAAATTAGGCTCTGCTTGGTTGATGATGCAAAACTGTTGAGGCAAATAGTTTATAACGCAAAGCGAGAACCAACAATAGGCTCAATACTGCAAGCAAGGGCATGAGATGCAATCACAACTTAACGCCAAAAAATGTCCTATTTCATAATCTTAGTATACTTGGTGTGAAAAAGGGATAAAATTGTACCAAATAGATGTCCTTTCAAATCCAATTTACGAGTGTGAAAGAGACAAGTTCACTCGACAATATTTTCTCTTTTTGAAAACGAGTCGGAAAAGTGCTTAAGTCAAACTCGACTGGGAGTCCTCTAGGTATATGCTAGCATGTTTATGAGTGAGAAACGAGGCTCAACATAAAGTCATGTATTATCTATAAGGGACTCCCAATCCTACGAAAAAAATCTCTGCATGGGCACCAAATGGACCAGAGGATCTAACTAGGGTACCCATGTTTGGTAAGTCTCTACCATTTGATAACGACACATTTTGTAGCAGATGGAGGGTTCTGTGTCGCTAAAAAATGGGTTCATACCTAAGGCATATGAGTGACAGTTATAGGGCAATGCAAGTGTGCATGATGGAATGGATATCTATCCTATATGTCGGGTAGCGAAAATACCTGTCCGTAGTTACAAACAGTCAACATAATGCTAAAAACCACAAGAATCCCTTGCGAAAACTACAAAAACCAACCCAATCCACGACTATATTAGTCCATTAGGAGAAAATACGATCCAAAACTATTTAAAGTGGGTAAAAACTGCTATAAATAGTAACAAAAACCAAATTTTACTATGTCATTTGACTTTTTTACCCAAATAGTGAATTTTGGACCAAATTACCTCCGATCTTCAACTGGTGATTGCGTGAGCGTCGAGGGAAAGAATCAGTGACCGCCCGGACCATGCAATTCCTCTTCCCCTCCTCTTCCTTTCTAGTGGATTACATTTTTCATTTAGGTTTCAAATTTTAAGTTATTTAAGGTGCAAATTAGAGATTTAGGTGTACGTGGGCTACCATTCATCGGATCGCATATACGCATGGTTATACATGGCATTGTAAAATACAACCAACATATACTCAGCCCTATACACGATTGTGAATGATGTAGCCCGCGTATATGTTCGTAAAAATTTTTTTTGATGGTTGCTAACTCAAAAAGTGATGTTTCTCTGGGAGGATGGTGCTAGAATGGAGGGAAAGAGAACATGAGGAGGTATATGTTGCTGCGGAAAGAGATCTGGGGGCCCAAATGGACTTGAAAAGATGCGGGTTGTACAAGTTTTGGGCACTCAAAGGGATGAGGGCCCAAGTGAGGTTGCTACAATTTTTCATGGATTATTGGGATCCAGACAGTGAGAGATTCAACCTTGATGGGAAACCATTAAGGATTGAAGTCGAGGATATATATTTCTTGACAGGGTTGTTGCGTCGGGGTGAGATGGTGAACCTCAAAGCCCGGGGAGCTAGGAGTGGTATGAATATAGAAGAGTACATAGATGCTCATGGCCAGATGGGCTTCCATGACATCGTCGAAGGCACCGGGGAGATGAGGCGGCGAGAGGAGAAGTAGATAGATTCCTTCAAAATGTGCACGGAAACCTATCTCGTTTGACACATAGGATTCTGATGGTTCGGGTAGAGGATCTACCAGAGGCCATGCAACGACAGGTGGTTGGCGTGCCCATAGCTTGGGTGCGACTCTTTTGACATTTCACAAACGTCATAGTTTGTTAGCATGATACACATCTGGTGCCAGAGGCATAGATGTTGTGGATTTTGTATTATCGACTGTATATGTGTATTGAGGGTGTTGGCCCCAATTTTGTACTATAAACATCATATTTTTTGAAATATATATAAAACATGGTTCTTCGGATTTACTTATATTACAATGTGTGCATTGATGAGAATGTTTTCTTTGCTTTAGTTATGTGACAAATGCCAATCTAAAACTAAATTAGCATAAGCATTAGATACATAATTAGAACTCCTAGGTATGTGATGATAAGTAATAAAATCAAATTGTCGTTCTAAAAGGCGTACTTGTAGGAATCATCAGAGTAACGTAGGGTCGCACACATGGTAACTACCGTTCAACTGACATACTACTAACTGGGAATCCAGGCGAACCTCCAAAGAGTGAATACCATGTGAAATGACATCGCACAAAAGTTCTATAATGATGCTATATTCAGCCACATTATTCATGGATGGCCCTAGACATACACCACTTGAAGACACCAGTAGACCCTTGGGTGAGTAAACCACCCAAGCGGTGGAAACCAAGTTCCGTGTATGACGACTGACTCCATTTACGAATCCTAAGTAGACCGAAGACTCCATTGACATATGCCAACCAAGGGAAAACTCGATAAGCAAGCTGAAGACAAAAATTAAGGGAATATATATATACACTAAATTACATTAGTATACAATAAGTTACTCTTAATATTGGGGCTCAAGCGTAATATATTTTCAAGTAGATCCCATTCCTGGGCTCATCCAACATGTTCCCTTCATAATATTCTAATTCATAGGCTCATTTTTCTAAGACACGTTGCACGATATAGGGACCGCGCCACATGGGTTTGAACTTTCCTGCCCCCAACAGTTCTTTCGCTTGATCATATAAAAGGACCAAGTCACCCTCAATGTACAATCAAGGACAGACAAACTTATCGTATTGAACCTTGAAACATATTTTATTCCCTTCGATAGTCGTAGAGGCATTATTGACGTTGCTCGTCAAGGCTCTCTAGGTGTACGAGGTGTCGCTTGAGATCGAAAGTGTCAAGGAGGAGTGCGACTGCCAATCTAAGAGAAGGGATTTCACATTCAATAGGTAATATTGAATCCACACCAAGTACTAAATAGAAAGGAGAAAATACGGTGGTAGTCTTGACCGAGGTTCGGTATGCCCAAAGTGCGGGATATAGCATAATATGTCAGTCAGATTTGTTCTGGCTGACAATTTTCTGCAAAATGGTCTTGAGAGACTTGTTGACGGCCTCTACCTGTCCATTTGCCTAGGGGTAGTAAGGGGAATAATTACCATTCTTAAAACCCAACTTGGATGCTAGCTCTTCCATCATTTCATTCTGAAAGTGACTGCCATGATCAGTGACAATCTCACTCGGGACACCGAATCTGGTGATAATTTGATTGAATATGAAGAAGGCAGAAGTATTCCCATCAGATTTAACTATAGGCATGGCCTTGACCCACTTAGTAAAGTAGTCTATGGCCACAATAATGTGATGATTGCCCCCAACCAAAGTTGGGTTGCAATCCACAAAGTATACCCCCCACTTGGTGAAGGGACCGACGATAATGACTAGATGGAGAGGGGCTAGATGCGAGTGCATTTTCTGAGTGAACACCTGGCAGGGACAACACTTCTTAACCACTTCAGTGCAATATTTAAATATAGATGACCAGAAATAATTGGCTCGCAAAATTTTCTAGGCTGTCGCAAGCCCAGATAAATGACCACCACAAGCCCCACTGTGGCAATCATTTAGAACTGACTTGGCTTATTCGTGATTTAAACAACAACACAGGATATTGTCTATTCCTCGATGATAATGTAATTCTTAGCTTGGTATCGTACATGCCGTCGGTAATCTTGCGAAAGATGTTGAGGGAACTTCAAAGTTTGAAGATAGAGAACAATGTCTCCATACCAGGGGTTAGAAAACAAGACAAGGAAAATGTGTTCATCCGCAAAATAATCAACATGAATAACATCCTCGTCCAATCGTGGGAAGTCGGATATTAACTCTGCAAAGACTAGTGATTTCTTGGATTTCGCAGAAGCGAAATTGAGATCGAATTCTTGTAAAATGACAATCCATTTATTTTATTTCCCTCCTATGATACTCATGGTAAGGACATATTGAAATGGATTGACATAGGAAACCATAGTAGTTTTTCAAAGCAATATATAATGGCATAATCGTTGGACTACGTGGATGGCAGCCAAAGCTAGATTTTCAACGTGAGAATATTTGAGATCAAGACCGATTAAGTTTTGACTAAGATAGTAGATGACGTGCTCGCGGAGCTCATCATCCTCCTGAACCAAAACCATACCAATCGTCTCTTTGGATGTGGTGACATAAAGCAAGTAATCCCTACTGTAGTCAGGAGACTTCAACAGAGGCATCGATACCAAGGATTTCTTTAAAGCATCGAAGGATTCCTGGGCCCACTCATCCCAGATAAAAGGAGTGTCCTTCTTCAAAATACGCATGAAACCCTTAGTAATATTGGCATAGTTCACTATAAACCGACATAAAAATTTATCTTTCCCCTGTAAACCTTGAAGTTGTCAAATAGTGCATGGGGGAGAAAATTGAAGTATTGCCTCAACCTTTAATGGATCTACCATGATCCCGGTCTCAGAGACTAAAAATTCTAGAAGACATCCAGACCTAACAAAAATATGTATCTATGAGGGTTCAACCATATTCTATAATGACGACATCTTTCAAAAACTAACCGAAGGTGCTTATGGTGATCCACTCTCTTACGAGAGTGAGCAACAATATTGTCAAGATAAGCTTCGACTATATGCTTAAGATCATGGAATGCGAGGGTCATAGCACGTTGGAAGGTTGCTCCAATGTTTTTAAGGCCAAAAGGCATCTTCTGGTATGTGAAAGTATCCCAAGGACAAATAAATGTCATCTTATGTTGATCCTCGGGTTTAATTTGAATTTGGTTATAACCTAAAAATACGTCCATGAAAGAAAAAACTTCACTTCTTGCACATTCGTCGAGAATCTGATCGATGAAAGATGTCGGGAAGTTGTCTTTAGGACAAGCTTTGTTCAGGTCAAAAAATTCCATGCATACATGGATGGTTCCTTGATTCTTATTCACAGGAACGAGATTGGAAACCCATTCAATCAAGGGAACCGGGTAGATAAATCCAACATTAAGCAGTTTTTCCACCTCTTCCTTAATAGTAGGGGCCTTTTGGGCATTGACAGCTCTAAGATGTTGTCGAACAAGCTTAGCATCCAGGTAAGTTTTAATCTCATGCTCAACAATTTGAGGGTTGATTCTTGACATCTCTTCATATGAACAAGCAAATGTATCTCGAAATTCCTTGAAGAGCTCAGTGTAGATCAGGATTTCTTTTGGCGAACAATCCACACCGATGTGCACATTTTCAATCTTGTTAGGGGTACGAGAGATATTGATCGTGACAGTAGGAGAGATACTCGCCATATTTCCTTTGGTATAACATGGAGAGATACTCGCCATATTTCCTTTGGTATATCACTGGACTTTATAACATGTTTGCCTAAAACTCAGAAACATAATGATTCAATCATGGTTGTAATCGATAAACTCAGTAAGTTTGCACACTTTATTCCTGTAAAGTCTACTTTTAAAGCTATAAACATTGCTGAAAAATTCATGAAAGAAATTTTTAGATTGCATGGTATTCCTAAAATGGTGATTTCAGATAGAGACGTAAAATTCACATCTGCTTTTTGGAAGGAATTGTTTGCAGGGATAAATACTAACTTGAATTTCAGTACGAGTTATCATACACAAATGGATGGATAGACCGAAAGGACAAACCAAATCATCGAGGATATGCTCCACATGTATGTAAGAACAAAACCAAACAAGTGGGAAGACTACCTACACTTGGTAGAATTCACATATAACAATGGGTACCAAACTTCGGCTAAGTTGAGCCCTTTCGAAATACTATACGACAGAAAATGTACGACTCCAATTAGCTGGGATAACTTGGTTGACAGGCTCATGGTTGGACCAAAGATTCTCCAAGAAATGGAGAACATGGTAAGGAAGGTACAACAAAACTTGAAAGAAGCACAGGACAGACAGAAGAGCTATGCAGATCAGAAAAGAAGACACTTGGAATTTCAAGTGGGAGACCATGTGTACTTGAAGGTCAAAGCCCGAAAAAGCTCATCGAAGTTAGGAAACTGTACCAAGCTGGCACCCAGGTTTTGTGAGCCCTTCGAGATACTAGCTCGAATTGGACCCGTAGCATATCAACTTGCACTTCCAGCTAATCTAAGAATTCATAATGTATTTCATGTTTCTTTGTTGAAAAAGTATATTCATGACCCTACTCATACGATTGATTGGAACTTGGTGCAGGTGGAACCCGAAGGTAAGTTCCAGGTGGAACCCCTGCACATTCTGGACCGGAGAGAAATAGCACTTCGGAACAGAGCTGTCGCTCAGGTAAAGGTACAATGGAAGCACTTTAGTCCTGAGGAGGCCACTTGGGAATTGGAGGGAGACTTGCGGAAATCTCATCCAATCCTGTTCCAAGAAAGGAATGAACACTGAGGATAGTGTTTTACTGAAGGGGGAAAGGATGTGACATCCCCAAAAATAAAAATTATTCTTGAAATTTAAATTGCTGGAATTTTTTTTTCCATTTTTAGTAAATTCGAATTTGGGGAATTTTTGCCATTTATGGCAACTCCGAATTTCGAATTTGATATTTGTAATTAATCATTGTGACTGTTGGGCAGAGATCTGTTTGGACTCAACAAACTATTTGACTATGACACTTGTATAACAACATAATACTTATATTAATTGCAGGAGGACAAATGGAACAACCATGTTAACATCAGTTGACCATGACTCCATGAGTGGGGAACATGTTGGAACTACCTCTGGGATGATTATTACAAGTGGAAAATCAGATATTTGGCCATTGGCAGCCCCTGAAAATCATGGATTTAGAAGGCTGTGAAAATCCCCAAAGGAGGGAAAAAGACCTGGGCAAAAATGGTTAAAGGGCATATGCGAGGAGGCAGGACGTTGCCAAGTATGCTAGGAAAAGATTTTGAGTTCTCTTGCTGTTATGAACACTATGGATTTAGTGTGAGGCAAGGGGATTCTACTGGAAAGGAAAGACATTTGCAGAGGAAGAGGTTCCAAGTTTGCCCTCATGGATTCATGGTTAGGCTAGGGGGTGAATCAGACAAGTGATTTGGCTGTCCTGTTCTACGGTTGGGAGGAACATGGTTGTTCCCTTTGTATTCTCGCGATCTGGTTCAGATATGTGCTCTACTTCTTCTCTGTGTGAATGATTTTATATCTGATGCATTGTATTTGTTAAAGCGGACTGTAACGATTTCCATTTTCTGTTCGAATGTTTTATCCGATGTCATGTATCTATTAAATTTGAACTGAAATAATTTCCATTTTCCGGTGAATGATTCAATCACGGATGTAATGCATTTACTAATTTTGATAGATAATAATGCGTAGGAGAAATTAGGTTGAATTCATGAAACCTAAAGACTGACAGAGAATATAGGGAAAATCTAATCTCGAATGACCCCTTTCTGAACGAACGATAGAATTGGGCCGTTTATTTTTGTATGATAGTTGAAAGGGTTATGCATGGATAAATTCTGGAAGAAAATTTCCTCTAAATTAGATCCACTGCTAGTTTCTTTCCTTATTTGTTCTCTGAGTCAAATCAATGCTAAGATTTGCATATTAGGAGTGGAGGTTATGATGTATTTTCAATTTAGGTAACTGTATGAAGAATGCCGGGACAACTTTCTGAGTTTTGAAAACTATACTGCATTTCCTTTCCATTAAATAGACTGTAGAAAACAGATCTGTAGTTGAGGTAGTAAGACCGACTATTATACCAGTTTCCTTACAATTCGTGAACCTAACCCATATAAAGGTATTTCGAACAAGAGAATACAGAAATAGAAAGTTATACTATATAAATTGCAATGGTAGATATATTATATGAACTACTTTAATAGTAAAGGAATCCCGGATGCACCTTTCTTATTTCAGAATTTTTTCCTTTGCTCAAGGCTGTACAACTACGGTTATTCATATTTAGACTTCCTTGTTTTAATAATGTTGCACAAACAAAACGAAAACAAGAAGTGCCAAGTTGTGAGATCCCGAACCCCGAAACCCCAAAGTGTTGGTCCCACTTTTGTTTCACTTTCGGAATTCGGGAGTTGCTGTGTGTTGATGTTTGGCTTTTGAAGTCGTGAAATCCCGAACCCAGAAACCTCGAAGTGTTGGTCCCACTTTCTTTTCACTTTCGGAATTTGGGAGTTGTTATGTGTTGATGTTTGTCTTTTGAAGTCGCGAAATCCCGAACCCCAAAACCCCGAAGTGTTGGTCCCACTTTTGTTTCACTTTCGGAATTCAGGAGTTGCTATGTGTCAATGTTTGGCTTTTGAAGTCGCGAAATCCCGAACCTCGAAACCCTGAAGTGTTGGTCCCACTTTTGTTTCACTTTCGAAATTCGGGAGTTGCTGTGTGTCGATGTTTGGCTTTTGAAGTCGCGAAATCCTGAACCCCGAAACCCCGAAGTGTTGATCCCACTTTTGTTTCACTTTCAGAATTCGGGAGTTGTTGTGTGTCGATGTTTGGCTTTTGAAGTCGTGAAATCTCGAACCCTGAAACCCCGAAGTGTTGGTCCCACATTCGTTTCACTTTTGAAATTCAAGAGTTGTTGTGTGTTGATATCTGGATTTTGAAGTCGCGAAACCCCGAACCTCGAAACCCTGAAGTGTTGGTTCCACTTTCGTTTCACTTTCGGAATTCAGGAGTTGTTGTGTGTTGATGTTTGGCTTTTGAAGTCGCGAAATCCCGAACCTCGAAACCCCGAAGTGTTGGTCCCGCATTCGTTTCACTTTCAGAATTCAGGAGTTGCTATGTGTTGATACCTTGCTTTTGAAGTCGCGAAATCCTGAACCCCGAAACCCCGAAACCCCGAAGTGTTGGTCCCACATTCGTTTCACTTTCGGAATTTGGGAGTTGCTGTGTGTTGATGTTTGGTTGTTGAAATCACGAAATCCCGAGCCTCGAAAACCCGAAGTGTTGGACCCGCATTTCCTTTCACTTTTTCGCAATTCAGGAGTCGTTGTGTGATGATGTTCGGCATTTGTAGTCGCCAAAACCCGATTGACCCTCTATGTTTTTTTTTTCCACAAAATTGTAGGAACATGGTAGGAGTTATGGGTTATATGAACAACTCTAATACTGTAAGGAATGGACTGGTAGAATCGATGGAGAATCTTCATCCGAGATAGAGGCAGGATAGATATCATTACAAGTCACTATTTACAGGGCGTGACAAGTACATAATTTGTTGTATAGGAAAGTTTTAAGCTAATTAAACAGATTTTAGCGTGATGTTTTTTTTTGAGTTCTGCTTGCCATGAAGACATGCGCCTTTAAGTATTCGAATTTTTCATAATTAGACTATTGTTTAGTGTCATTATGGACAGAAATGAATCTTACCTTCTCTTAAATTCTGAGCTTAAATGAAATGGAATTACGTCATAGATTTTTTTTTTTTTATGGTGATTTTGAGGTTCATTACATCATCGGTCAATGTATAGTTTCCCAATGCTACATCCAATCCCCTGATCCTCTGAGTAGATGATATGTTGTACCCATCTGCTACAACCAAATTGAATCCCTCGAAGTATTCTGTTGGAATTTGTCTCTTGGTGACCAATGCGACATCAACGAAGTTGTGAGTGGCCCCACCATCAATTATTGGCGTAACCCTTTGTCCCTGCAAAATGCCTCTGACCCTGAAGGTGTAATACTTGGGAACTCCCGGAAGAGTGGCAATTGTCATCCTATTGGTGCTATTCTGCAATGACACATGTTTTGTAGCCTCGAGGTGTTATGGCTCACCATTGTCCTATCCAATGCCCTCATCATCACTGTCATCCTCCTTGTTGGAAAATACCTCAATATAATGGACTTTACCTTTTCCCACGCATCGATGAACCAGTTCCCATGATTCCTTGCAACTGTAGCAAAGCTTCTTCCTCCTTATTTCTCTTAGAGTTTCCTCATACAATCTATCCTTCCCTATCCATGTGTTCTAGGGAGGCTTAGTCACCTGATCCTTCCATGGAATAAATTTTTTTTCTGATGTCTTCTTGGGAATTGTGTCTGCCACATAATGGGTCTTCATGATAGCTTCTTGTAGTGTGTTTGTCCTGAAGGCATTCACCCAACCTCTTAAGGGCTCATCCAAGCTCTCTATGAGCAACATCACTAGTCTCTTCTCATAAACATCAATCACCATGATTGCCATCCACTGGAATTCTGTGGCATAGGCCTCTAGTGTGCATGTATGCCTAATTTGTGCCAACTCTCTCAAGTGGATATCAGGGTCCTTCCTAGCAAACCTATCCATCAACCTCTTAGTGAATTTCTCATATGATGTGATGTTGGAATGTCCCAATGTCCCAATTGTATGGTCCTATATTTAGGATGATCCCCCATAAGTCCCTCTACTTCAGCCTCTTCTGGCTTTGATCCCGGGGTGGGTTGTTTACCTTGTCCTTTATTTTTCCTTGGCATCAATGCCTCAAGAAATCACAGGCTGAAAATATGACCATCTCTGATATCACTGTAATGTCCCCAACTAGGTTATGTGGGTATATTATATTTTCTATCCAAAAATTGTTAATTCTCCTTCTGTAAATATGTCAAACACTTGGTATTAATAATATTGTTAACCCCTTACAAACAATTTGCTCATATGGGAATATTGTCCAACACATTGCATGCATCCATTACACATAAAATAGAGCAGATAACCATGGCATCTTATTATGGATGTAAACCCCAATTACAACAATACAATGATATCTAATGGATGTAATAACAGGTGCAAAATAATCCTGAACACACAAGTCTAATGGCTGCAGGGAAGCTGCACAAATATACTAACATAAACAATAAAAGAAAACTTGGAATGATGCCAATCTCTTATGCTCCCTGTGACGCTCTTCTCTAGTAGTGTCTTTTCTGCTAGTGACCCTTCCGTATCTCTACGAACATAATCCACACAACCTACTGCAACCCTGATCACAGAGGTCCTCGTGGGACGACTGCTAGACATCTAGCGGGACGCCCCGTGCTCAACCCACGAGGATGCCCTAAACCCTAATTTCTCTGAAGCCCTCTGGAAACCTACAAATATCTGAGCTCGGCCTCATCCAAAAAGTTTCGTAACTCTCCTGCGTACCTCATTATCTCTTCAATTGAATACAAGCTCTCAAGTGAAGCTCTAATGGTAGTCCTAGATGGACTCCCTCTCTTTTTCAGCTAAGGTGGGTATTGCACCAATGAAACTGGACTATAGTAGTGGAAGGTGTTAGCGATAATTCTTGTCTTGGGCTCGAGAGCATTCAGGTCTGCAGGTTGCATGAAGAACGCCCAAGCGTAGCACATAAAGCCCCATTTCAGGCTAAAAATCAAGTGAGCGGGCGAAATTATGTTGTCAACAGCCCAAATTCATCCATAGGAGCAGATCGACGGCCGGCAGGAAATCGCGGATAGAAGAGTTGCACCGAGAATAGCGCAAATAGATCGCGCCCATATTGTATGCAGGGAAGAATAGCAGCCGTCCGTCCAAAGGACGTGTGGCGCGAGATCTAGTCGCGTCGGATTTTCGGCAGTCGCGAGTTCAAAGGGTGAAGGTTTCATGTCTTTACATCTTGAAACCCTAAACCCTGAAGCGTCGAAAGCGCCCAAAGGCGGGCCCACAATATCGAGGAGCAGTCTCAACCATCCATCTAAAGGGGACACCTAGTGTGCGATTAGGCTCCCCGCCTTTTCGCCCATCGCAATTTCGAAGCGCAAGAAGCAACTCCCTCATATCCTCGATGCGCGAAGTGACGAGAGCATCCAGGACCTGAGGCCCACAGCAGTGTCGGGTGAGTTTAGGACCGTCAGATTTGAAGGACGCGTGGCGCCAGATTAAGCCGTCTCGACGTTTCGCTCAATGCGATTCCAATAAGCAGGGATCAACCCCTTCCTATTCGCGAATGCTGAAAGCGCCTTTGAGAGTAAACACAGGGTCACAGCCTGTGGTCACTTGGGAAATAAAAGAACTATGCAAAAGGGGACAAAGGTGTCGAGTCTAGTCGCCGAAAGGATCATCACGATCTTTAGGTGCCATCTGATTCAACCTCGCTCCCAGTTTCTGCTTGGAGTAAATGAAGATGATAAGGGGTGGTTGAAACCTCTCCTCAGGCATTAAGTGTAAAGTATGGATAATCTGGCAAGCGGTCTGCTCGAGAGGGTCCTGTGTACCCATTTTTCTAAAGAAGCCATGCCGAGTCCTCGACCAGCCGGAGGAGGTATGCACACACTAGCTCAACACTTAATGGCTCAGCTACTCCCCTTGCAGGAGCCATGCACAGTTAAGGTGGCGTTTGACAAAGAATACCCGTCCGAATTTGGATGAAGGGACACCAAGCCTTGGATGAATAAGCACGCCGATCTTAGGCATTTTCCTCTAAGTATATAAACTCAGTCTTTGTATTTTGTAATCTATGGATGGTAGAGCGAAGCTCCCGATTGTAATGTTTTAACAGATGCTCTAGTTCTCTGGTTATGCATCTGTATGTAATATTTCTTGTTTAATGAAAGACAGTTTCGCTATTCCATCTAGTTTTCATCTCATACTGAGGGAGTTCATGATTGACTGATTCACATGAATTATTGTAGTTGTGTTATGATAAAGGTTTTATTGTGGCATTATTGTATTCTCTGGTTTTTTGTGTTTGAATGTAAGAAGATCTCGCGTTTAAATGCATTCTCCTACAGTCTGCTAGAAACCTGATGTTGACAATAGACCTTTGCATCTCTCTGATACAAGTCTTCCCCCTACTCACTCTTACTACAACTCACTGTCTGAAGTATGTCCAAGACCTCACCTGCCCATGCATGCCTGGCCTAGTTTCGGATTTGAAACAATATCATCCGAGTTTACTTCCATTCGATCACCCCTTTCATACACAAATCGTGACATAAACTGATGGGCGTCGGGCTCTGCTCCTGCTGCAATCCAGGAGTGACCTCCGATGCTAACATTTCTGGCGCCGTTTCCGGGGACGAAGTTGAAGATTTTCCCTGGGCAGAACGACATTGAGCCTTTGATTCTGAAGGTGCATCAGACATCATAGCCCTTCAAGATTGCTACTGTGCACCTGGCGACTCCACTGTGGCAACTCCATTGTTTCCACATCACTGTTTCAACTGTGGTTACTGTTAGCACACCTGGAAGCTGACCCTAAGGAGATTTCTTGAGAATGTTTCAACAGCTGCTTTCTCAGCCTGAGAAGCTTCCTGGGGTAACGACAACGTTAAGATCTATCCTTTGATGGTGAACAAGGACCAGGCATATTTGAAGGTGCGTATCTTTCACCTGGCGACTCCATGATTCGAGGATCGATTGGAGACTCCACTGGTTCGATATGGAGAAAATTATGGCTCAGAGGTTTGCTTTCTGTGACTTTTCCCAGATAGTTGGTTTTCCTAATGCACTTCCTGATAGAGACCAATGGGAAGATTTCCTCCCTGAATTTCATGCAACAAGTTGGGAGGAACCAGCTGAGCATTTACTGGACTTCCATGAAGCTATTCACTGACACAATATCATGCATGAGGATGTCCGGATTAATCTCTTCAAGTGTTCATTGAAGGGAGCTGCTCTTGAGTGGTGTCGATCTCTTCCCGTTACGAGCATCCGCTCTTTAATAGGTTTTCATACAACTTTCAATTCATTTTGTAAAGATTATTTTCCAGCTGATTGTTTGTATGAAAACTGTTGTGAGGAGTTTTCTTGGCTTCATGAAGCCTCTGCTGGCCCTGAAGACCAGGTCCATGATGAAGCTTTTACTGTGGAGGAAAGCATTTGCCAGGAAAATATGGAGGTGTTGAATGATATTAATTGTGTTAGCCCTAGAACGGAAGCATATGACATCATATCAGATGCCTCTATTCTTTTAGATGTTCATAACGATCAACATGCCTCTTGTGGAAATCGTGAGTTTATAGAGAAAATGTGGTCCATGGTAGATGACTCACCTGGATATCGGGTTGAAGCAGATGTTCCTAGCAGCTCTGATCATGATGACGAAGACCCTCTCTTTTTAAAAGAGGGGCTAGTTGTGGAAGAGGATTCTTCTCTTTTCCCCCAGGGGGTTTCTCACGATATATTTTTACCTGGGATTAAAGAGAAAAGGATTATGTATGAGCAGCCAAAAGCAGCAGGTCCCATTGTCCCTGAAACAGAAATTTTTGATGGGATCATTGTTCTGGAGGAGGATCATATCAATGAATGACAACCCCTTTTTGATGTATATTATAGTGATGATGAGCATGAAGCTTATCCTACATTTGATCACTATAAAGATACTGAAGAGCCAGTCAGCAAGCAGAACCACCCCATGGTCCCTATTTATGATGAATATGAATCTGACCCGGGGGAGAGCCAAGAAGAGGAAAAGGAACCAGAGGAACAACTGAGCACATATTTCATTCCAGAGCCAGTCAACGAGCAGCTACCACCTGAGATCAGTGAGCCTACGTCAGTTGTCCACTCACCTATGCTTATCAAAGATATTCAACCACATGTGAGCAACTATGTAGCAGAGGAGGCTGCCTGTCACCAATTTTCCGAAATTCGCCACTCATTCTATGACCCTATCGACGAATACATGGAGTGGCATGTCCTTTATGCCTTGGAGCCGCCCTATTTCATATCAACTTCAGCCTGTGAGGAGAAGTTGAAGAGTGTAGCCGTTCTACTGTCACGGTTACACTATCTGCTGGTGATCATCGACAGAAGGAAGGAGCTTCTATCTAGGAAGCTGCATGGATGGCTATGGTGGAAGTTTTCTTTCACCTAGCCCATGTAAAATATTTTATTAGCATTAGGAATGTATATAAATATGCTCCTTTGAGCATGTAGCTTTGTTTGCTTTGCTTTACTTTTTGACCTATATTTTCAGAAGCGGGATGTTTTGAGCTTGACTCCATAGCCCAACAGCAAGGCACTGAAGCTGCAGAATGAGTTCTTAGAGCATCACAGGGACAACTCTATCCCCCATGGAGCCTAATGTTAGCGATGATTCTTGTCTTGGGCTCGAGAGCATCCAGGTCTATAGGTTGCATGAAGAACGCCCAAGCGTAGCACATAAAGCCCCATTTCAGGCTAAAAATGAAGTGAGCGGGTGAAATTATGTTGTCAACGGCCTAGATTCATCCATAGGAGAAGATCGACGACCGGCGGGAAATCGCGGATAGCAGAGTTGCGCCGAGAATAGCGCAAATATATTGCACCCATATTGTATGAAAATAAGAATAGCAGTCGTCCGTCCAAAGGACGTGTGGCGCGAGATCTAGTCACGTCGGATTTTCGGTAGTCGCGAGTTCAAAGGGTGAAGGTTTCATGTTGTTGTACATCTCGAAACCCCGAACCCTGAAGCGCCAAAAGCGCCCAAAGGCAGACCCACAATATCGAGGAGCAGTCTCAACCGTCCATCTAAAGGGGACACCTGGTGCACGATTAGGCTCCCCGAATTTTCACCCATTGCGATTTCGAAGCACAAGAAGCAGCTCCCTCATATCCTCGATGCGCGAAGTGACGAGAGCGTCCAGGACCTGGGGCATACAACAACGTCGGGTGAGTTTAGGACCATCAGATTTGAAGGACGCGTGGCGCCATATTAAGCCGTCTCAGCGTTTCGCTCATCGCGATTCCAAGAAGCAGGGATCAGACCCTTCCTATTCGCGAATGCCGAAAGCGCCTTTGAGAGTAAACACAGAGTCACAGCCTGTGGTCACTTGGGAAATAAAAGAGCTATGCAAAAGGGGCCAAAGGCATCGAGTCCAGTCGCCGAAAGGATCATCGCGATCTCCAGGTGCCATCTGATTCAATCTTGCTCCTGGTTTCCGCTTGGAGTAAATGAAGATGAGAAGGGGTGGTTGAAACCTCTCCTCAGGGATTAAGTGTAAAGTATGGATAATCTGGTAAGCGGTCTGCTCGAGAGGGTCCTGTGTACCCATTTTTCTAAAGAAGCCATGCCGAGTCCTCGACCAGCCGGAGGAGGTCTGCACACGCTAACTCAGCACTTAATGGCTCATCTACTCCCCTTGCAGGAGCCATGCGCAGTTAAGGTGGCGTCTGACAAAGAATACCCGTCCGAATTTGGCTGAAGGGACACCAAGCCTTGGATGACTAAACACGCCGATCTTAGGCGTTTTTCCTCTGAGTATATAAACTCAGTCTTTGTATTTTGTAATCTATGGATGGTAGAGCGAAGCTCCCGATTGTAATGTTTTAACAGACGCTCTAGTTCTCTGGTTATGCATCTGTATGTAAGATTTCTTGTTTAATGAAAGACATTTCCCTATTCCATCTAGTTTTCATCTCATACTGAGGGAGTTCATGATTGACTGATTCACATGAATTATTGCAGTTGTGTTATGATAAAGGTTTTATTGTGGCACTATTGTATTCTCTAGTTTTCTGCGTTTGAATGTAAGAAGATCTCGCGTTTAAATGCATTCTCCTATAGTCTGCTAGAAACCTGATGTTGACAACAGACCTTTGCATCTCTCTGATACAATTCTTCCCCCTACTCACCCTTACTACAACTCACTGTCTGAAGTATGTCCAAGACCTCACTTGCCCATGCATGCCTAGCCTAGTTTCGGAGTTGAAACAATATCGTCCGAGTTTACTTCCATTCGATCACCCCTTTCATACACAAATCGTGACATAAACTGATGGGCGTTGGGCTCTGCTCCTGCTGCAATCCAGGAGTGACCTCCGACGCTAACAGAAGGGTTTTGCTAAACCTTAACAAAGCAATGTCTCCAAGAGCACTCCAAAATGAGAGATCAAATCATCATGCCGAAGAGAAGGGTTACCCCTCTATTTATCCTTCATCCGGGCCTTCTAGATCTTTCCCTTTTTTGACCAAATCAAACCCTCACTTTATTTTCCCTATAATTATTTATTTTATTTAATGTCACTTTAGGATTTGTCATTCTTTTAACCTAGTGACGCCAAATATACCTCTTTGACTCACTTTTTTCCTTATTGACTATAGCCTACAGGAGTCGTATAGGTTATTGAGTCATCCCTCGTCACGATCAATTGGAAGGGGACATTACAAGGGATTGGTTTTTGATAGATGTATTTGATATTTTCTCAATAAACCATTATTAGCTCTCTAATTTTCTTAAAATAAATACTCTTTGAAAGTTTAATGCATAATGATAACATTTTTGTCT
>ML801126.1:14225-30769 GCA_009831015.1 Picea engelmannii | reverse complement strand
AACTAAGATTGGATCTAAGTTTGTGAAAATGAGATCCAACAATACATTTGGTAGTTGGAACAACCTAGTATCTCAAAAGCTAGTTTTGGATTTACAACTATCTACTACAACCCATCCTACACCTTATCACTTGGGTTATGTTAGATATGATGGAAATCTCACACTAGCAACAAGGCAATATGTAGTCATTTTTTCCATTAGATACTTCAAGGATATTGATCACTATGTTTTCCCTCCATTGGATTGTTTTGAATTAATCCTTGGTCATGATTATCAATATGATCAACATGTTATTCATTATGGGTGGTTTAAGGTATCCCACGACACCCACCAAGTGCATGCGCTCCTTGGGCAGATTCAATGATGGAACAAACAAAGAGCACAAGGTGGAAGCGATTGGTTGGGCGAATGAAGACATGTGAGTGTGAGCAGGGGTACCTTGGGTGCACAAATGTGACGTGCGGCACCGAGGGGGTACACACCTTACTTTCCTTAAAACGATTGATAAAGACTTGGGTTACATTTGGGCAAGGGCGAGGTAATTTGGGAGTATGCCCAAGGAGTGGACCCGTCTACCCTCGGTGTACTATACCTAGGGAGGTACCCTATGGGAATGGGGTTATGTATTATTAGTGGAGGTCATTCAATGTAAGGTGGACTAGGTCCACCATAGTATTAAATAAGGCCCATTATGGTAGTTAGATATAATAAATGGGTAGTTAGATATAATAAATGGGCTTTCTAGAAGATTCTTTCTCTAGAATGTTCCTAGGAGATAGAGAATGCTATAAAAGGAAATGTAAGCAATGTAATTGGCATGAAGAATAATATTGTTGATGTACAAGCAAATATCGCTTGAGGAGTGCATTCCTTCCATAAGGGATAATATATGGTGTTACCCTACCTCAAGGGTTTTCTCTATTTCTTTTGTTTAATGTTTCAGTAAATGGTTTGGTGTTTATTATTGGTTTATTTCTGAAGCATATTTGTATATCTAGTATTGGTATATAACATTTGGTATCAGAGTTCTTTCCTTGGCCATAAAAGGGAATATTTGTTTTTTCATTTTGTAGATTTTTAAAAGGGGAAAAAAGGGGCGGCACACTTCAGGTTCAGATCTAAACATTTATGAGCATAATTTGTAGACAAATTGGATATTTGAATTCCTCTTGGAAAAATACTCAATTTAAATAAAAAAATCAGTCGAAACAGAGTCTGAGAAGTAACGTTATGATCATTTTAAATTCGACAGTTTTTCAGGGTTTTTCCAGAAAAGCCACGTGATTTGCACAATAAGTTCTTTTATAAACCCTAGTGTTTGTTGCATATTTCTCTAAGCAAGATGATTTTTACTAGAAAACACAATGGCCCTAGTATTGAAGAATTTCTAAAAGAAGAGAATTCAATTTGGAAAAAGAATTGGAGATGTATAGTCAATTTATGCTTACAAGGTGATGCGACCATTTGGTGGCAATCACTTGACTATGACAAAATGAAGGCACTCTCTGATGAAGAATTTGACCAAGTGTTTTTAGACAAGTGGTCTCTTGCCAAAAGTAAGGATATATAAAGAACTAAATGTTTATTACAAGTCCATGGTTGTATTCATAAAGAAAATATCATTGTTTCTATCAACCCCAGTTGCATGCATACTTTATCAATGTTCAGTTGGTTAATAGAATGCAAGTTACTGCAAAGAATATTCAAAGCACATAGGTTGCAGGTGAAAATGTTCAAATTTTTAAAGATTTGAAGCTCAATATGGATAAATATGTGTTGCATTCATATTTTTATGCTATAGATATGGGTGAGGTGGACATTGTTTTTGGATATTCATGGATAGAATCAATGGGTACAATTAATATTAATGCACAAAATAAGTTTCTAAAGTTGTGGTACAAGAAAAAGAAAATCACATTGTCAGATGTGTCTCTTAGTAAGACAAAAGGGCCCACGACAACAAGCACAAAAATTCTTGTAGAGTCCTAAGTTGAATCAGAGGGAGAGTCTACAGAAGGAGATGAAGCAAAACCACAAGAAGGACACAATAAAGAAGCTAAGGAGGTCAATGATTCTAAGGAGGTCAACGACTCCATATTTGAAGAAAAATGAACCAATTCCTCCAATTGTTGTATATCACCATCCACATCACATCGAGAAACAACAGTCATTAAAACAAGGGCGTCAACATCAACACACTTATGCACTAGCAGGGAACTAGAAAGGAAACCAATCAAGAGGTGCATAGAGGACTACTAGCAATACAGGGAGACATCAGGCTAGAGAACCAACCCCATGGAAATAATGGAGCGATGCGAAGCAAGATCAAGGTGGCAATGAAGCAATTGGACATCATGTCCATATTCCATTAGGATGGATGAATGGTCGTACTTGGTACCAGTTGGCTACAATTCTTATCTAGTCATATTGTATGGTCTCTTCTCATGTTTCAGGGACACAACATGCTTAATGGGTGTGGAATGTACTATATCTAGGGAGGTAATATGGGAGGTACCCAATGAGAATGGGGTTATGTATTATTAGTGGAGGTCATTAAATGTAAGGTGGACTAGGTCCACCATAGTCTTAAATAAGGTCCACTATGGTAGTTAGATATAATAAATGAATAGTTAGATATAATAAATGAGATTTCTAGAAGATTCCTTCTCTAGAATGTTCCTAGGAGATAGAGAATGTTATAAAAGGAAATATAAGCAATGTAATTTACATGAAGAAGAATATTGTTGATGTACAAGCAAGTATTGCTTGAGGAGTGCTTCCTTCCATAAGGAATAATAAATGGTGTTACCCTACCTCAAGGGTTTTCTCTATTTCTTGTGTTCATTGTTTCAGTGAATGGTTTGGTGTTTATTATTGGTTTATTTTTTAAGCATATTTGCAGATCTAGTATTGGTATATAACACTCGACAACATGGGCACACTAGAGAGGTTGGACGACCCCATCGACACACCCACGAGGAGTCACGGTGATTGACACGAGAGAACACATAAGTCAAGGGGTGCACACCCAAGGATGGGGTGTGTCGGTCCAAGAGACATGATGGTTGGTGGGCATGGGGGCTTGGATGGGCGCATCGAGTCCATGGATGAGCACGATGAGTCATTTGAGTGTGGGTTCGTGAAGAGGTGTGACACACCCAAAAGGCATGATGTTTCACACAAGTGACCCTTGGAGTTCCTATAAGAGCAAGGGTGCACAACCAAAGGAAGACAACAAGATTGACAACGATTTGGGGAGAAAAAGTCTGAGGCAATGAACTAAGGCAGGGATGCCAAGATGGAAGACAAGTAGCCAAGGGTGGGACACTCTAGGAGATTTTGGGGAAGTTTGGAAACAAAGGTCTATTGGATGCATGCATGAGTCAGAATTGAAATGTGTGTAGCTTGGTGAAAGTTTGCGGAAATGAAGAGACAACAAGTTTGTAGTTGAGGGCACGTATGAGGTGCACTACAAGAGGTTGCAGAGATAGTTGTGACTGAGAGTCTTGGTGACGAATCTGTGTATGAGTGTCTTAGTGAGGTGAAGTGAGTCGCGTGACTCTGCCGAATTTGTAAACTGAGCCAATAATGCTCTTATTGTAATTGTTTCCCAATAACAAAGACTTATCTGGGTGTTAGGCCCGGTTCGTGCCACCTGTACTATTTATGTGTATGTCTTCATTTGTACCATAGTTGTTCTCTTGGTTTCTCATGTTCATGGATGTATGCTTATATATGACTAAGTGTTAAGCTGTTAACAATTGTCTAAGTATACAAGACTTTCACTAGAGTAGGAGTGTGACTCGTTAGTAGCCTAGAATGGAGTATGGGTATGCTCTAGGTGAAGAGGCGTAGTCTGGATGAAGTATTCTTGGTGTGCCAAGAAGCCAAGTAAGAATCATCGTGGTGTCGCACACCATCAAGAGGTGAACAATTGCAATATCTAAACAGACGTCCTATGGGGTCGCGACTGGTGGTATCAAAGAAAATTTGGCTCTTCACCACTACTACAACCATTAAATGGTGGGGGGGGCACACTTGTTAAGAATGCATTTTGGGCACAGGTTTGGTGAGGGTTCGACAGACCGATCCATCGCAAAGAAAACCTGAGCATAGACTTGGTGGTTTGTGATGGAAGTGAAGGGCCGAGTTGCAGATGAAGTCGTGACTTGTGAATAGACCGGGGTGCATCCCTTGAGTGGGAAAAACGTAGAGTTCCGAGGATGAACCAAGCACTTGGGAAAGGTTGACGAATGCAAGACTTTCATAGAACTTGTCGTAGACCTGAGTGCATTGTTGATTGCATAATTTTGAAGAAGTCTTGAGACAAACTCTTGGGTTCCTTGGACAAAACCTTCCCAAGCAAAGTGAAGATACTTAGAGGGCCATCCATGGCTGGGTCGCATGCAAATGGAAATGACACTGAGAGGGATCCCAATACTAGAAGAATGAAGGATCGGGTCATTATTATGGAGAAGATTGTTGAGAAGATGACATATGCAATATGCCAAGATGGTGAGAAGGTCGATCAGATGGAGACTGAGATAGCCAGGATGAAGCATGGGTTTAATGAAGTCATTTGGGAGTGTCAGGAAATTGCAAATGTGATTAGAAACACCTTGCTTGCTGATATTCATGATAGACTCAAGAAAGTAGAAGACACACTTGCTGCAGTCACATAGAAGTTAAAGGACCAAGATGACACCATCACATTCTTGAAACGAACTTTGTCTAATGGACATAGCTCTGTTGCCATGTTGATGAGGATCAAGATAAAGGAACCTGGGCCATATGACGGGACTTGCAACGCTAAGTTGCTTGGAAAATTCTATTGGGACATTGAGCAGTACTTGGAGCAGTTGAACGAAAGTTCAGATGAAGCCGAGGTGAATTCTATATCGATGTTCTTGATAGGAACTGCTAAGTTTTGGTGGAGGAATCAGGTGGAATACTTAGCAGCTGAGAGAATCATCGAGAAGATCTAAAACTGGGTAGAGATGAAGGCACAATTTGGTCTGGGGAACAAAGCATGGATCACAAGAAATCAGTTGTTGGCTCTCAAGCACGTTGGCAAGAGCCTACATCAAGGATTTCACGGGGCTCATGTTGGAGATCAAATACATTTTGATAGAAGAAAAAAATTTCCACTTCATGAATGGTCTGCAACCATGGGCGTAGAGTAAGTAATGACGATTAAACATGTAGACTCCTTCAAGAGAAATCACCATAGCGTACAAACTATTGGACTTTCGGGGTGAACCCAAGAGAGGTCCTAGGAATAATGAGGATGCCCAAGGTGAGACGAAATGACAAAGGAAGGGGAAGATGAAGGACAAATGAAAAACAAAGATGTTCAAGGGTAGCAAAGACAATGCTAAGCAAATGGAAGCAACAAAAGACAAGAAGTCGATTTCATGTTGGATTTGTGCAAATGAGCACTATTCAAAGAATTGTCCCTTGAATCATAACTTGACTGATTTAGAGAAGGTGGAAAACCCATCTGCTGGAGTCTTGTAGGTCTTGAACATTGTCATGGAGGGTGAATCCACGAAGAGCCAAGAGCAATATGAGATGAAACTTTTCTATGTGTAGGTCGAACTTAACGTGAAGCCAGTGATAGCCATGGTGGATAGTGGGATGACTCATAACTTATTGAGGGAAGACATGGTGAAAAGGATTGGGTTGCATCCTAAACCAACACAAGAAACCTTCAATATAGTCAACGCAGGTGTAGAAAGGGTCATTGGTGTAGCCAAGGAAATCTCGTTGAAGCTTGGTGACTGGTGCGGAAAGATGAGTTTCACCATTGTTCCTATGGACGATTTCAAAAGTTATGTTGGGACAAGATTTCATGAGGAAGAAAAAAACAACACCTATTCCTCACATGAACAGTTTGGCCATTTTATCAAGACATACTCCATGTTTGTTTCCCACCATAAGGAGGAAGGAAGGAGGCACGCAAATGTATTCCTTGCAAATGGTTGTTGCAGACAACTAGAGTAGGAAACCTTGTGGAGATGAACTTGGATGATGTGGGGTGATGGTTGGACAATATAATGCAAAGAACAAAAGGAAGCTCGTGTCAGTGGAACAGAGGCTTGCCGATGTTGAAGAGATAGTTGGATATTTGGCTAAGACAATGGATGTATTAGCTGATTTTTGTTTGAAAGTTGATGAGTGGCATCGAATATCATAGGAAGTCACAGCTATGAGGATGCTAAAGTAGTTCATTGAACATGATCAAAGACCATTTGTGGACTAAGAGGACATTAAGGAGACATAGAAACCTTGGTGGAAGAGAACCGAGGAAGAGGCTGAATCCTCCTTTAGCAAAATTAGACACGATGAATGGCCATATGACCCTGCGATAGAATGACTCATGGAGGAGTGTGAAGGAAAAATCGGTTCAAGTGTACCACAACTTATGTACATAGTGTAGAAGTACAATGACTCTCCGCTAATTGCATTAGGATAGATTCAAGATGAGGGAGATGACCCGACCAACCATCCCTCTTCACCTTCAAACTAGACCGTGGCACGTTGGCTCACTGTCTCAATGGGAGGTAGTGAGGCCAATGGAGAGCCTTGAGGAGGTGCCTTGGTGAAATTTTTCGAGAATGGAGTGGGTGACTTCATAGATTGAAGAAAATGAAGAGTTGCAGATGTGACGAGTTTGTAGAAAGAAATAGATGTTTGAACATGAAGATGTGAGTTCTTGAGACAAAGACACGATGATTAGACTAGATACCTAATAATCTAAAGTCACAAGAGGATCCAATGCAAAAAAACATGGCTAGATGGACCGAAGTATGGAATAAATAGTAAGTCAGAGAGAAACAACACTTCGTAGACCCATGTAACTTCCTAAGGGGAGTTTTCCTTCGTGAGAACAATTAAGGAGATAACATTTGTTGAGTGGTAACGAGATTCAGAGATGCGACAAAGATGCCATAGAGATTGACATATGTTGTTGCGGATGGAAACAACTTGGAGCGGGGTAGGATGTAAGGTATCCCATGAAACGCACTGAGTGCGCATGATCCTTGGGCATATTCGGTGATGAAACAAATGAAGAGCACAAGAATGAAGCGATCAATTGGGCGAATGAAGACATGTGGGTGTGAGTAGGGGTACCTTGAGCACATGGTGGTGATGTGTGACACCGAGGGGGAGCACACCTTACTTTCCTTAAAATGGTTGACGAAGACTTGGGTTAAATTTGGGTAAGGGAAGGGCAACCTGGGAGCTTTCTCAAGGAGTGGACCCGACTGCCCTCAGCAACATGGGCACACCAAAGAGGTTGGACAACCCCATCAACACACCCACAAGGATTCATGATTATAAACATGAAAGAACACATAAGGAAAGGGGCCTGCACCCAAGGATGGGGTGCGTCGGTTCAAGAGACATGATGGTTGATGGGTGCGCTAGCTTGGATGGGAGAATTGGGTCCACGAAGGGGTGCAACGGGTCATTTGAGTGTGGGTTTATGAAGGGGCACAACACACCCAAAAGACATGACGTTTCATACAAGTGACCCTTGGATTTCCTATAAGAGCAAGGGCACAGAACCAAATGAAGCTAACACGATTGGAAAGGATGTTAGGGACCTAACCTCCCTAACCCATCACGTAGGTAGAATACTATGTTTGCATGTAATAAAGGTCGACATTAATAAGGCCTAGCAATAAGGAAGAATAAGTCAAATGTAAGAAGACCTAATAGAAGCTTCCACTTCTAGAAGGATCTTCCTCTAGATTGTTCTTTTGGATAGATAGATTTAGTATAAATAGGATTAGAGGGTATGAGAAGTTTTGTCTTGAGAATTATTTTAATAGAGCGCTGCTCTGCTGGAGGTATCCCCCTCGAAGAGGCAAGTGAACATTGTTTCCTATCAATAAAGGTATTATTTTGGTGATGTGGTTTCATCTATTGTGTTGTTTTGTTGTTATTCTCTGCAATATTTCTATTTTCATATATCATAACAGATCCGATACCTTACAAGTGGTATCAGAGCACTTTCCTTGGAATACAATTTTGGGTTATTGTTTTCAAGGTAGAGACGTTTTTCGGTGTCTTAAAGCTACAAATATCTATCGTTCGGTGCATAAATCTATGGTCGGGGAAGCATACATGTAAGAACTACAAGTGGTACTTAGGCACACATTGTTGGCCACCCTTGTAACCCCTGTTGTACCCCTTCGAGTGGTAGTGCATCAGACAACACCTATATATGGATCGACCTAGATATCCCAAATTCCTCCATAGATAAACCAATCAACCTCTTGACTTCTATAGTGCCACCGAGAACAACACTCGAGAAGATACTCAAGAAAGAAGGTACTTGGCGCATCTGTCTTGATTTTCACGCCCTCAAAAAAATCACAATCAAAGACAAATTCCCCATTCCTTTCATTGATGACCTCTTGGATGAATTGATTGGTGCTTAGTACTTCACCAAACTTGATCTACGTTCTGGCTACCACTAGATCCGTATGAAAGAAGAAGACATTCCCAAAACTACAGTTTGAATTCATGAGGGTCACTATGAGTTCTTGGTAATGCCCTTTGGCTTGTGTAATGCTCCCTCCACTTTCCAAAGTCTTATGAATAATGTCTTTCATCCTTTTCTCTGTCATTTGTCTTAGTTTTCTTTGATGATATTCTCATCTATAGTAAAACTTTGACATCCCATCTCTCCCATGTGAATCAAGTTCTCCATCTACTCTCTAAGCACCAACTTTTCCTCAAACAATATAAATGTGCCTTTGGCGCCTCAGAAGTGGAATACCTGGGTCATATTGTTGGCAAGTATGGTGTCCGGGTGGATCCTAATAAAATCGAAGCTATGCAAGATTGGCCTTACCCTAAAACTCTTAAGAGTCTGCATGGTTTTTTGGGTTTAATGAGCTATTATCGAAAGTTTGTTCGGAATTATGGAAAAATTGTAGCTCCTCTCACTTCTCTCCTTAAAAATAATTCTTTCACTTGGACTCCAGCTACTTATCATTTCTTCCAATCCTTGAAATATGCTATGTGCTTGACCCCTGTCCTAGTACTTTCATACTTGACAAAGACTTTCATATTGGAATGTCATGCTTTTGCGAAAGGAATTGGGGTTGTCCTCATGCAAGATGGCATACCTTTGGCCTTCACTAGTAAACAACTTTCAGAGAGACATTTGGGCCAATCCATTTATGAAAAGGAAATGTTAGCTCTTAGACATGATGTTTATCTCTGACGTCCTTATTTATTGGGACAACGCTTCCAAATTAAAACTGATCATCAGAGTCTCAAGTATTTTCTGGAACAACTAATTTCATCACCGAAGCAACAAAAATGGGTGACCAAGCAATTTGGATATAATTATGAGATCATTTACAAGAAGGGAAAGGAAAATGTAGTTACAAACGCTCTTTCTCGGAAGTATGAAGAAGACATGTCCCTTTTCTACCTCTCCATCATTGTACTAGATTGGCTCCAAGTTGTTTGTCAGGAATGGCTGCAAGACCCCAAAATTTATAGCATGATCCACCAATTGCAACACAATTCTCCAGCTTCTCCAGGGTACTCTTGGCACAATGAAGAGCTTTGCTACAAAGGTCATTTGCATTTATACAAGCAATCATAAATTAAATCCATGGTGCTTTTTGAACTTCATGCTTCCCCCACAACTGGGCATTCAGGGTTTACCAAAACCTATGAACGTTCTTTTTTTCTGGGATGGTATGAAAGAAGACGTTTGCACCTTAGTGGCTACATGTGAGGTCTTTCAACGCAACAAGGGAGAAACAATCAAATATCCGAGCACACTCCAATCGCTTCTGATCCCCCCTGCTATTTGATGAGATATTTCTATGGATTTTATTATTGGCTTACGTAAATCAAGAAATAAGTTAGTCATCATGGTGGTCATCAATTGTATTTCCAAATATGCTCATTTTTGTGCTCTTCAGCACCCATTCACAACATCCAAAGTGGCTCAAATATTCACGGATAATATCTTCAAGGTTCATGGCATGCCTAATTATGTTGTCTTTGACGAAGATCCCACTTTCACCAGCAATTTTTGGCAAGAATCGTTCAAGCTATAGGGAACCTAATTGAATCTCAACATTGCCTCTCACCCCCATACAGATGGCCAGACTGAAGTTGTCAATAAATGTTTGGAAACATATTTGAGTTGTTTTGCATCTAAGAGGAAAAATTAGTGGGCTCAGTGGTTACACCTAGTTGAATGGTGGTAGAACACATCTTACCATACAACTACTCACATGACTCCTTTTGAAGTAGTATATGGCCAAAAGCCACCATCGATTCTTTCATACATGCTAGGGGTTTTGAAGGTACAAGAGGTTGACAAAAATATTACAGTCCGAGAGGCTATTCTTTGTGCCCTAAAAGACAATTTGTTCATGGATCAGAATCACATGAAGCAACAAGTAGATCAAGGTTGTTCCTAACATCAATTTGTTGAAGGGGACCATGTGTTTCTTCGACTCCAACCTTACAAGAAGAATTCACTCAAAGATGAACATTGTCAGAAACTTTCTCCCAAATTTTATGGTCCTTATACACTGCTCAAGCGAGTGGGATTGTTGGCCTACCAGTTATCTCTACACAATCATTCGAAGCTCCATCATGTTTTTCATGTCTCCTGCTTAAAGAAGGTGATTAGAACTAAGTTCCAAAATCAAACTAGTCTACCCGAGTTGGATGAAGAAGGTTCCATATGGTTGCAACCACAAGCAGTATTGGACCAGTGAGAGTGTCGTATCCGTCAGTGCACCATCAATGAAGTGTTATTCCAATGGAAAGATAAACTCCAGAATATGCCACCTGGGAGATGGCCACCATTCTACAACGATTTCCTCATCTTAAGCCTTGAGGACAAGGATGTTCTTCAAGGGGGAGTGCATGTTAGGGACCTAACCTCCCTAACCCCTCACGTAGGTAGAATAATATATTTCCATGTAATAAGGGCCAATATTAATAAGGCCTAACAATAAGGAAGAATAAGTCAAATGTAAGAAGACCTAATAGAAGCTTCCAATTCTAGAAGGATATTCCTCTAGATTGTTCTTTTGGATAGATATATTTAGTATAAATAAGAATAAAGGGTATGAAAAGTTTTGTCTTGAGAATTATTGTAATAGAGTGCTTCTCTGCTGGAGGTTGCCCCCTCGAAGAGGCAAGTGGACATTGTTTCCTATCAATAAAGGTATTATTTTGGTGCCGTGGTTTCATCTATTGTGTTGTTTTGCTGTTATTCTCTGCAATATTTCTTTTTTCAGCTATTATAATAGATCTGGTACCTTACAAAGGATTTGGGGAGAACAAGCTTGAGGAAAGTATGAGGCAATGAACTGAGGTAGGGTTGTCAATATGGAAGGAAAGTAGCCAAGGGTTGGACACTCTAGGAGATTTTGGGGAATTCTGGAAAAACAAGTTTGTTGGAGGCATGTGTGAGGCATAACCAAAATTTGTGTTAGCTTGTGAAACTCTGCGGAAACAAAGAGACAACAAGTCTATGGTTTCCCTCACATCTGAGGCGCACCACAAGAGGTTGCAAAGACGATTGCGACAGAGAGTCTTGGTGATGAATCTGTGTATGAGTATCTTGGTGAGGTGAGGTGAGTCGTGCGGCTCTGCAAAAGTTGTAAACTGAGCCGGTAGTGCTCTTATTGTAATTGTTTCACAATAACAAAGACTTAGAAGGGTGTTAGGCACGGTTCTTTCCATCCACACTATTTCTATGTATATCTTCATTTGTTTTGAAGTTCTCTTGGTTTCTCATGTTCATGGATGTATACTTATATATGACTAAGTGTTAAACTGCTAATATTTGTTTAAGCATACAAGAGTTGCAGTAGAGTAGAAGTGCAACTCACTGGTATCCTAGAATGGAATATGGGTATGCTCTAGGTGAAGTGGCATAGTCCAGACAAAGTATTCTTAGTGTGCCAAGCAACCAAGTAAGAACCGTCGCGGTGTTGCATGCCCTCAAGAGGTGAATGATCGAAAGATCTAAACATGCATCTTGTGGGGTCGTGATAGGTGGCACAACACCTATTGACTCCAAAAATATGGTAAAGTATACAAACTCACCTTTGCTTCTTCATTTCCATATTTCATTGCTCTCTGGCAAGCCAAAAGTGAAATATGTCAATCTCAATAAGTACTTAACCCTTGGTGTTATTTGATAAGTCACAGTCTTTGCACCATCCAACATGGAATTGATATGGCTCTAGGTTCCTCGGTTCTCAATTCTTCAACATGTTGCACCACATCCATTAAGAGTGAAAAGATCAAGAAAAAATTGAAAATAATTCTTGAAGATGGGAAGATATGTCTTATTACTTGTCCTTGTGGTTCTCTAGTTCTCATTATAGCTAAGAAAGAACACAAAGAATGAAGATTATGCACAGATTATAGAGCAGTAAGATTGAAAATTTCATAAACAAGTTGAAGTAAGGAAATATTTAAGCAAAATAAATTAAACTTTGAATATCATTAAATACATATAAGTCCTTTAGATACTAAAAAAACTCTGAAAACCAAAATCGTACAAGCATTCATAAACCATAAAGACATATATATTCACATGTATTCATATTCCAAAACAAATAACATGTAATCTCAAAGATGAAAAACTATCACCATCACACTTCAAAATGGGAGAATTCAATAAAGCACACATGCCATTTAGTATAATGGAAATCAAAAGGAAAAAGAAGAAATGGAAATCAAAAGGAAAAAGAAGAAAGAGGAAATTGTAATATGTAAACAAAAGGAAGAAGAAATCTCTTTTGCGAAGTTTCAAGAAAATATAAAAAATATATATGAAAAACAACAAAATGAAAAAAAAATAATTCTGAAATGAAAATTTAAGTAAAAATAAATAAACACAATTCATAGAAATTCTATAAAAAGTCTATTTTTTTTTTCTTTCTTTCTATATATATATATATATATATATATATAACTACATTTTACATATTTAATTAAAATTTGAAAAATATAAATAAAGAAAAAAAACCATTACCTAGTTATATGACTTTAGTAAACACATTTACAGAAGCAATATTTTTTAAAAGCAGACTCTTATAAGTCGATGAATTGGAACTAGCTTATTGTTAAATTTGAAAAAAAGGCTGGACACTACTGCACGAAGTGGCTCTCTCTTGGTGGCAGGTTCACACTCATTAAAGTTGTTCTAGAAGAGCAGCCTGTGTACTGGATGGCTCTTATAGCCATACCTTCTATGGTTATCACAAAACTGCACCGTATGACCTATAATTTTCTCTGGTCGGGTTGCTCAGACCATCCTCGACAACATCTTTGCAATTGGGAATCCTTGGCTAAACCCAAACACAAAGGTGGATGGGGGCTCCGTAATATTTATCATTTTAGCCAAGCACTTGCTGCCAATTCCCTCTGGCACGTGCTGACCATACCTGGCATATGGCACTCTATTATTAAGGACAAATATCCATCGCAACATACAGTCTCCAACTAGCTCCTAACCGACATGGTTACCACCAGGGTAGCCTCTTTTTTTCTGGAAAACTCTTACAAAATCCAAACTTTGGTTAACGCGTGGGATTTTTTGGCAGCCAGGTTCGGGCCACTCCATCATGCTTGGCCACGACCACATCCTTGGATTTTGCACTATCACAACTCTTCCTCCACAACTGATAGCTCAACTACATAATAAAAATGTGTGGTATCTCTTTCAAGCCAAAGATCGAACCTCCTCAGATTCTCTCCCAGACAGGTGGATCTCCAACACCACTCTCCATCTCAACGCGTAGCATGCTACTCATTGGAACACCCTCTGCTCGGCCTTAGCCCATTCAGACATCCACTTAAACGATTTAGATGACCAACTCAAGTGGTTCGGGGGAGATCTATCGAGAATTTTAACTGTCCAGAATGTATATACAAAGATCACCCATTCGATCTGGAATACAAACATTAACGGTTGGAGAAAACACCTTTGGACCTAGCTTCTTCCTCCCAAGATTAAATTCTTCACTTGTCTTATGACTACATATAATTAAACACTTGCGATATCTTGCAAAGAAAGGGCTAGACAGGACCAAACATTTTTCACCTCTGCTACAACGATGTTGAATCAACTGACCATTTGTTCATCAAGTGTTCTTATTCCAGAAAGGTTTGGGAAAAAATTACATTGGTGCTTAATCTTAAAAATTCTTGGGACGGGCCAACACTCTCTGACTTCTTTGATTCTTGGACCCATAGGGAACATAAATTAAAGCATCTACCATCCCTGGTCTGTTGGTCCATTTGGCTGGATAGAAATAATATTTTTTTTTCGAAAATGAGACTCCTTCCACTAGCTCAGCAACATACAAATCACTTGGTCTTTTTAATAACTGGAATGGCATTTACCCTTGTAAGCCAAGATCGCAGAACACAAAGAGGACAATTGTTTTAGAGGATACTCCAATTGGATGGTTCGATGGAGTAGCACTATCAAATTCCACTTAGAGTGTTGCTGGAGGGATGATTATAATTACAAAAAATTCATCCATTAGATGGAATTTTAATTATGGCCCGGACACCAACACCAGAGCTGAATTACTAGGTGTTTGGGCCACACTTTACTTGGACTCCATACTTCATATTTAAGCACTTCAGATACTTGGGGACTCCAAAATTATTATTGAGTGGTTGAATAACATGGGTGATCTACAAGCCGTCTCCCTCCTGGCTTGGAAGGATAGAATAAGACTATTACTTCCCTCATTCAAAAAACTCAGCATCAATCACATCTATCGTGAGCACACCAAAATTGCAGACAAACTATCTAAGTCAGCTCTACAAAAAAAAGAGGGCATTATAACTTACAATCTCTGGATAGATGCCCATGAGGGCCCTCCACATTTCCTATCTTTATTTTAAGACCTGCTCATCTCATCATAGCAGTCTTCCTTGTTTTAAGTTTTGAAGGCTACTCCAGATCTTCATCTTTTTTTTGAAGAACATTTTGTCTGCTAGATATGGAAGACCATTTTGTACTTGACCTTTCTCCTTTGTATGAACTTTCTTCTTTTGCTGGTCGAGAGACCATTATAAGAAAAAGCATCATTTGACAAGTATTGTCTCCACAACAGTGCTTTGTAATTTCTTTGACTAGAAAACACATTATATTTTAATATAATCAAGAATTTTCTTGTTGGAAAAAAAAAGAAAGCCCATTGTGATTTTTTTTGAAAAAGAGTAAGGAAACAACTCTAAAGGATTCCACGTGTGTTTATCATGAAAATGAGATGAATGAATAACTTATTCCATCATATATACGTACATAAAGCACATATAATATGATGGGATGAACATTTAATTTTTATTTATTTTTTTTTCTTTTAAGTTTAAAAAATATGATCGAAGATTTAGTACAAATGGTCATAAAACATACTCCTAGATTTTGTGTATGTATTAGTGTTGGTAATGTGTGCATATCATCAAATTTTTTTAGTGGTGATCACAACTTTTTGATCTACTCATTTGAATGGTTTTTCATCTCTTAATTTTATTCTAGGTCTTACACTATTAAGTTTGGCATGATCAAGTTTATTTGAGAGTTTTCATTCCTTACCCTTTATTAGGTTTACATTTTTTCACTAGCTTTAACTTTTTCAAGCTACATATTTGGAGCAATTGACATACTCACTCGTTTAGTATGAGGATCATTTCAATATTGGTGTTCTTTATCGAATTAACACCACATCCACTCATTGGGTTATGTCATGGTTCATTTTACTAACTCCTCCACTATTGTAGCATCCCTATACAATTCCTTGCATTTCTAAGAAACACGTGCTTGACAACCTCCTATTGCTACTATGGAGGTCAAAGGGACGACAACCCCTTTTGTAACCTTCATGAAGGATTTCTTTTGTGATTTGAATAAAAATAGACCTATCTAAACATGTAATTGGCTTCTCCCAATCCAAAATGACTCTAAGAAGTGGTGTAAAAGAGGAGTCGACACACAAATCATTGAATAATAACTCAAATAAATCATAAAAAATAACACTCAAATGCTGCAAAAGATGATAAGATCCTTCCATAAATTCTCTTACAAAATCATCATAAAGCAAACCCAACACAAATGTTTTATTTCCAAATGACAACAAAGCATCTTCAACAATGAAAAGTTTAACTCTTGAGAAAAGTTTAGCTCTTGGTTGCACAACCTAGAGGCATACTTCAAGACTCTTTCTGCCATCACTATCACTAATGTGCAAAAGATCCTAACTACCAAATAGGAAAAAAAATGTAGTAGATTGATGGCATAATCACTAGAAATGATTAGCTATTATAGAAAAGTAGATAACTTGATGCACTTTTTTTTCCATAAGGTCCATAGGAAAAAAAATGCACTAGATTGGTGGCATAATCACTAGAAATTATTGGCTATTATATTAAAGTAGATAACTTGATGCACTTTTTTTTTATTTGGTTTGCACAAGAAATTCTATCCTCATAGGTGTCAATAGAAAAGTAGATAACTT
>ML801126.1:0-13140 GCA_009831015.1 Picea engelmannii | reverse complement strand
GTTCAGAAGGAGGATTTGTTGTTGTTTTTGTTGTTGTGGAAGACGGCCTTGGAGAGCATGCTCCAAAAAAAACTCTTTTCACACAAGAAAAAAAAATTCGCTTCTCGATGACAACAAGGGTTAGATCTCGGTTAGCTTACCCGGAAGATGCACATTTTCCTATCTGTTTCTGATTTTCCGAGATCGCACAAGGTGCAGGGCAAAGAGAATACGCAGATCTAAAAGAGTAGCAACCCAGAAATAAAAAAATACAAACCGAATTAAAATCAAAACTTTGCAAAAATTTAAAAACAAATGCGTATTCAGATTTTATACCTCCGGATCTGACTGTAATGGTCGTATCTTGGGCAAACGGAAACCTTTTAGAGTGAAAAGAAAAGTGTTCCTAAATGAAACAAGTGCTCCAGACGCAATGGAACAGTCCTCTCAGCCCATAAATGTACAGAAATGCCAGAAAATGGAGATGAGGCAACTCGGCTTCAGGATCTCGATCTACAACAGGAGCAGGTCTTCAAACAAGATTTGATACCATGTTCAAAAACACAAGTATTCCAACAGAGGACGAACATATTCAGTAACCACTCACATAACCAGATCAAATATCAACACACCGATGTTTTCACGTGGTAAAACCCCTACAGGGAAACATCCACGGCCCCAGCCAACGCGGCCACTTGGAGCAGTTTATTAATGCATAGAAAAAGATTACAGAGAGATTTTACAAGAGAGTTTCTCACAATCAATCATCGGCAAATGACCCTCCATGCTCTTTAAATAGAGATCATGGACCAATCGGGTGTTAAGCCACGGATCAATGGCCATTAATATCGAGGAGAGTATGAACCGTCGGATCACTCTATGCCGGGAACATATCGTGACTGTCGGATTTCCTAACTACAAATGCATACTAATGCATACTAAAGAAACACACTTTTACCTAACGACATATTAGACCAAGT
Source organism: Picea engelmannii (assembly GCA_009831015.1). Taxonomy (NCBI): domain Eukaryota; kingdom Viridiplantae; phylum Streptophyta; class Pinopsida; order Pinales; family Pinaceae; genus Picea; species Picea engelmannii. The sequence continues at coordinate 12,181 of ML801126.1, read as the reverse complement.
AGATCTTAACTAACTCCTAAGTGTCTAAATATCCTAAAAGTTTAAGCATGGTCATTCTTCCCCTTACTACCCCTAGGAAAATGGACAGGTAGAGCCCGTCAACAAGTCTCTCAAGACTATTTTGCAGAAAACTGTCAGCCAGAACAAATCTAACTGGCATATTATGCTATATCCCGCACTTTGGGCATATCAAACCTCGGTCAAGACTGCACCAATTTTTTTCCTTTCCAGTTAGTACACGGTGCGGAGTCGATCTTACCTATTGACTGTGAAATCCCTTCTCTTAGATTGGCAGTCGCGCTCCTCCTTGACACTTCCGATCTCGAGCGATTCCTCGTACACCTAGAGAGCCTTAACGAGCAGTGTCGAGACGCCTCTACGGCTATCGAAGAAAATAAAATATATGTCAAGGTCCAATACGATAAGTTTGTATGTCTTTGGTTGTACATTGAGGGTGACTTGGTCCTTTTATATGATCAATCCAAAGAACCGCTGGAGGCAGGCAAGTTCAAAACCATGTGGCACGGTCCCTATATCGTGCGACATGTCTTAGAAAAATGAGCCTATGAATTAGAAGATTATGAAGGGAACATGTTGGTCGAGCCCAGGAATGGGCTCTACTTGAAAATATATTATGCTTGAGCCCCAAGATTGGGCATAACTCTCTGTATACTAATAATTTAGTGTATATATCTTTTCCCTTTATTTTTGTCTTCATCTTGCTTATTGTGTTTTTCCTTGGTTAGCAGATGTCAACAGAGTCATCGGTCTACTTAGGATTCGCAGATGGAGCCAGTCATCATACACGGAATTTGGCTTCCGCCACTTGGGTGGTTTACTCACTCGAGGGTCTACTAGTGTCTTTAGGTGGTGTATGCCTAGGGCCATCCACGAATAATGTGGCCTAATATAGCGTCGTTATAGAAATTTTTCTCGATTCCATTTCACATGGTATTTTCTCTTTGGAGGTTCACCTGGATTCCTAGTTAGTAGTATGCCAGTTGAACGGAAGTTACCGTGCGCACGACCCTACGTTACTCTGACAATTCCTATGGGTACGCCTTTTAGAACGACAGTTTGATTTTATTACTTATCATCACATACCTAGGAGTTCTAATTATGTATCTGATTCTTATGCTAATTTCGTTTTAGATTGGCATTTGTCACATAACTAAAGCAAAGAAAACATTCTCATCAATGTAAACATTGTAATATAAGTAAAGCCGAAGAACCATGTTTTATATATATTTCAAAAAATATGATGTTTATAGTACAAAATTGGGGCCAACACCCTCAATACACATATACAGCCGATAATACAAAATCCATGACATCTACGCCTATGGCACCGGATGTGTATCATGGTAACAAACTACAATGTTTGTGAGATGTCAAAAGAGTCGCACCCAACCTCTGGGCACGCTAACCACCTGTTGCTTCATGGCCTCCGGAAGATCCTCTACCTAAACCATCAGAATCCTATGTGTCAAACGAGACAGGTTGCCCTGCACGTTTTGAAGGACTCTCTCTACTTCTCCTCCCGTTGCCTCATCTCCTCAGTGCCTCTGACGATGTCGTGGAAGCCTATCCGGCCATCGCGGACCTACGTCTGCATCACATACGTGTCTAGGTAGTACTTAAACATCATCCAAAATATTTTTGTTTTCCTAAAAAAAAATACAAAAAAATGAAATATTTAAAAACTTTGACATACCTATATCCCTATAGGTGGTCCCTGGTGGCAATGGCATGTCAGGGTCCCCTCTGAAGTCGATCCCTGCATAGGGGTAGTCATCCAAATAAATGACCTGTTGTATCCACCGGTAAAAGAAATCATCATTGTAGGGTGTGGTCACCCTACCTCCCCCCTGTCGTCTCATCACCTCGGTCCATCGTGCCATGGCTGGATCGCAAGGTTATCGAGAAATGATCTCAACTCTAGGTCCCAAACCCGGAACCCGCTTGAAGAAAAAGCTACACAAGATGGATGCAAACCCGAAGTTCCTCTTGTCACCCTGTTTTCATTCTGTCTAGTGGCTCTTCATATTATCCAGTAGTGAGGTGTACCAATCCTACATCGTGGGTCTCAACCACTCTACGTAGTAGAACATAAGTAGCCTCGATGCCTGGTGCAACGAAGTCGATCCTGTGATCCGGGTCAAAAAAAGGACAACAATCTTGAGGCTTAGATTGTTTATTGCTCGGATGGGGAGTTGAATCCTGACCTTCTCGGTCCCTGCTATATAATGAGTGTCTATGTACTATTCTATATTCATACCACTCCCAGCTCCCCAGGCTTTGAGGTTCACCACCTCACCCCAACATGACAACCCAATCAAGAAATATATATCCTTGACTTCAATCCTTAATGGTTTCCCATCAAGGTTGAAGCTCTCACTATCTGGATCCTAGTAATCCATGAGAAACTGTAGCAACCTCACTTGGGCTCTCATCCCTTTGAGTTCCCAAAACTTGTACAACCTGCATCTTTTCAAGGCCATTTGAGCCCCCGAATCTCTTTCCACAGCATTATCTACCTCCTCATGTTCCCTTTCCCTCCATTCTAGAACCATCCTGCTAGAGAAACATCATTTTTTTAGTTAGCAACCATCAAAAACTTTGTTTACAGACATATACGTGGGCTGCAACATTCATAATCATGTATAGGGCTGAGTATACGCTGGTTGTCTTTTACACAACCGTGTATACACGACCAGGTGAATGGTAGCCCGCATACACCTAAATCTCTAATTTGCACCTTAAATAACTTAAAATTTGAAACCTAAATACAAAATGTAATCCACTAGAAAGGAAGAGGAGGGGAAGAGGAATTACCTGGTTCAGACAGTCATTGATTCCGTCACTCGATGCTCCTGCAATTACCAGTTGAAGATCGGAGGTAATTTGGTCCAAAATTCACTATTTGGATAAAAAAGTCAAATGACATAGTAAACTTTGGTTTTTGTTACTATTTATAGCAGTTTGTACCCAATTTATGTAGTTTCAGATCATATTTTCGCCCAATGGACTAATACAACAGTGGATTGAGTTGGTTTTTGTAGTTTTCACCGGGGATTCTTACGGTTTTAGCGTTATGTTGACCATTCGTAACTACAAATAGGTATTTTCGCTACCTATCATATAGGATAGGTATCCATTCCATCATGCACACTTTCATTTCCCTATAACTGTCACTCATATGCCTTAGGTACGAACCCATTTTTTAGTGACACAGAACCCTCCATCTGCAACAAAGCGTTTCATTATCAAATGGTAGAGACTTACCAAACATGGGTACCCTAGTTAGATCCTCTGCTCCATTTGGTGCCCATGCAGAGATTTTTTTCGTAGGACAGGGAGTCCCTTATAGCTAATATATGACTTTATGTTGAGCCTCATTTCTCACTCATAAACATCCTAACATATACCTAGAGGACTCCCAGCCGAGTTTGATTTAAGCTCTTTTCCGACTCGTTTTCAAAAAGAGAAAAGATTGTCGAGTGAACTTGTCTCTTTCACACTCGTAAATTGGATTTGAAAGGACGTATATTTGGTACAAGATTATCCCTTTTTCACACCAAGTAGACTAATATTATGAAAAAGGACATTTTTTGGCGTTAAGTTGTGATTGCATCTCATGCCCTTGCTTGCAGTATTGAGCCTATTGTCAGTTTTTGCTTTGCATTATAAACCATTTACCTTAGCAGTTTTGCATCCTCAAACAAGTAGAGTCGTGTTTATATCCTTTGTAACTTGACACCCTATACCCAAGAGGGAATATTCCCACTAGTGTCCATCTCCTGCATGCACCTCCTTGCATTGAGCATAGGTACGTTCCACTGATGGAACTCATTTTGCTTACTTGCGACACTCATTTCCTCCTCTGTATCATAACATTCATTTGACTATGAAAAAACAAAAAAAGACGGGCGGGAAGGGAGTATTATCTTATATTGCTAGTAGTCGTGTCGCCTTTGAACAAAGCACAAAAATTTTGAGTCCACTTGTCATCATAAATTTGGCTTTAGCATGGCCTTAGGAAGTTGAGCTTGTTACAGAGAGTTTACTCCCCGACTAGTTACTCTTCCAGTCTCTATGGAGAGTTTTATTGATGCCTCATGCATCTCATGGTTTCATCATTGAGTCTATGATGCCAGAGTCTTCCATATGTCTCATGCTCTTGTTCAAAGGATGTCTGTCAACCTGTGTCCACCATCCCTCAAAACTCTTGACTTTGCATGTCGGCCACACCCTCAGTATGTCTCAGAATCACATGAAGTTGTACTCCTATTGTGCACCCTGGTCCTACTTTCCTCATTGTTAGGTAACCTTGAACCTAGGAGTCGACATTTCATCATTGGTCGTTGACTGGGTGGTTTCCCTTGTGTTCGAAGGAAAGACATATATTCACACATTGGGATTCATGCAGTGTATTGGATTCCATTAGTCTTATTGGTGGTTTCCTAGCCTTTGTTAGTAGTTTTCCTCATTGGTTGTTATTCAAAGGGTCTTTTTCATGTACCATTTTCATTTGGCACACGCGAAAGACATACAGGTTTGTTGGTTTGTGAACATGTTCTTCGCCTGATTTCCTCCAAATCATCAAGCTCATGCTTTTTACCTCATGCTGAATGATGAGAGATGCCTTAATTCTCTCGTTTCAGCGGGTCTCCTTCCATCGACTTCAACTCATCTATTCTGGAAAGGAGACCTAGAGTCCTATGAGTAACTAGAGGCTTGCAGCCATTAGTGGCAGGTTCTATCACCATCAACAGTTGGGAATACATCAATGTCTCCTGATCGATGGATTCTTCAATTGTTCGACCCTGACTCCTTTATTCACACTTGTAAGAATGTACTTGGTGCCTTGATACCTACTTTCATCATCAGTAGGTTGTCTTGTGTTTGTTAACGGTATACCTCAATGATCGGTAATCAAACGAAGTCTCATTGTGTTCGACCTCAACTCCTTTATTCACACGATGTAGACTTGCACCTTTGGCGGATTGTGTATAAGACTTGAAGACATTAGTATGTAGCCGCAACTTTCCTGAGTTGTTGCTACCTTTTCATTGGACCAGTACCTATGTGACTTCAGAGATCATGGGAGATCAGATTGTACTCCATTGTATACAAATATCTTCGGATTGATTTTGAGACTGGTTTTACTAGGCCTTGTTCATGACTATGACATACTTTGGCATGTAACCGCATTTGTATTTGCCTATTCATGGCCATGGAAAGTTGTTTGGTATATTTTCACATGGATCTGCAGTGTAATTCAAATTGGCAACCATGTATGAAAAGTCACTATAGATTGTAATGAGAAACTAGTTCTTCCAGCTGGGTCCCCATTACTCCACTTCTAGGTTTTTATAATGTATTTCGGTCATCACAGATACTCCTCTGACCTCGCACATTAGGGGGAATCTGTTATAGCAAGATTTGCCTCACCCCATGCAATCTTGCATAGAAGGCCTTTTTCCATTTCCCTATGTAGGCTTGAATTCCCCTTTTTACAAATTCAAGAGCTAAAAATATAATTTTTCCACATATACACACCTTGCCTACTATACAACATGTGTATACGCAGGTTGCACCACTACAGCCCGCGTACATCGGGAAATGTGCCCAAAATTGAAAAATAGTGTCAGGTTTTCATGTCACGTCACGAGATCAATGATCCTTGACCTTCCATATACTGGAAACATTCTGACTCAGCCCTTTAGTTCCACTTGAAGGCTATAAATGGGCCAAATCCGAGCTATGGAAAAGAGGAGAAAGAATTCAACTTTGAGAGCAAAGTTACTCTAGAGGAATTATTCACTTCACATTGAGTCTGCGTCCCTTTATCCTTTAAGTCTGAACACATTGTTCAGCCCCCAAGATCTTCCCTTACTGATTGAGAAATTCATCGTCTCTCTTGCATGAGCTTTCCTTTGGTGGAGGATTGAAGTGGTAGAGGCCCAGCCGGAAGGAACTTAGTTTCTCGGTTCCGAACCTTGCCGACACGAAAGTCTGTAACTCATTCACTTCTGTTGATTATATCTTAATAGAAATACTCTTTTCTCATCCAATTAACATCTTGCAAATATTTGAATTATTATTGCATGGGTATATTTGTTATGAATGTTTATGGATTATGCTATTGAATGTGCTAACATCATATATTATCACCATATGTTTGCATTGCTTGGTTGTTGAGGATTAGTTGCAAGTATATTGCTTTGGGTCAAGTGCTCAATGGTGGACTTCATCAAACGTTTGGACGAGGTAGGCCTTTTATCTTGTCTTGCAAGCATATTTGTTTATATAGCATACTTGAGAGTAGAGTTTATTTATGCAGTCATTTCCGTTTGTGGTGGTTTACCCCTAGCCATAGAGAGATTTTCCTCGTAACATGGACATGAAAGTGAATATGTGGAGGCATGGTTGGAGGGAATGACGAGATGTTTTGCCTTGGGAGACTATGATTCCATGTCAAAAGTGAATATAGTGATATTTCAGTTGAAGGACAGTGCCTTGAACTAGTGGAATAATCTGGAGAGATAGTTGCACCTTACCTGAGACACCATCTCATGGGAGATTTTTTAGGAAAGGTTTCGGAGGAAATATTTGTTGTCTTACTACGAAGAACAACAGGTAGGATCATTTCATGCTCTAATTCAGGGAAACCGAACTGTGGAAGAGTATGAAATCATGTTCATGGAGTTAGTAAAGTATGTCTCATACATGGATATCGATCAACGACAAGCTGAAATTTTTTTGTATGAGTTAACCCTAAGATAAGGGACATGGTGTGGATGTGGAAACCATCGTCAGTATTTGAAGTATTTGAAAATTCTTGTTACGCATAAGATCATATGAGCTTAAATGGAGGTATGAGATCAACTATTCCACGGTTGTATGGATTCGTGGGGAAGGCCCCTAGGACCTTCTCTGGAGGACGAAGCTCTAGGCCACCTCCTTATGGGAATAGAGTTGCATCTAGAATAGTTACAATAGGTATATCAATGGTAGTGATTACAACATCCCACTCATCACTAGCAACGTAGGAAGGTCCACAGCCTTCTCGGGGAGTAGCTAGTAGGGGCAGGGGTTCCAAGGGAAGGAACTCATTTCAGAGGCCTTCACAAGGCAGTGTGCAAATTCCATCCCATTACCAGCGTGACTGTCCAGAGTCACAATCAGGATTTGTACATAGAGAAGGAAAGGCCCTGATGGGAAGAGGGAGTAGTAGCCACCATATTTTTGCAGCAGTTAATAACCACTAGGAAGAACATCAATCCATTGTGGTGGAGTCGTCAGGTACGCTAAATCATGTCAATGTTAAAAATTTATTTGATTATGGTGCTACAGATAGTTTAATTTTACCTTGTGCATTAGAAAAGTGTGGGTTGGCAGCCTACAAGCACGATGACTTTAAATAAGTTGAGATGGCTCTGGGGGAAAAACAAGAAGTAGGACCTAGCGTGATAATTGTCTGGTAGGCCTCAGAGTTTGTACCACTAGGTTTAAGGTGTACATCACTTCCCTAGGGAGATATGATCTAATCATCAGGATGGACTGGTTAGAATCCCCTCAAGCTATCATAGATTGTTTCACGAAGAGGGTGTTTTGCATAGATGATGAAGGAAGGCCAGTAGAGATCCATGGTATACAGAGGAAGGTGTATCTACGCTTTATATCAACAATTAAGGTTAAATGTTGCATGAGGCAAGGTTGTCAATTATTTGTAGTGGAAGTAGTCAATGAAGGGAAGGGACCCTCTATAGATCAATATCCAATTTTGTCAGAATTTAAGGATTTTTTTCCAAAAGAGTTGCTAGGGTTGCCTCCTGAGAGGGAGCCTAATTTTACCATTGAGCTAAAACCTGGTGCAGAGCCAATTTCCAAGACACTGTATAGGATGACGAAGCCAAAACATTGTGAGTTGTAGATGCAGTTGAAGGAACTACTTGACTTAGGGATAATAAGGCCCAGTGTCTCACCTTGGGTTGCACCGGTAATTTTTGTCTAGAAGAAGGATGGTTCCTTACGACTATGTATAGATTACATGGACTTGAATCATGCTACATTGAAGAATAGGTACCCAATGCCATAGATAGATGATCTCTTTGATCAGATAAAAGGAGAAACAACTTTCTCAAAAATTGATCTGCGATTAAGGTATCACCGGTTAAGGATTAAGGAAGGAAATATTGCTAAAACTGCCTTTCGAACTCAGTTTGGGAATTACGAGTTCATTGTAGTGCCTTTTGGTTTGACCAATTCACCAATAGTATTCATGAGCCTCATGAATGGTGTATTCTGAAATTACTTAGACCGCTTTGTACAGGTCTTTCTTGATGATATCCTCATCTATTCCAAGAACGAAAGTGAACATGAGGAACACTTGTGAGTGGTATCGTCATGCCTTAGAGGGAACAAGTTGTATGGAAAGTTTTCAAAGTTCTCTTTCTTCCAAAAAGAGATTCACTATTTAAGTCATATCATTTCAGGTGAAGGAATTTCAGTGGACCCAAAAAAGGTGAAGGCCATTATGTATTGGCCAGCACTGAAAAATGCTCATGAGGTGAGATACTTCACGGGGCTAGTTGGTTATTATCAAAGGTTTATGGAAGGGTTCTCAAAGATAGCGAAACCCATCACCACCTTGCAGCGCAAGGGGGTCAGGTATGAATGGAAAAATAAATGTGATATTGCATTCATCGAGCTTAAGAAATTACTAACAAGTGTGCCAATTCTACGAGTGTCAAATATGGAGAAGGACTTCACATTCTACACGAATGCCTCAAAGAAAGGATTGGGGGTTGTGTTAATGCAATATGGGCGAGTGATAGTGTATGCGTTAAGAAATTTGAAGCAACATGAGGAGCTATATGTTACTCATGATTTAGAGTTAGTAGCTGTAATTCTAACTCTAAAGATTTGGAGGCATTGTCTAGTGGAGTGAAGCTTTGAGCTCAAAATAGACCATGAAAGCTTAAAGAATCTATTCACTCAAAGGGATCTCAATGCTAGGCAGAGGTGATGGAGTGAGTTTATGAGTGAGTACAATTTTTTAATTTCATGCATCAAGGGAAAGGAGAATGTGGTCATGGATGCCCTGAGCAGGAGACCACATATATTTTCCTTGGTTCCCTTAAAAGTTAATTTGAGGGAGGGAATGTTAGGGAAACTCCTTAGAGATAGTTGGTATTTAAAGGTTACTTCAGCCCTCAAGAGTGGGATATAGTTGGAGTCAAATTTCGAAGGATATGGCCTTGAGGAATATGGATTGTTGAGATACTAGGGAAGGATGTACATCCCCAAGGGTGGCGATATTCGTAGCATCATACTCAAGGAAGAACATAGAGAACTTTATTTTGCACATCTGGGTGTGAAGAAAATGTACGCAAACATGAAGAAGCTTTTCTTTTGGATAGGCATGAAGTGTGATGTAGTTCATTTCGTCACCAAGTTCCTTGAGTTTCAGGAAGTGAAGGTTGATCATCACCACCCGGCAAGTCTCCTACAACCACATGATGTTCCTATGTCCAAGTGGGAAGTCATTTCTATGGATTTCGTTGTGGGATTTCCACTCACATCACTGAGGCACAATGCCATTCTTGTTATAATTCATAAGTTGACCAAGAGTGCTCGTTTTATTCCAGTCATAGACACTTATGATGTCATTGATGTGACACAAGTTTTTATAAGTGAGGTCATCCATCTACATGGGTTACCCAAGAACATTATTTCAGATAGGGACTCATGATTTATCTCTAGATTTTGGACAAGTTTGCAGTCAACATTAGGGACTCGGTTGAACTTAAACACAACATATCACCCTGAAACGGATGGGAAAACTAAAAGAGTAAATCAGGTTGTGGAAGACATGATTAGGATGTTTGTTATGGATAATCAAACCCATTGGGAGAAGTACCCACCTTTGGTAGAGTTCTCCTACAATAACAACTTCCATAGCTCAATTGGAATGTCGCCCTATGAAACTCTGTATGGAATTCCATGTAGTACATCGTTGAGTTGGGAAAGGTTAGAAGACCGAGTGATAGTAGGGCTGGAATTGATTCAAGAGATGGAGGAACAGGTGATTCAGATTAGACAACGATTAAAGGAGTCACGAAATAGACAGAAAATTTATGTTGATGCACATAGGACTGATCGAAGTTATAAAGTGGGAGATCGATTTTTCATTTGTATCAGGCTTGATAAAAGTACCATTCGGTTTGGGAAAGGGACAAAGTTGTTGCCTAGATTTATAGGACCATTTAAAATCCAAGAGAGAATTGGACCCATTGCCTATTGTCTCGTATTGCCATCCCACTTGCATAAAACTCATGGTGTTTTTTGTGTATTTTTTCTACGTCATTATATCACTAATGAATCTCACAAACTAAATTGGAAGGAATTGCAGGTCTCAGACGCAGGAACCATCATGGTCGAACCATTACGCATATTGGACCGTAGGGTCTGACAACTCAAAAAAATTTTGGTAGACCAAGTTAAGGTCCAGTGGGACAAGTATAGCCTAGGATCTGCTACTTGGTAGACCAAGTTAAGGTCTAGTGGGACAAGTATAGCCTAGGATCTGCTACTTGGGAGGATGCAAATACCTTATGACAAATTTTTTCCTCGGGAAATGTGTCTCATTTTTGCCTCGTTTTTCGTGTTGCCTTGATTTTCATGTCCATTGTTGGGCGATTTTTCGGCACATGGTTTTTGCCGATGGTTTTCTATTTCCGGTTAAGGAATTAGGGTTGTTGAATAATCCAGGTCATTGGGTTAGGGTTTTGGATGCCACTGGCTCCTATATGTATATTGTATTGTAAACAATGTATCACTATGAATGAATATAGAATATGTTGGTTTTCTCGGTTTGGGTTTCTAGGGGGAAAATCTATGTGTAAAGTTTGTATTTACCATTGTATCTTTTTTGTTCTTTTACTGAAAATCTGTTTGCAATAAATATTGTACAAGGTTAAAATCTACAATATTGCAAATAAATCTCTACCCTTATACATATATGTTTAAGCTCATACATCTATAGAGTTGAGATTAATTGGAATTTCTCTTCTATTGACATTGACCTTCATATGCCATAGGCATACATGCCTATAGGCACAGATTTATGTTGTATGTTATGAGATTAAGTACAAAACAAATATATATTATCACTAGATGTATGAAGTAGGAATACCCAAAGCAGACATAATTTTTGGAATAAAAATTATTTCTATTATTGTGGGATGATGAGATATATTTTTAGTTTTAAACCCTACACTTAAAAACAACCCATTTCTAGGTAGTCATGCTCTAATTCTATTGAATATGAGTTGAATAGTAAACATAAACTTCAACACATTGATATATACATATATATCATCATATTTCTCCATATAGAAAATGATCTGAATTGCACCACAACCTAGTTATTAATAACATTTGTTAAATGTATGAAGTTTGTGAAATAATGATGATATAGGTCACCATTAAAGAATATTCCTATGCTCGGTGATTTGTAAGGATTTTCAAACATTCAATAGAGACTAGTGGACCAGAGGATAGTGTTCAAATTCCAAACCTGCACAATAGGGTGTTTAATATTTTTATTCTTGCATAGTTTTATCATTCAGAATTACATTCTAAAACATCGAATCATATACATCAAAAATATAATGAGTTTTTGAATAAAAAAATTCTGAACATTCTTTACTTTTTTATCTTCACAATTGTGTAGTTTCCCGTTATTTTTTGTCAACAACTTTATATTGTGTTTATAATGGAGTTTAATTTTAATTTTTTACAAAATAAATATCAAAAATAAAATTTAAATACATTTGATTATCATTTACTTATATTTAAGTGTTTTTTTTTTCCATTATTATTTTATTAAAGAAAATCGTATTGTCAAAATACAAAAAAAAAATATGACAATGAAATTTATGGTTCTGTGTAAAACATAAAGTTAATATTTACAAAAGCAACTAGCCCCAATAATATCTATAATATCTAGAGAGGCCCTGAGCCACCACTACTTGTAATTCACAACACTCAACTACTCATGTTTATAATTCACAACACTCAACCACTCAAAATAACCCACCAAACTAACAAACAAGATAATTAACACTTAGAGATGTTATATTAATCTCTTGAAATATGTTTTGCTTAAAAA
>ML801125.1:215081-248229 GCA_009831015.1 Picea engelmannii | reverse complement strand
TACACATTGGGCATATCTATTTTGATGAATCTCCAATGATTTGCAAGTAGATGGAACCCTTTGTTGTCTCCTCCAAGCTCTCACAAATCCTCTTCAAGCTCTCCAACTTTGCTCCAACACCAAGCCAACACCAAGAGCTCCTTGCCTCTCCACTCCAACTCAAAGATAAAACAATGAGGAAGAAGAGGGAGAGATTGTGCTTGATCTCCCCTCTCTAACCCTAAAAATGCCCTAGGGCCCACCCACAAAGAAAAATAAATAAAAAATAAATAAAAACAAAAAAAAATAACTTTTCGTGGCCATTTTTCGAGGAGCGTCTGCGTGGGTTCGGGAGCGCAGTTCGGAGCGTCTCTAGAGCATCGTCTGCAGGTTCGGGAGCGCTCGAGGAGTGCGGTTCGAAGCGTCTTTGGAGCGTTGTCTGCATCTTCGAGAACGCGGGGGAGCGTCGACGGTTCAGCAGTTGGCAAGGAGCGCGGTTAAGGAGGCGGGAGCGTGGTTCGAGAGATCGGGAGCAAGGGTCGGAGCGAGGCTCGGGGACGCTCCCACTCGGAGCGCGGTTCGAAGTTCGGACCGTGGGGGGGGGGGGAACGGTTCGGCAACCCTGATTTGTACATAGTGGGAGTGTGAAGGTGGCTCCTACTCCTACTCTCATCAACAGCAAAAAAAGAGCCATGTCCAAAGCTAAAAGAAGTGCAAAATAAATTCAAGAAACAAGACAAGTTGCAAAACCATTACAAGCAGAAAGGATGTCAATGCATGTTGTTACTAGAGGCTGAGGCAGAAAGAAGGGAGAGAGCAGAAGGCTCCTCAACTGAGTCGTCAACCACCATGAAGGGGACAATGCCCTGCCTGACAATGGCGTCTAGAAAGTACCCAGTGTTGGAATATAGTATAGTTCCTACTTGTATAATGAGCTAGTGTGTGTGTATGATACTAACACTTATACGCATGGGTCATGTAATCACATGGTTTGCTATTTTCCATGGTTTATTGGTTATTGTGTCACATAGAATGTGTACGAAAACAACCTTCTTTTATGTTTAAGAAGGTAGTTGAATCTAGCTAGATATGAGAGATTCTCTCCAACTAGTTTAGCTCCTAGGTTGAGTGTTTGATTGAGATATTTTTGCTCTCTTGTTTCAACATGGCATTTGAGCTTGTATGGCCATGACTCTTTCACAATAGGGGTCCGTGATCATCACAATTTTCCACATTGTTAATCCTCTATAGATGTAGGACTAGTGTAGGTAAGAGTGGGTTGTTTCTGTGAGTGATTGCCATGGTGTCTTTGTGGTAGTGTGTGGGATACGGTTTGTCCGTGATATTCTGAGTTATATGAGTTGTCCATGTTACACCCCAGATTCATTGCAGCGTACCCTACATTTTTTCACGAGATGTGACCACTCCGATGTGCCCAAAGTGTGACGATTTCTTTGCAGCCATGATGGGATGATTTGTGGTAAAAGTGTTAGTTAGAGGTTTTACCCAAATCCCCTCAAGTGGATGGTAATGGCATGTCCTTTTCGTCCCCATTCGCAGGGTGCTTGGTTTTATTGCTCCGACCAACTATCCCTTGGAGGTGGTAACTCCCTCTAAGTCGGGCATTTATGTCTAGGGTAGGTATGTTGGCATTCTGAGGTGGATCTACTAGGATACATGATTTATGGGGCCCTAACTATTCACTTATTCTTTGCAATGTAAAAGGTGATTGTGCTTTGTAAGGGTTGTCACACCCATGGTTTAGCACACATTATTTTACCCCACATGGACCCTCCTTTTCTTATGTATGTACCACATTTTTGTCGATGATTACAGCTGCGTGAGACATCCTCCAGGACACAGACTGAGTGAGTCAGCCTGTGAGAGAGCCCATGAGTTGGGTGTGCCCATGAGATGGGTGTGTGGTTCCTCTCTGAGACGGAGATAGAACGTTGTGTGCCCCTGTGTGGGGAAGATGCCCATGAGATGGGTGTGTCGTTCCTCTCTAAGACGGAGATGGAACGATGTGTGCCCCTATGTGGGAAAGATGCCCAAGAGATGGGTGTGTCGTTTGAGATGAAACGATGTGTACCCCTAGGAGGGGTGAAGGTGCCCATGTGATGGGTTCACTATTCTCCTCTGAGTAGAGAGTTGAGACGATGTGGTACTCCAGATGGCTTTGTTGTGAGACTCAGTGAGATAGAGATATGTTGAGTAGAACGTCCCTGTGGCTGAGCACATGTGGACGTGATCCTAGTGGTTGAGCACTAGTGAGTGTGTGTCTAGATGATTCTCCTGTGAGACTCAGTGAGATAGAGATCTGTTGAGTTGGACGTCCATGTGGCTGAGCACAGGTGGACGTGCCCCTAGTGGCTGAGCACTAGTGGGTGTGTGAGATCCCTTGCTATATTGTCTAAGAGTTAGATTTACCTGTAACCCTAATTGTGAAGTAAAGGGTACAGGTTGGCCCCACCATAAAGTGAAACATAATTATTGTAAAAGATAATTAATATGGTAATTATTAATTATATTTTGAGTTATTGAGGTCGGACCTATTGTGCTAATAGACACCACTTTTGATGTGTCCAGTCTAGTATTAATAAAGGTGATTTCCCCATTGAGGAAAAACAACATACATGTGATTTTGGAAATTTCAGCAAGTACTTATTCTAGGGATGAAGTGAGCACCTCTCTTGGACGCTGACCTTCTTAGTTTTGTGAGCACCCTTTTGTGTGCTAGGTCTATGGTGTGGGAGGTCTTTCTCTTGAAGAATATAGCAAAGGATTGGCTAGGTTTTCTTCCCTTGTTGAGAAGGGTTTCTCAGGATACTTCTTGTGTACTTGTGCATGGTATTTCTTCTTGTGATCTTGGTTACTGCAGCAAATAGTTTATGGTGTAGCTGCAATTGTCTATGGTTCAAGTAAATGCTAAATTGAAATAAACTTCATACTTGAACCTAGCCTAGTGAAAAATCAACAACATTGGCCATCGAAGATGACTCTGCATCTGATCATCCAATGTCACGTATCTCGAGGCAGTTTCACGTCTTTTGAGGCATATCACAAATTTTGAGGCAATGGTCACACTCTTTGAGGCACAGACGAGTTGTTTTCATCTACATGGATCTCCTTCACACTTGCCATTTGCCAAATGCTAGAACGCCCCACTCCTTTGGCACTTTTTTAAATCATTTTCTTCATTAAAGGAGGGTCGACCTCTCGTGGGGCACTTTATGACACACATGGAGCTTTATTGGAGGCACTTGGATGATGTGGAGGTCACTTAAGTGACTTTGCACCTGGAGGAGATACATGGCACCTGCTGTAACAAATATTGAAATTTTGGCTTTCGGTCACTTAGGAAAATGAATGGAAGCATTGGCAGTGGAACGACAGCATACCCCGAGCATTAAGCCACATGGAGAAATATCTCACAAGACGGGTTTTTTGACGTCAGGGATTTGGCCGACGTAGATATCTTAATAACTACAGCCCTGATCCCCAAATTCACTAAAGTATTAAAGGATAAGCCGGGTCAAACAAAGATTAAGAAAGATTAACGTTAATAAATCTCATCGCAATTTCGCGATTCGGGATTTCTCGCGTCAAGTATTATCGAAGTCCCGACACTTAAATCCACGAAAGGTTAACGATTAATTGTTAATCGTGATTAATTAAGAGATTAAAACAAATGATTATCGTCTAATTAATCCCATCGCGATTCGAGATTCCTTGCATGTCATAACTCTTGAGGACATGATACCCGAAACCCAAAGGCCCGAAAGAGTGCAATGTAAAAGCCGAAATCTATTTCGGGGATTTGGCCATCGGGAATTTGGCCGACGTGAAGATTTTAATAACCACTACTTCGTTTCCACGAATCCCGAAAACCGGAAATCGGGACTCCAATCATATGCAAAATTGTTTTAAAAAAACGCAATTTTCTCAGTCGTGGAGACGTCGTTTTTTGCGTTCAAACTTCGAATAGTCGATCGACATCTACAAATCCTAAGCTTTCCAGTGGTGTCTTCAAAATTTCATTTTGATCTTGGTAAGGCAGTCAAAAGTCCCCCGCAAGATGAGGTTCGTTTTCAGAAATATGGCATTTTCACTGTGTTGAGTTATCATTTTCAAATGAGGATTCTGAGCGACTAGAGTATCATTTTGAGAAACGGTTGGAGGATTTTGTGCCTAACACATCAGAGATCATTAGCCTCTTCCAGTTTTCCTACAGGTGTCACAGATTGGGAGAATCGAATCCATCTACGAGCCCTAATTTTCGGATTTGATTTTCCCTATTTTGACACGTTTGTTAAATGCATATTTGGGAAAAATGAAAAGGGGTCTCAGGGAACTGAGAGAGGTTTTTTCTCAGAATAAACAGATGCACAAAAGCCTTTTTCAGTTTATACACAGTTGTCCCTATTCGAGATATACGGAGTCGTAACCGCAACCCTAGTTTTCGGCAGTTTGGCCCATTTTCTATGGCAGAAAGTTTCAAGAATTGGTTGTAATTGTTGTTATCTTTTAGATTAGAGAGGATTTCGACCTCAATACATATATGAGGCATATTTGTAAAAGGAAGAGGAGGGGAAAGGACAGACAGGAGTAGTACTCCTGGGCTGTAGCATTTATTTTCATGTTTAATAAAAGAGTGTGAGGCATTTCGATCTATATCAAAGATTCTTGTGATGTTGCTTGCAGAGAATGTCTTATTGCTTCGTTTTCGCATCATTTCACTTGGTTTTATTTCCATTTTCTTCTCAATTTGTGACTATGTTTGTAATGGAATTCATATGTTTGTTAGATGCTCTATTGTAGGACATGTTATAGGTTGTTTCTTGTAGAGATCTGAAGGTTCAGAATTCATCCTTGGATAGATGCTCTGTCCCAACCATCGCTTTCCCTTGATTTATGATTGGAATTCACTCATTGCTAAGTGCTCCTTGAATTTTGATATGTTTTCTCTCTATTCTGTTGCCATGCTTTTATAAATCCTTCTCTCTGTAATCAGCTTCTACCTCGCCTCTGTTCCATGGATTTCCATTGCCAAAACATTCTTATTATTTTCTTGATCATTTGACTCCATGCCCAATGGATTACATCCCGGTCCAAACCAACAACCCTAAAAACCTCAAAACTTTCTGTTACCCACAGATCTGTCCACTATTAATCTTATTGAATATCTTATCGTGGCATATATTTGAGAGATCCCTCTCGAGTTGGAAGGGGCAGCTTCTAATCAAAAGTGGTTCGTGGTTATCTCGGAATTTACTTCCATGAAACCCAAGTCAAGTTCCTAGTGATAATTTATTATTTCATTTAAAATGTGCTAAGGCTTGGCTCTATTACAGCCTAAAACCAACTCTTGCGACAACATTTTATGGTGTCGTTGTCAAGGACGGTGGAACGAAGTAATCTTCCCTAGGATACGACAAAAAGTTTAGATCTATTCCTTGATGGTGAACAAGGGATAGGCATTCAATTGGCTGTGATCATTCACCTGGCGACTCCTTGGTTCGAAGACTCTATATGATTCACTGGCGACTCCACTGGTCTCAAAATGTCGAATTTGTTTGTTGCTCGGATTGCTGCAAGGTTTGCTCCTCTAGATTTTACAAATGTTTATGGTTTTCCAAACACTGTTCCAGACATTAAAGTTTGGGAAGATGTCCTTCCTAAATTTGGAGAATATGCGGACGACAATCCTGCTCAACACTTGTTTGAATTCCACAAGCTCATGGATGAATTAAATATACATCATGAAGATGTCCTCATGAAACTGTTTATGTTTTCGTTGGAAAGAGATGCTAGACTCTAGTATAAATCTTCACCCCATTCCAGTATTCCTTCATTGAAATATTTTCACACACTTTTTCATCAACATTGTAAAAGAATCTATTCAGCTGAAATACTTTTTCAAGATTGTTGTAATAAATTCATAAAACAAACAGATCAAACACATCTTCTTGAAGACGAGGAAGGAATATCAGAAATTTCTCAAGTCGATGAAGATAATCAGTATGAAGAAGAGTTGGCTGATAAAAAAGTAGGATATGATAGCTCTTGTGATCACATTCAAGAAGAAGATATTTAGCATCATGGTCAACATGCAGAATAGAAAGAAAACAATAGTTGCTTGATCCAGAAATTCCATAGACCACCTCCTCCTTTAACAGAAGAAGAGATAGATCTGCTCTTGAACAGTCATGTTACAACCCCTACTTACATAGATCTGCAGCATTCACATAGTCCTGAACATGTGAGTGAAACTTCTTCTATTACTGAAAATGAAAATCTAAGTTTAAATCATGACAGCTATGGAACTTTAGAGGAAGTTACTAAACCAATTTATGATGATGATTTCCGACCACGGGATCATCTTGTAGACATTGATTTGTTTCATGAAAAAGATAGGGTTGTCATGTTTAATAACCTTGAAGAATGTTTGTTGTTCGAAGATGCTTTAGACTATGATTTGGAGGAGTGTGGATCTGAGATAGATAGCTTCACAGTTGATATTCCTAGCATTTGTCTGACTGATGACACTCCTGAGTTATCTTATGAACCTGTTTATGATGAATATCTAGAAGAACAAGAAGAGAAGATTTATTTTTCATCACACACGATAATTTACAACAATCCTCCTTTGTTTGATGAATGTGATGAAAGTATTTCTGAAGATGATGAGCAGCAAGAAACTTTGGTTCAACGGGAAAGCAATCAGCAACATCATGAAAAAGATCAGCCTATGTATGACAGCTACCAAGAAGATCTTTGGACAGCAGGTGAAGGACATAAGGAGGGGTTACTGAAACAATTGATCTCTCCTCCCTCTTTAGCAACCATTGAGCAACAGGCCAGTAAGTTTCAATGCGCCATTTTTGCACCAGTGGAAGAAAAAATCAGCAATGGAAAAAGTGTGCAAAAACATTTCAGACAGCTTGCCCAACAAGAGGAAGTATGGATTAATTGTGAAAGTGGTATATCACTTCCCTTCTACGATCCAGTAGCAGTTTATATGGAGTCAAAATGGGGGACTGAATTTTTTATTTCCAACTTCTTGAAGTCTGAATTTCAAAACTGTAAGTACCTGCTCCCAAGGCTTGTTTTGAAATTTGCAGCTGCTCCTGTCATCCTTTTGCTCAAAGATGGAAGTATAATTAAGTTTGTTAGTCGGATACTCGCTTGGTTGATTTGGAAGTTTTCCTATACTTGAACAAAGCAGTGATATCTGTTAGAGTAGACGATGTATATAAATAAGCTCGACTTTGAGCACTAGAGTACAACAGTGGTTTTCAGTATGTTCCCGGTTTAGTTTGGAATCCATTATGGTTTTGTTTAAATCATTACGATTCCATAGCCCAATGAATGCATAAGCGGTTTTTTGTTTCGGAAAGGTGCAAGTAAAGCGACAGAGTTCAGAGTTTGATAAGGATGATTTCAAGTCACCCAATGGATGAAGACACGTGGTCTACTATTCTTGGCGCTTTGTAGGACCATCCCTAGATGGGGCCTCTATTGTAACAAATATTGAAATTTTGGCTTTCGGTCACTTAGGAAAATGAATGGAAGCATTGGCAGTGGAACAACTGCATGCCCCAAGCATTAAGCCACATGGAGAAAAATCTCACAAGTCCGGGTTTTTTGTCGTCGAGGATTTGGCCGACGTAGATATCTTAATAACTACAGCCCCGATCCCCAAATTCACTAAAGTATTAAAGGATAATCCGGGTCAAATAAAGATTAAGAAAGATTAACGTTAATAAATCTCATCGCAATTTCGTGATTCGAGATTTCTCGCGTCAAGTATTATCGAAGTCCCGATACTTAAATCCACGAAAGGTTAAAGGTTAATTGTTAATCGTGATTAATTAAGAGATTAAAACAAATGATTATCGTCTAATTAATCCCATCGCGATTTTGTGATTCCTTGCATGTCATAACTCTTGAGGACATGATACCCGAAACCCAAAGGCCCAAAAGAGTGCAATGTAAAAGCCGAAATCTATTTCGGAGATTTGTCCATCAGGGATTTGGCGATGTGAAGATTTTAATAACCACTGCTTTGTTTCCCCGAATCCCGAAAATTGGAAATCGGGACTCCAGTCATATGCAAAATTGCTTTAGAAAAACGCAATTTTCTCAACCGTGGAGAGGTCGTTTTTTGCATTCGAATAGTCGATCGACATCTACAAATCCTAAGCTTTCCAGTGGTGTCTTCAAAATTTCATTTTGATCTTGGTAAGGCAGTCAAAAGTCCCCCGCAAGATGAGTTTCGTTTTTAGAAATATGGCATTTTTACTGTGCTGAGCCATCATTTTCAAATGAGGATTCTGAGCGACTAGAGTATCATTTTGAGAAACAATTGGAGGATTTTGTGCCTAACACATCAGAGATCATTAGCCTCTTTCAGTTTTCCTACAGGTGTCACAGATTGGGAGAATCAAATCCATCTCCGAGCCCTAATTTTCGGATTTCATTTTCCCTGTTTTGACGCATGTTTGTTAAATGCAGATTTGGGAAAAATGAAAAGGGGTCTCAGGGAACTGAGAGAGGTTTTTTCATAGAATAAACAGATGCACAAAAGCCTTTTTCAGTGTATACACAGTTGTCTCTATTCGAGATATACAGAGCCGTAACCGCAACCCTAGTTTTTGGCAGTTTGGCCCATTTTCTATGGCAGAAAGTTTCAAGAATTGGTTGTAACTGTTGTTATCTTTTAGATTAGAGAGGATTTCGACCTCAATACATATATGAGGCATATTTGTAAAAGGAAGAGGAGGGGAAAGGACAGACAGGAGTAGTACTCCTGGGCTGTAGCATTTATTTTCATGTTTAATAAAAGAGTGCGGGGCATTTTCGATCTATATCAGAGATTCTTGTATTGTTGTTTGAGGAGAATGTCTTATTGCTTCCTTTTCGCATCATTTCACTTGGTTTTATTTCCATTTTCTTCTCGATTTGTGACTGTTTGTAATGGAATTCATCCATTTGTTCGATGCTCTATTGCAGGACATGTTATAGGTTGTTTCTTGTAGAGATCTAAAGGTTCAGAATTCATCCTTGGATAGATGCTCTGTCCCAACCATCTCTTTCCCTTGATTTATGCTTGGAATTCACTCATTGCTAAGTGCTCCTTTCATTTTGATATGTTTTCTCTCTATTTTGCTGCCGTACTTTTATAAATCCTTCTCTCTGTAATCAGCTTCTACCTCGCCTATGTTCCATGGATTTCCATTGCCGAAACACTCTTATTATTTTCTTGATCATTTGAGTCCATGCCCAATGGAATACCTCCCGATCCAAACCAACAACCCTAAAAACCTCAAAACTTTTTGTTACCCACAGATCTGCCCACTGTTAATCTTATTGAATATCTTATCGTGACACATATTCGAGAGATCCCTCTCGGGTTGGAAGGGGCAGCTTCTAATCAAAAGTAGTTCGTGGTTATCTCATAATTTACTTGCATGAAACCCAAGTCAAGTTCCTAGTGATAATTTATTATTTCATTTAAAATGTGCTAAGGCTTGGCTATATTACAACCTAGAACCAACTCTTGCGACAACATTTTATGGCGTCGTTGTCGGGGACGGAGGAAAGAAGCTATCTTCCCTAGGATACAACAAAAAGTTTAGATCTATTCCTTGATGGTGAACAAGGGATAGGCATTCAATTGGTTGTGATCATTCACCTGGCGACTCCTTGGTTCAAAGACTCTATATGATTCACTAGCGACTCCACTGGTCTCAAAATGTCGAATTCGTTCGCTGCTCAGATTGCTGCAAGGTTTGCTCCTCTGGATTTTACAAATGTTTATGGTTTTCCAAACACTGTTCCAGACATTAAAGTTTGGGAAGATGTCCTTCCTAAATTTGGAGAATATGCGGACAACAATCCTGCTCAACACTTGTTTGAATTCCACAAGCTCATGGATGAATTAAATATACATCATGAAGATGTCCTCATGAAACTGTTTATGTTTTCGTTGGAAAGAGATGCTAGACTCTGGTATAAATCTTTACCCCATTCCAGTATTCCTTCATTGAAATATTTTCACACACTTTTTCATCATCATTGTAAAAGAATCTATTCAGCTGAAATACTTTTTGAAGATTGTTGTAATATAAAATTCATAAGACAAACAGATCAAACACATCTTCTTGAATAGGAGGAAGGAATATCAAAAATTTCTCAAGTCGCTGAAGATAATCAGTATGAAGAAGAGTTGGCTGATAAAAAAGTAGGATATGATAGCTCTTGTGATCACATTCAAGAAGAAGATATTCAGCATCATGGTCAACATGCAAAAGAGAAAGAAAACATTAGTTGCTTGATCCAGAAATTGCATAGACCACCTCCTCCTTTAACAGAAGAAGAGATAGATCTGCTCCTGAACAGTCATGTTGCAACCCCTACTTACATAGATCTACAGCATTCACATAGTCCTGAACATGTGAGTGAAACTTCTTCTATTACTTAAAATGAAAATCTAAGTTTAAATCATGACAGCCATGGAACTTTAGAGGAAGTTAGTAAACAAATTTATGATGATGATTTCCGGCCAGAGGATCATCTTGTAGACACTGTTTTGTTTCATGAAGAAGATAGGGTTGTCATAGTTAATAACCTTGAAGAATATTTGTTGTTCGAAGATGCTTTAGACTATGATTTGGAGGAGTGTGGATCTGAGATAGATAGCTTCACAATTGATATTCCTAGCATTTGTCTGACTGATGACACTCCTGAGTTATCTTATGAACCTGTTTATGATGAATATCTAGAAGAACAAGAAGAGAAGATTTATTTTTCATCACACACGATAATTTACAACAATCCTCGTTTGTTTGATGAATGTGATGAAAGTATTTCTGAAGATGATGAGCAGCAAAAAAATTTGGTTCAACAGGAAAGCAATCAGCAACATCATGAAAAAGATCAGCCTATGTATGAGAGCTACCAAGAAGATCTTTGGACAGCAGGTGAAGGACATAAGGAGGAGTTACGGAAACAATTGATCTCTCCTCCCTGTTTAGCAACCATTGAGCAACAGACCAGTAAGTTTCAATGTGACATTTTTGCACTAGTGAAAGAAAAAATCAGTAGTGGACAAAGTGCGCAAAAACATTTCAGACAGCTTGCCCAACAGGAGGAAGTATGGATTAATTGTGAAAGTGGTATATCTCTTCCCTTCTACGATCCAGTGGCAGTTTATATGGAGTCAAAATGGGGTACTGAATTTTTTATTTCCAACTTCTTGAAGTCTGAATTTCAAAACTGTAAGTACCTGCTCCCAGGGCATGTTTTGAAATTTGCAGCTGCTCCTGTCATCCTTTTGCTCAAAGATGGAAGTATAATTAATTTTGTTAGTCGGAAACTCACTTGGTTGATTTGGAAGTTTTCCTATACTTGAACAAAGCAGTGATATCGGTTAGAGTAGGCGATGTATAAATAAGCTCGACTTTGAGCAATAGAGTACAACAGTGGTTTTCAGTATGTTTCCCGTTTAGTTTGGAATCCGTTATGGTTTTGTTTAAAGCATTACGACTCCATAGCCTAATGAATGCATAAGTGGTTTTTTGTTTCGGAAAGGTGCAAGTAAAGCGACGGAGTTCAGAGTTTGATAAGGATGATTTCAGGTCGCCAGATCGATGAAGGCACGTGGTCTACTGTTCTTGGCGCTTTGCAGGAAAGCACCATCCCTAGATGGAGCCTCTGTTGTAACAAATATTGAAATTTTGGCTTTCGGTCTCTTAGGAAAATGAATGGAAGCATTGGCAGTGGAACGACTGCATATCCCGAGCATTAAGACACATGGAGAAAAATCTCACGAGTCCGGGTTTTTTTGTCATCGGGAATTTGGCCGACGTAGATATCTTAATAACTACAGCCCCGATCCCCGAATTCACTAAAGTATTAAAGGATAAGCCGGGTCAAATAAAGATTAACAAAGATTAACGTTAATAAATCTCATCGCAATTTCGCGATTCGGGATTTCTCGCGTCAAGTATTATCGAAATCCTGACACTTAAATCCACGAAAGGTTAAAGATTAATTGCTAATCATGATTAGTTAAGGGATTAAAACAAATGATTATCGTCTAATTAATCCCATCGCAATTTCGCGATTCGGGATTCCTTGCATGTCATAACTCTTGAGGACATGATACCCGAAACCCAAAGGCTCGAAAGAGTGCAATGTAAAAGCCGAAATCTATTTCGGGGATTTGGCCGAAGTGAAGATTTTAATAACCACTACTTCGTTTCCCTGAATCCTGAAAACCGGAAATCGGGACTCTAGTCATATGCAAAATTGCTTTAGAAAAACGCAATTTTCTCAGTGGTGGAGAGGTTGTTTTTTGCGTTCGAATAGTCGATCGACATCCTACAAATCCTAAGCTTTCCAGTGGTGTCTTCAAAATTTCATTTTGATATTGGTAAGGCAGTCAAAAGTCCCCCGCAAAATGAGGTTCGTTTTCAGAAATATGGCATTTTTACTGTGCTGAGTCATCATTTTCAAACGAGGATTCTGAGCGACTGGAGTATCATTTTGAGAAACGGTTGGAGGATTTTGTGCCTAACACATCAGATATCATTAGCCTCTTTCATCTTTCCTACAGGTGTTACAGATTGGGAGAATCGAATCCATCTCCGAGCCCTAATTTTCGTATTTCATTTTCCCTGTTTTGACACATGTTTGTTTAATGCAAATTTGGGAAAAATGAAAAAGGGTCTCCGGGAACTGAGAGAGGTTTTTTCTCAGAATAAACAGATGCACAAAAGCCTTTTTCAATTTATACACAGTTGTCGCTATTCGAGATATACAAAGCCGTAACTGTAGCCCTAGTTTTCAATAGTTTGGCCCATTTTCTATGGCAGAAAGTTTCAAGAATTGGTTGTAACTGTTGTTATCTTTTAGATTAGAGAGGATTTCGACCTCAATACATATATGAGGCATATTTGTAAAAGGAAGAGGAGGGGAAAGGACAAACAGGAGTAGTACTCCTGGGCTATAGCATTTATTTTCATGTTTAATAAAAGAGTGCGGGGCATTTTCGATCTATATCAAAGATTCTTGTGATGTTGTTTGCAGAGAATGTCTTATTGCTTCCTTTTCGCATCATTTCACTTGGTTTTATTTCCATTTTCTTCTCAATTTGTGACTGTGTTTGTAATGGAATTCATCCGTTTGTTAGATGCTCTATTGCAGAACATGTTATAGGTTGTTTCTTGTAGAGATCTAAAGGTTCAAAATTCATCCTTGGATAGATGCTCTGTCCCAACCATCTCTTTCCCTTGATTTATGCTTGGAATTCACTCATTGCTAAGTACTCCTTGCATTTTGATATGTTTTCTCTCTATTCTCCTACCATGCTTTTATAAATCCTTCTCTCTGTAATCAGCTTCTACCTCGCCTATGTTCCATGGATTTCCATTGCCGAAACACTCTTATTATTTTCTTGATCATTTGACTCCATGCCCAATGGAATACCTCCCGGTCCAAACCACCAACCCTAAAAACCTCAAAACTTTTTGTTACCCACAAATCTGCCCACTATTAATCTTATTGAATATCTTATCATGACATATATTCAAGAGATCCCTCTCAGGTTGGAAGGGGCAGCTTCTAATCAAAAATGGTTCGTGGTTATCTCGGAATTTACTTGCATGAAACCCAAGTCATGTTCCTAGTGTAATTTATTATTTCATTTAAAATGTGCTAAGGCTTGGCTCTATTACAGCCTAGAACCAACTCTTGCGACAACAGAACCCACCCCCTATGATGTGGATGCACTTTTGATTCACCTTTTGATGACTTGTTGGCTAAAATGAAGAAGTCGTCCACTTTAGAGGGTGTGATTTTGACTTGGGGTGAGGTCGTCCCCTCTCTTAGAGGTGGACATTGGAGCTAGGGTAGCCAAGGAAAATTCCTTGCCGCGTTTTGAGGGCCCCCAAGTCACTTGCAAGTGGAACGTTGTTTAGAAGCTTGACGCCATTGTTGTTATTGGGCGTTTTATGACCCATTTTTTCACTTGGAGGATCACTCCCATGCTTCATGGAAGTGCCTTGGCCTTAGGTATGGACATGGTCATGCTTCGGAAACATATTTCAAGGATTTGTGGACATTATTTGAGCATTCTTTAAGCACATTTTTTGGAGGTCGCTCCCTTTTAAGAGGGTTTCTAGCATGTAAAGCATCATTTAATTGTAATTTGACTTAGTCTCCAAATTATGTGGATTATAAGTCACTTTTGTTTTGTTTCCTTCAGCTTATTTTAGGGAATAAAAAATTGCAAGGAGTTGTGCACCTCGTTCATAAAATAATGGCACTCCTCTCATTCCAAATTGTTGTGAATTGTTGGAGATCATGATTGGGGCCATTAAATAGAAGATCTTTAATTGGTGTTTTCCCGTTGTCAATTCTTGAAGCTCTATCTCTCTTGGTTATTCTTCTTAGTATTTTTAAAGTCTATTGTGAAATGATTCAAGATTCTACATAATCTAGCAAGATCGATCCATTGAGGAGTTATCAACTACTTGGAGGGAGAACATCTAGGGTTTGTAATCCTTTATTCTTCCCTAAAACAATTTAATAAGTGCTTATCTCTTGTCATGATTAGTTCTATACTCCTTGGCAAGGGTTTTAAGCTATGTTGTGGGGGAAAACCCCCCGCCCCTACCCCCGAATCGCGCTCCGAAAGGGAGCGTTCAAGAAGCGTTCTTGGGAGTGCGCTTCCTAAACACTCCCTTCTGGGAGCGTTTTCAGGGAGCTCGTTCCCAACTCAAATGAAACTCTCTCTGCCCAATCAGGGATCGCTCCCACGTGGAAAAAAAACGTTCTCCAAGTGCTCCCCAGTGCGTGAGGCCCTCTTGGGCGATTGTTTTTCTTTTTTAGGGTGTTTGAGAACCAAGACAAGGTTCCAAAAGGGAGGAAAAGGTATGGCTAGGTTTTCTTAGGGATTAAAACACTCACTCACTCCATTTTTCTCTCATTCTATTCCTCATTTCACTCATCTTCGCTAGGAGGGTTTTGAGTGGCCTTCTTCCTATCTTGAGGAGATTGAAGGGAAACTGAAGGCTACTATAGGGAGATTGAAGGGAAATTGAAGGCTACTATAGGAAGATTGAAGGGAGATTGGAGAGCTTGGAAGGAATATTGAAGCCTGCCATAGGGAGATTAGAGAGCATGGAAGAGATATTGGAGAGCTTGGAAGGGAGATTGAAGGCTGCCATTTGTGAGAGCTTGGAAGGCAGATTGAACGCTTCCATTGTCAAATTCAACCATCATTAGACGGCTAAAGCGATAGGCTCTTAAACCCGTTCTTGTTTTTCTTTTAATCCATGTGTTGTGAACTGGTATATTATGCTATGTTGAGTATTTGAATGTTTTCTTCTCCTACTATATCCCATTTCTCCTCCATCATTCTATTACAGGTAGCAAGTTATTATCAAGGTTCAACAATCATGATGATGATGTCAATGTGGTATGTCATTTTGGTTTCTTTTTTATTATGATAGTGGTGGTGGGAACTGAAGGACGTCAAAATACCCATGATAGTGACAAAGAAATAGAAGTGGACAACACATACCATGGAGAGGAGGAAGAAATGGAAGGGGATAATGAAAATGAAACTGATAGTGATGATCCCCAAAAAACCCAAAGATATTTTAAAACCTTTGTGGAAGTATGTCACAAGGCTTGGGGGAGGGAAAGGGGGTGGAACCACCAAATTTACATGCCATCATTGTCATACAACTTACACAGGTTCCTCTACCCATGTGAGAAAACATCTATGTGGGCTAATGCACTGGGATGAAGGTAAGACTGTAGGAGTTAAAACCTATGTGGAACTGCCACCCAAAGATAGACTCAAATACCAAAGGGAAGAGTAGAAAGCACAAAACAAATCCAAAAGACCAAGGGTTGAACATGAGAGTTCACAAAGAATGTTCATTGGTCGATCTGCATCCCCCTATGCTAGTGCATTCTTACCTTCATCTTCAGGGTGTAGAACACTATCATGTTGTAGAGATGACATGGATGCAAAAAAAATCAGGTTTCTCTATGCATGTGGTATACCATTCAATGTTCTTCACTCACCCTATTGGCATGAAATGGTACAAGCCATCAATGGTGCTCCTAAAGGATACAAGAGCCCCGGGTATGACAAAGCTAGAACATTGAGATTTGACAGGGAAAGAGCCAAAATCCATGGTGCTCTAGGAAAATTTACAAATGATTGTAACCGACATGGGGTATCAATTGTATCTGATGATTGGACAAATGTCAAAGGCGGGCCATTGATAAATATTCTTTGTGTGTTTGCTAGTGGTGGAGTATTCCTTTCAACCCATGACTACTCAGATCGCTAAGACCGATATTAATATTGTTGATGCATTGATTAAAACCATTCAAGAGATT
Organism: Picea engelmannii; assembly: GCA_009831015.1. Taxonomy (NCBI): domain Eukaryota; kingdom Viridiplantae; phylum Streptophyta; class Pinopsida; order Pinales; family Pinaceae; genus Picea; species Picea engelmannii. The sequence goes on along the minus strand of ML801125.1, from coordinate 231,825 downwards.
GGGCCCTACAATGTCATTCAAGTCATCATTGATAATGCTACTAATTGTAAGGCAGCAGGAGCAATCATTGAGGATAGGTACCCAATATATTTTGGTTAGGGTGTTTGGTTCACACAATGAACCTTTTGATGCATGATATCATTAAAATGAAGGACCAAGATTATAGATGGATTGGTGCTTTGTACAAGAGAGGGAAGAAGATGATAAGATTTATTATCAATAATACCATGGACACTTCTTTTTCTGCAATCACTCCATGTTGGAGTTACTAAAGATTGCAAAGACCAGATTTGCTAGCTATTATCTCTCCTTCAAGTGCCTTTTGAAAGTAAGAGAGGCATCAGCTAGTATGGTCTTGAGTGATTCATGATAGGATCTAAAAGACAGGGCTACATATGCATCTGACAGAATTTAATTTCAGGAGGTGGAGGACACAGTTCTTGATGGTTAGTTTTGGCAACAGGTGAGGTATATTCTACAATTCACCAAACCCATTTACAGTATGATTTGGTTTGCAAATACATATCATTCGGTGATTGGAGAGGTGTATGAGCAAATGGACAACATGCTAGGCCAAATCAAAGACATTGTTCAACCAAGGGATGCCATATTGTATGATCATATCCATAAACATGTGATCAAAAGGTGGGATAATTTTAATGTTCCACTCCATGCCCTAGCATATGTCTTTACCCCAAAATATTATTCTCCATCTTGGTTGGCCCAACCAACACCTAGGCGTGGGGTTAAGAGAAACCACACATAGATCCAGAGGTGTAAAATGGATATATGCTTGCATTGGACAAGTTGGTACCTAAGGAAGAGGAGGGTGATCAAGTACAAAGCGAATTGAGCAAATACATCAGTGAGCATGGAGTCTTTGGCAACTTGCATGCAACCAAAGATCGAGACAGGTTGGGTTCTATCGAATAGTGGAACATGTATGGCTCCTCTACCACATATTTGCATAAATTGGCGATGAAGGTTCTTTCTCAGGTGGTTAACACCTCTTCTGGAAAGAGGTGTTGGAGGAGCTATAGCTTCATCCACACTGTAAAGAGAAACAACTTGAATGCAGACAAGGCAAAAAGCTTGGTTTATGTGCATTACAACTTGAGGTTGTTGTCCCATTATTGTGATGTAGTGGAGAATGATTTTTCTAAAAGAGATGCGACTTGGGACAACAATCTAGAGGAGGCTAATTTGGAGGATAGAGCAATGGTTTTAGAGCTCTTGGAAGCGGAACTTTTGGGTGATCATGATGGTGATCATATTCCTAGAGCAGACATGCCACCCCCATCCACTAGCAAGGTTCCAGATGCATCAATTTTGTCTTTATCTTCACAGCGTCCATTGTCACGTGGGGGGCCATTCAGTTGTTGGTCATGTTTCACGAACACTTCCACTTGCTCCTACTCTTCTTCTTCAAAGATCACAAGAAAAGAAACTAGAAGTTTCTTGTGGCAAAAGGAAAATTTAGAGCATAGTACTTAGTACTTGCTATTGTACACTAGATCTTTGTTTCTTTTTCCTATTTAGAAGTAGTCTCTAGATTCTAGAACTTAGTACGTTGTCTTTATTATGGCTTATTCTGTAAACAATGACGTTACAAACATTATATGACAATTTACCTTTGAAGTTTGAAGTTTGAACTATTGATTGAATCTTACAACTCTTTGGTAATGAATATGATGTTGTAAAGTCTATTTCATTTTGTCGTTGATGTTTTCTATTACAATGTTAGGGACCTAACCCCTCACATAGATAGAACAATATATTTGCCATGTAATAAAGACCAACATTAGTTAATAAGACCTAAATATATTTTCCATGTAATAAAGGCCAACATTAGTTAGTAAGGCTTATTTAATAATTGTGAACAAGTCAATGTAAGAAGACCTAATAAAAGCTTCCGCTTCTAGAAAGATCTTCCTCTAGAATGTTCTTTAGAAGATAGAATTAGTATAAATAAGGGTAGGAGGCATGAGAAATCTTGTCTTGAGAATTATTGTAATAGAGCTTTGCTCTGATGGAGGTTGCCCTCTCGAAGAGGCAAGTGAACATTGCTTTCTTTGAATAAAGGTATTATTTTTGGTATTGCTCTTCTCAATATTTTGTTGTTCCATTGATATATGTTGAATATTTTTGTTTCTGCATATTATATTACATCTGGTACTTTACAAGTGGTACAGAGCACTTTCCTTGGCGGGAATTGTGGGTAAAAAAAAATTTCAAGGTAGGGACATGTACTGTCGGCGCCTTTAAAGCACAGAGATCTGTCATTCAGCAGGTAAAAACTGCAGTGGGGAAGACTACACACAGGCGATACGGATGGATTCACGGGGTTGCCTAGAAATCAAAAGTTTCGCCCTTGTTGGAAACTTATGTAACCCTTGTTGGTACCCCTCAAGTAGTACCGCATCAGACAAAATCTATACACAACCATCACTCCCACGTACCAGCAGGTATATAGGGAGTCCCCTAGGTCTCCTGAAACCAACCCTAGATCAACAAATTGGTATTATTCAGGCCGAAGGTTACACATTTTTTCTGTTAAGAATTTTGGCATTTCAACACTACAGTATTATTCAGGCCGAAGTATAACTCTGCAGGAGTAAAAGAGATTACAAAAAAAAAGTCCAAGTCCTGCTCGCTCCCTTATTTGAGACCTATCTCATTAGATTCCTCTTTTCATCCTAATCACTGTGATACCTATCATTTTTAACCTTTTTTTTACCTCGTGGACCCATACCCTTCCCGGCACCTTTATTTCCCACTTATCCCATTAGTTTTCTCTCGTTTCCCTGATCGTAGTGGCATATATCACTTATCTGCTTTTTTGTCTGTGAACCCACCCCTCTTTCCCTCATGGCTCCCACCTGCCAAGAAGAAACCAATCAGAAACTGAATACTGACCTTACTTCCCTTCAGGCCCAAGTGAATAAAGACATTCCTGCCATTCATACCAAAATGGACCACATCCAGAAACAGCTAGGTAGCCAAATTGTTGAAGTCAATTCCGCTCTCCAACAATTCATGAACAAATTCCAGGGTCCTTCGTCCTCTGACCCACCTCTCTATACTGAAGATGTTGACTCCAACCGGCCTCTGCACTCTCATTCCAATTCCCTCCCTCATGACCCCCGTCTTCCCAGAGTTGAGGTGAACAAATTTGATGGCTCAGATCCGATAGCCTGGGTCACTCAAATGGAACACTATTTCTCCCTGCATAGCATTACTAATGAGTTGACCAAGCTTAGTTACGAAATTCTCTATTTGGATCCGGAACGATGGCAATGGTGGGAATGGCATAGAAATTCACGTCAAGGGTATGTTGCTTGGTCACAGTTTGTTGCTGAGCTATATGAACGCTTTGACACGGACACCCACCATTTAGGACGTCTGACCAAGTTGAAACGGTCTAAAACAGTGGAAGATTTTATTGTTTCCTTTGAGCACTTGGCTTTCCAAACAGAGGGCATGATAGATGCTTTTTTCAATGAATGTTTTATCAGTGGCCTCAAAAATGAAATCCAAGCTCGGGTCATAATGGCTCGCCCCTAGACTTGGTTGGAAGCAACTAAACGTGACAAGGAGGCACAACAGGTCATCTTGGCCCAGAGCAAAAAACCCACTTTTGTTCCCCACCCTAAACCCACCACCCCTGCCCCTCATGCCACTCCTTTCAAGGTCCAAAAATTAACAAGGGCAGAAATGGTTGAACGCCAACTCAAGGGTCTATGTTATAATTGTGATGACAAATACTTTCCAGGGCACAAGTGTAAAGAACATAAACTTTTTATGGCCATTTCAGAGGATGTTTTTTATGAAGATGTTGAAGTCTCTCTTGAAGTCGAGCTACCCCAAACAAATAATCTTTCGCCGCTCTTTGATCCTCCCGAAGTTTAACCATTGATTTCGCTGAATGCTCTCACTGGTTACATTAAGCCCCGAAAATTTTATTGATTGGTTACATTAAGCCCCGAAAAGTCATCATCCTAGTTGACAGTGGCAGCACTCATAATTTCATTCATCGTTGCCTTGCTCAAGAGGTCAATTGTTATATCTATGTTGTCAACAATTTTCAAATCATGATTGCCAATGGTGGATCCATTAAATGTGGGGGGTGTTGTGAAAATGTGCACCTACAAATTGGTTAGAACTTAGTATAACCTGAAATCTCACATGTTTGTTATTGACATGGGTGGTTGTGACATTGTGCTTGGTGTTAACTGTTTATGCACTCATGGCCCCATAACCATGGATTTTAAGGATTTAACCATGCAATTCCAATAGGAAGGAGTAGGACAACAGTATAAATTTCAAGGCATTGCAGCAAGGTCCCCAGAGATCATCAGTTCCCACCGCATGGAAAAGTTGCTCAAAAAAGGTCATCGTGGCATCATTGCCCAACTCCATTCCATTCAAGAAGTTGAGACACCCCAAGTACACCCTGACCTTCAAGCTATCCTTTCCCGCCATCCCACTGTTTTCCAAACATCCCAAGGCCTTCCCCCCTCCCGCGAAGACAATGACCATTCCAATCCTTTAATCATGGGCACTCTTCCTCCCAATGTTTTCCCTTATGGTCATCCCTTTGCTCAAAAAACTGAAATTGAGAAAATTGTCCAAGAATTGTTAGCAGCGGGTGTTATTTGTCCCAGCCCCTATTCTTCCCATGTTGTCATGGTCCTCAAGAAGGAAGGCACTTGGACAATGTGTCCTGATTTTCGTTCCCTTAACAAACTTACCATCAAGGACAAATTTCTCATTCTCGTCATAGATGACGTTCTTGATGAACTCAATGGAGCTCAATACTTTACCAAACTTGACCTTCATTCGAGCTACCACTAGATACGTATGAAAGACGAAGACATCCCCAAGACTACATTTTTGCACTCATGAGGACCACTATGAGTTCTTGGTCATGCCCTTTGGTCTTTGTAATGCCCCCTCCACTTTTCAAAGTCTCATGAATCATGTCTTTCGTCCTTTCCTTCGTCATCGTGATAGTTTTCTTTGATGATATTCTCATCTAAGTAAAATGTGGCCAGCCCATCTCACCCATGTAGATCAAGTTCTCCATCTCCTGTCCAAGCACCAACTTTTCCTCAAACAGTCTAAATGTGTTTTTGACGCCTCTGAAGTTGAGTACCTGGGTCATACTGTTGGCAAGGATGCTGTAAGGGTGGATCCCAAGAAAATTGAAGCTATACAGAATTGCCCTCACCTAAAACTCTTAAAAGTCTACGTGGTTTCTTGGGTTTATCAGGCTATTATCTCAAATTTGTCCGGAATTATGGCAAAATTGTGGCTCCTCTTACAACTCTCCTTAAAAAGAAGGCTTTCAATTGGACTCCAGCAATTGACCACTCCTTCCAAGCCTTGAAAGACGTTATGTGCACTACTCCTATATTGGCCCTACCTGACTTCACCAAGACCTTTGTTCTGGAATGTGACGCATCAGAGAGAGGAACTGGGGTAGTCCTCATGCAAGATGGACGAACTTTGGCTTTCACCAGCAAACAGTTGTCGCACTGACATTTGGACCAATTGATTTATGAAAAGAAAATGTTTGTTATTTTGCATGTAGTGGATCTCTAGCGCCCTTATATATTGGGACAACGCTTCCAAATTAAAACGGATCATCAAAGCCTCAAGTACTTCCTGGAACAACGAATTTCATCCCCGGAGCAACAAAAATGGGTGACCAAGTTGTTTCGATATGATTATGAGATTGTTTATAAGAACGGCAAAGAAAATGTGGTGGTTGATGCTCTTTCCAAGAAATTTGAAGACGAAGGGTCCCTCTCATTCATTGTCGTCGATTGGCTTCAGGTTGTTCAATAGGAATGGTTGCCACACCCCAAAATTTTTGGCCTAATCCACAAACTTCAACAGGATCCCCAAGCTACTCCAGGGTACTCTTGGCACAATGACGAGTTTCGCTATAAAGGTTGCTTGTATTTAAGCAAACAGTCGACACTTAAATCCAAGGTGCTCTCTGAGTTTCAAGCTTCACCTTCAACAAGCCATTCAGGTTTTACCAAAACTTTTGAATGAGTCAAACGATCTTTCTTCAAGGATGGTATGAAACAAGACATTCGCACCTTCGTGGCCAAATGTGACACTTGTCAAGTTGTCAACGCAATAAGGGCGAGATGGTCAAACCTCCTGGTACACTCCAACCACTTCCGCTTCCACCTACTATTTGGACAGATATTTCTATGGATTTCATTGTTGGCTTGCCCAAATCAGGCAATAAGTCAGTCATCATGGTGGTAGTGAATCGTCTTTCCAAATATGCTCATTTATGTGCTCTTCAACACCCATTCACAATATCCACAGTGGCTCATTTTTTTATGGATAATATCTTCAAACTCCATGGAATGCCTCATTCTATTGTTTCTGACTGTGAAACCACTTTTACCAGCAATTTCTAGCAAGAATTATTCAGGTTGCAAGGAACTCAATTGCATCTTAGCACAGCCTATCATTTCTAGATTGATGGCCAAACAGAAGTGGTCAACAAGTGTTTGAAAACATATTTGATATTTTTTGCATCTGACAGCCAACATCAATGGGTTCACTAGTTACCCCTAGTTGAATGGTGGTACAACACCTCTTACCATACTGCCACTCGCATGACTCCTTTTGAAACAGTCTACGGACAGAAACCACCATCAGTTCTCCCATACATATCGGGTGTCTCCAAGGTTCAGGAGGTTGACCGCAATCTTACCATCCACATGACTATTCTCTATACTCTCAAAGAAAATTTGGTAATAGCTCAAAACCGCATGAAGCAACAGGCATATTAGGGTCGTTTTGAACATCAATTTGTTCAAGGGGATCAGGTGTTTCTCTGTCTCCAACCATACAAGCAAACTTCACTCAAAGCCCAGCAGTGTCAAAAACTTGCACCAAAATTTATGGTCCTTATACTATTCTCAAATGTGTGGGACCAATGGCCTATCAGTTAGCTTTGCCCAGTCACTCCAAGGTACATCTTGTTTTTCATGTCTCGTGCCTGAAGAAAGTGATTGGCACCAAATGCCACACCCAGACCAGCCTACCAGAGTTGGATGAAGAAGGTTCTAATTGGTTGCAACCACAAGCCATCTTGGACCAGCAAGAGCGTCGCCTCCGTCAGCGCACCATCAAGGAAGTTTTGGTTCACTGGAAGGATACTCCACCAGAAGATGCCACTTGGGAACCGGTTACCATTCTGCAGCAGTTTCCTCATCTTAAGCCTTGGGGACAAGGCTCTTTTTCAAGGGAGAGGGCATGTTAGGGACCTAACCCCTCACGTAGATAGAACAATATATTTTCCATGTAATAAAGGTCGGCACTAGTTAATAAGGCCTAAATATATTTTCCATGTAATAAAGGCCAACATTAGTTAGTAAGGCCTATTTAATAATTGTGAACAAATCAATGTAAGAAGACCTAGTAGAAGCTTCCGCTTCTAGATAGATCTTCCACTAAAATGTTCTTTAGAAGATAGAATTAGTATAAATAAGAGTAGGAGGCATGAGAAAGCTTGTCTTGAGAATTATTGTAATAAAGCTCTGCTCTACTAGAGGTTGCCCCCTCAAAGAGGCAAGTGAACATTGCTTTCTTTGAATAAAGGTATTATTTATGCTATTGTTTTTCTCAATATTTTGTTGTTCCATTGATATCTGTTGAATATTCTTGTTTCTACATATTATATTACATCTAGTACTTTACATACAATATGTTGATGACAAATTTTTAAGATTGATGTTGTGTGTACTAAATGGTTGATGCTTTAATGATCATCACTAATCTAATAGTTAAATGAACTTAAATCTATATTTTCATGTTTTTTGCAATTGATTAGACATTTTGCATGTTTTTTTTATATATGTATTATATAAAAAAACACTCCCACTCCTGGATTTTTTTGGAAAATTGTGCTCCCCGCTCCCGCTCCCAATAGCCTTGGTTTTAAGTATTCTTTTTGAGTCTTTTGTTGAGCTTGTTGGTGAAGGCTATTCCTTTGGGGAAACCCTTCTTGTAGGGCCTTGGTTTTCATGGTTTGTCTTGATTAGACAAGAGACTACTAGCCTTGTGGCCTTGGTCTCATTATAATCCATAAACGTGGATAACCAATTCTTAGAGGGGTATACTTCTTGACCCCATAAGCCCTAGGTGGAGACAAGGCATTGAGCTTTACTACAACAACCAACCATTAAAACCCTACAAATCAATTCTTTTATTTTCTTGCCATATAAAATACAAAAAAACAAAAAAGGATAAAAGATAAACATTCAAAAATATTTATTTCATTGTTTAGAGTAAAGCTAACGGTTTACTTTCATTTTCTAGACATTTTCATCTGTGGGTTTATAATTCATTGTTAATTTCTAACCCTAAGAAGCAAATCAGCTCTATAGGTATTGTGCTTCAAGGTTATATCTAACATTTTGTGGTTGACTTAAGGTGTTTACTAATTCTGGAAATTAAATTACAACGACAAAAATCAGAATTGGCAAAACCCTAAAGCTAGGGTTTAACCCTAAAAGGTTAATTCTAACCCTACTCTATCTTATATTTCACTTGTGGATTGTTTATAAAGCATATCTAACACATTCTAATGGTGAAATTTATCTCATAAGCAGTTTACTATTGTTATATTTTATTTTGGAGAATTTTGGTGAAGCCTTAGGGGGATTCACCACCTCTCTTGGCAAGTTTGAGCTAATTTCATGGTTATTATTCATTTGTACTTGCATTTAATCATTGTTGGATTGTTTTTGCATAGTTTATATATTTCCCTAGCTAAAGTACCCAAGGTTCATCATTTTCCTCAACCCAAAATCTGCATTTTTATCATAAATCAGATTCTGGAATTGTTGGACAACAACAAGCTAGTCCAATTTGCATCATATAATCAAGGTATAACTCAGGTATATCATTCACCCTTGATCTGTACAATTAGATCTCACTCTTGTGCGGTTATAGGTACTTTTCTCTTCATCTAAAGAGTGACTTCTTGCTGTTGATTTATACTTTTGTTGTAGCATTTTAATTTCAGATCTCAGCACTCATATAATTAGCTCCTAACCCTCTTTATATTTCAGTATTTATTTCCCTAGCCCTTGGTTGAATATTCTTAAGGCATTTGGCTACTAAGGCGCCGGTCTATCTAACATATATTGAGGTGTGTAGTTGGAAGTGACTTGCACTATACAGGTTGTTTCTAAAGATTGGGATACCCCCGTGGCTTCAAGGAGCTGGCCTAAAGTGAAGGGGAGATTGTGCTAAGGTGACAGTGGTGCATTTCCCGTGTTGAACTTATCCCCAAGAGCACCCTCACAAGGGTTGCTAGTTTGGGTGGTAACAGTGCATTTATTGGTTTGTGCTACTATTGAGTGTGATGCCTATGTGAATCTGTGGTGCCAATGGGTATCGGGTATTCACTCTGTCGATTGTGTATGTCAGTGTTGAGTATGACAACTAAATGCAGATGTGCTCAAGTTAAATTGTAGTTGGATTGATTCACTTGGTATTTGTTGATAATGATTAGTTCCTAGCTAGCAAAGAGTGGCTTGATCAATTGTGTGGATCACAAAGATTAAAGTTGTGGTTGTGGCAAAATATAGGCCATGGGATCGATCTTTTTTAAATCTATTGGTGTGATATTTACTGTGAAATGGTTATTAGACCAACTTAGATGGTTGTTGTGATTGTAATAGTGGAAGACAGATCTTCTCGGCATAGCCACTATTGAAAAATAATGAGATATAGTGTTTCCTTTGGGGCAATCAATCTGAGTAAGGGGAGACCAAGCTATTCATATGAAACCATGAGAGATGCGTGGTCATGTTGATTTGTGTGTGATTGCATCTGTAGCTTGAACTTGTAAAGAAGCCACATGAAATGGCTTCTAGTGTTTGATTTGTGATAGATTGAATTGCACATGTTGTTCCTCATTGTTGCTCCAACATAGATTGCACAGTTGAATGCGTATTGACCTTTTGTTCCAATTGAGTCGCCTGATTCCGATGAAATACACACTTTGTTACATGTTGATTTTCCCTGACTAGGTGTTGTTGCAAAGATTTGAATCAACATGGCTTGATTGTATGTATTGGCTTCAATTCACCCAGAGCATCAACCAAAAATAAAAGGAGATATGTGTAGACTTCGACGACAACAAGCCTTGATCAACATGTCTTGATTGTATGTATTGGCTTCAATCGAACATTAAGCAAGAGATAAGGGAATATTGGCATGGATCAAGGCTTGCTGTCGTCGAAGTCTACACATATCTCCTTTTTTTTTGGTTGATGCTCAGGGTGAATTGAAGACCTGTTCTAGTCCACTGCGTAATTGTAGCATATGTCATGGTGTAGAGATGAGAGAGGATGAATCTGCTCGTGGGTGCATCTCAATTATGTGTTCAATTGAGTGTTGCAGTGTGATTGTTGTGGTTGACTAAGTGAGTAAAAATAATCTATTGCAGAATGCATTTTGTTGAAGTGTATGTAACCTAAATATTTGTTCATGTTTGTATTAGCAACACAGTGAGTTTGTTAGTGTGTAAAGCATGACCAAATCAAATGCTAATGTCATTTGTGTGTGCTCATACTGGACTGAAACTCGTGATGAATACGAGGACAAATCATGCTATTTTCATGCTTTAAAAATAGTCATTGGGATTCAACTTCATCCTACACCAATGTGGAACTACAGCTTTGATCTCTAAGTTAGGCATGGGACTTGTGTAGTGATTGGGAACTTGCATTATTCTGCCCCATATTATTAATTTTTTAGTGATGAGTACCTAATATGGTGAGTGGAGGAGAAAAACGATTGCCTTAACCAACAATCAAGTTATTAAATCTCTTGTGCTTTGTGAAGGTTAAAGAAGAATTTAAAGAAGTGCATTAAGTGGTAATGTAAATTTTCTAACCCTAGGTGACTAATGTCCTAATGTTCTCTCATTAAATAACTCAAAACAAAATTTATTTGACAGCAGAAAATTAAAATTCTGAACATTGAATCAATCACACAATAGCTGAAAAATAAACAGCAAAACCAAAAATGAAACACATACATACACAGGGATTTCTCCTTCAACTCAGCTTCTCATTCCTTTGATCAAAGCTTACAAGGTGACCTTTGCAGCTTGCTCGAACCAGTAGTTGTGCGGTCAATAAAATCACCTCAAACAGAAGTGTACAGCCTGTGTAAAACAGGGTACACCTACAGTAGTACTACCTTCTCTATTTCTGTCGTTCCTGGACAGCAAATCACTCTGCGTCTCCTCTGAACACTAAAGCACACTCTACTTCCAGCAATCCAGAGAAGACCGTGTACAACCAGATATGAAGGTGTACGACCTGTGCATGAAGAAAGGATGGCTCCAGCAGTGGTACGGTCTGTACAGCCTACTGGTATCTTGCTGGTCCTTTTAGCAGACCTGCTTGTTTTCTTCCTGATGCACTCTTCCTTCTTCCAGCTCTGTTGCTCTCTTCTCATATGAGGTTGACCTCTCCTATCTTGTCCTCTTTATGATTTGAGAGAAATAACTAATCTCCTCAACCCTAGCTGCCACCTATCTCAATCTTGAGATGTATGGCTAAGATTAAATCATAATCTAAGTCACTAATGTTCTAGAACATTTAATTTAGATCCCTGAGACTAAGTCGACTTCAAAGCATTGGACTTTCACTTTTTCTAAGTGAAATTACAAAATGGAATTAGTGACCACTTTTCCAAGGTGGTCACCAATAAAATGTCATGAACCACTTCCTGCAAGTTCACACTAAAACTTGTGCAAGAGGTTCCTACTCGAGCTACATTTCTCAACACTCCCAACTTGTGCAAGAGGTTCCTATTCAAGCTACATTTCTCAACACTCCCTCTTAGCAGGGAAGAAATTCTGCACCAATCCAAATCTGTATCTGAATGCTTCAAACTTCCCTTTCGCTAAGGACTTGGTCAGAATATCAACTACATGTTAATCTGTGGGAATATACTGGAGCTTCAGTGCTACTTTCTGAATTCTGCCTCATATGAAGTGATATCCAATCTCTATGTGCTTGGACCTGTCATGATACATTAGATTCTCAGAGAATTTGATACAACTCTAATTATCACAGTAAATGACTATGGGATCCAACTCCTGATCAAACAATCCTGCAAGTAACTTGCGAAGCTAGATGGCTTCACAACTAGCAACACTAGCTGCCATGTATTTTGCCTCTACTAAGCTAAGTGCCACAGAAATCTGCTTCCTGTTGAACCAAGATATCATCGTTGATCCCAAGCTAAAGTAGCAACCTAAGGTGTTTTTCTACCTACCCAATCTGAGTCTATATTACCCTACAACTTCACTTCACCATCTCCAAGATACCTCAGACCATACTCCATTGTACCCCTCAAGTATCTGAGCACATGTTTTGCTACTACCCAATGCTCCTACCTCGGCTCCACCATGAACTAACTCAAGGTGTTCATAGCAAAATACATATCTGGTCTAGTGTTGACCAAATACATCAAGGAACCTATCAATTGCTTGTACGACATGGTATCCACCAACTCTAAATTTGAAGCTATCACCTTCTTCAGATTAGTGATCATGGGTGTGGTCATAGATTTGCAGTCATCCATCCAAAACCGTTTCAAGATCTCCACTACATACTTACCCTGCCCAAGGAAATCTCCCCAAGTCTCTGTCAAACCTCCAAACCCAAGAAGTAATGCATCATGCTGATGTCCTTCATTTCAAACCCAGTTGTCATGTCTTCTTTGCACCCTACAATGAGCTTCTCTACATCTGTAAGAAACAAGTCACCTACATACAACACCAAAATGCGTAGATTAGGCCCAACAAATATATGATATGTTATGATCTACTTCGCTTTTGGTGAAACCCATACTCTGCAAATATCCATCTATCTTGGAATACCATGCTTTTGGTGCCTACTTGAGTCCATACAAGGCTTTCTTAAGCCTACAAACATGGAACTCTTTCCCATTTACCTCAAAGCCCTGAGGCTGCTCTATATACACTTCCTCAATGATCCCATTAAGGAAAGTTGTGTTCACATCCATCCAATGTTTCCTCCATCCCATAAATGAAACTAAGGACAAAACTGCTCTAATGGAAGTGTACCTAGCGACTGGAGCAAATGTCTCCTCATAGTCCACTCCCTCTTTCTGGGAGAACCCTCTCGCCACAAACCTCACCTTGAACTTTTCAATGTTGTCATATGTTGCATGCTTGATCTTATAGAGCCCACTTAGAACTCACTATTGACTTCCCCTCCGATCTTGGCACTATGTCCCAAACATCATTCTTCATGATGGAGGAGTATTCCTCCACCATGGCATCTCGTCATACCTGCTAGTTTGTTGCCTCCTGATAACTGGAAGGCTTGAAATCTGTGATGTTGTTCATCAATGTAATGTAGTCCGAAAACATCTTCGGAGGTCTACTCTCCCTAAAAGTGTTCCTAGGAACCTCAACATACTCATGAGCATCCCTCAATGTTTGAGTGAATTATCGAGGTCTCCTAACAAAAGTGGAAGGGGCCATTGTCTCCTCCCCTTCACCTGAAGGTTGTTGTACTACCTTAGAAATCACCGGTGACCCTGGCTCAACCTTTGGAGCTTCATGCTCGTCATCTTTTGTCACTAGAATAGGCTCATGGGACTTCCTGGATGAAAAGTCTTCTTCAAACTTTACATCCCTACTTGCTACTATATTCCTTTGCTTTGGAATGTAGATCTTGTGGACCTTTGAAGTCTCACTGTAACCCACAAATAAACCCTTCCTACTAGAGGGCTCCAACTTGGTCCTCTTCCTTACTAGTACATGAATATAAACTGGACAACCAAAGGTGCGGAAATAACTCACTTTTGGCTTTACCCCAGTGAATGCCTCCTCTGGAGTCTTGTCCTCCAAGATCCTAAGAGGACATTGATTATGGATATAGACTGTTGCGTTGCATGCCTCTACCCAAAGAAACATCAACAAGTCTTGGCCATGAATCATGGCCCTCACAGCACCCATCATGGAACGATTCTTCCACTTTGCAATCCCTTTCTATCATGGGTTGTATGGAACAGTCAGCTCTCTCTTGATTCATGCCTTCTTGCAAAAACTCTTCAACTCCTTGGAAGTACACTCACCCCCATTGTCCCATCTCAAGACTTTGATCTTCTTGCATATCTAGTTTTCAACCAGAGCTTTGAACTCCTAAAACCTGTTAAAGACCTCATCCTTGGTCTTCAGGAAGTAGATCCAAGTTTTGCGAAAAAAGTCATCAATGAAGGAAACATAGTACATGCTTCCTGAAATTGATGCTACTGACATTAGTGCACAAACATCCAAATGCACTAGGTCTAGAATCTCCTTAGACCTATGCTTGCTACTTAGAAAAGAAACCTTGTAATGATTTCCATTTGTGCACCCTCTACATACTCCATGTTGCTCAATACTTAACTCTAGAAGACCTACGACTATCTCCCTCGGAATAGGCAATGCTCTATGATGCAGGTGCCCCATTCTCTCGTGCCACAACTCCTACAAATTGTTAATGTTATTGACTAGGGCTCGAACTGGTTCACCCTTCAACCTGTAAAGATTACCTTCTCTAACCCCTATTATCACTTTGAGTTGTATTTGGGTTAGGTTCCTTCAACTTGATGAGGACTTGCTAGTTCTTGAACTCAACTGCATAGCCCTTATCCTCCATAACCGAAATTGAAACCAAGCTCTTCCTAAGACCTGGAAGAACAAAACATCATCAAAATCTAAAGAGTTATCTAACTCGAACTAGAAGGGAACAGTACCAAACCCTGCTACTAGGTACTTGGCATCATCACCAAGCTTGACCTGTACTCATGAGTCCTTTGTTAGACTAGAAAATAACCGCCAAGCTAATGGCATATGACAAAGATGCCCCATTTTCCACGTACCATGCATTTCTAGGAACCATGTTGGTAGAAATGCAAGATACCATAGAAAAATCCTTCTCAAACTTGGCAACAATCATTCATATGAGTTCCTGTAGAGGTTGCTACATGCTTCTGTTGTTGCTTCCCTTTACCCTTCTTCTTATCAAGACATTGTGATGCATAATGACCATGCTTATGACAAATGAAGCACTTGATTTTACTCAAGTCCTTTCCTCACTGTGAGGCTAGCTCCTCACTCTTTCCCTTATCCTTGTTGGGTCCTTTACCTCTGCCCTTATTTGTCTAACCAAATAGGGTTAGGTTCTCGCCGCCACCCTTCTTGTTGGCCTTGACTCCATCCAAGTCTCGTCTTGGATACAGTCATCCCACAGTCTTTCAAAGTTATGAAGGTTCTTGTGACCACAAATACCTTCAACAAATGGTTCCCATGAAGTTGGAAATCCATTCGGTGTCATGTTCACTAACTTTGCATCTGCAATTTTCTCCGCAAATTGATCACAAATCTACGTGACCTTCATAAGATAATTGGATACTAAATCTGATCCGGTCATCTCTATGGATCTGAGTTTGTTTCACAGTATCATCTTCTTGTTTATGTTCTCACTCTAATAGAGGCTAACCAAGGCATCGAACGTTTCCTTTGTCGTCTTCTTCTCAGATAGCTGAGGAATCAAGTGACCCTTCACTGCATCCATAAACATCTGCTTGGCCTTCACTTCCTTCTTGTGAGCTGCCAATTGTTGCAGATATGTAGGTGAAGGCACAACATCCTTGACAATATCCAAAATATCATTCTCTTCCAATAAGAGTGTAACCCTAACTTTCCAAGACAAGAAATTTGAGACACCATCCAATCTATCCTAGACTTTGGGCTAGCTAAGGCCAGCGTTGAGATCTAATGCACAAACTCCCATATCTGAAAATTTAATCCTTGAAAGAAATATCAAAACCCTTTAACTATTGGTCCTTCTCTCTAGCAATTGATTTATTGTTGTTGCAAACCCTTGAGGATCTCAATCAAAGTAATAGTTCTAATACCATGTAAATTTTTCTAGCCCTGGGTGATTGTTGTCCTACTGTTCTCTCATTAAATAACTCAAAACATAATTTATTTAATAGCAGAAAATTAAATTTATGAACATCGCATCAATCACGCAATAGTTGAAAAGTGAATAGCGAAAGCAAAAATGAAACACATACATACACGGGGATTTCTCCTTCAACTTAGCTTCTCATTGATTTGATAAAAGCATACAAGGTGAATTCTATAGCCTGCTTGAACCAACAATTGTACGGTCAATAAAATCACCTCAAATAGAAGTGTACGGCCTATGTAAAACAGGGTACAACTACAACAGTATGGCCTGCTCTTTTTCTGCCTTTACTAGATAGTAAATCACTATTTTTTTGCCTTTCCTAGACCGCAAATCACTCTTTCTCTCCTCCCAACACTAGAGCACACTCCAGCAACCGACGAAAGACCGTGTACAGCCAAATCTGAAGGTGTACGACCTGTGCATAAAGAAAGGATGGGCAATGGTATGATCTGTACATTCTTACCAATATCTTGTTGGTCTCTTTAGCAAATCTACTCCTTTTATTCCTGATGCACTCTTCCTTCTTCCAACTCTCTTGCTCTGTTGTCATATGAGATCAACCTCTCATATCTTGTCCTCTTTACACTTTGAGAGAAATAACTAATCTCCTCAACCCTAGATGCCACCTATCTCAATCTTGAGATGTACGGCTACGATTAAATCCTAATCTAAGTCACTAATGTTTAGAA
>ML801125.1:187898-208100 GCA_009831015.1 Picea engelmannii | reverse complement strand
AAGCAGCACGTGTTCAGTGTGACCTTAGAAGAAGTCTTCTTCGAAAAGAAGCCTTAAAGTATCCCTGGTTGTCCATCCACATCCATGATCCTATGATGAAAGGAAGAAGTTGGAATCTTCAGGGCATGGAATCTATAGAAAACACCATGGACCGAAGAGCTAAAGAAAAACATAAGGAAGAACATGAATATTCCAAAAGAGAAAGAAAAGATAGAACAACCAGTCATTGTATCGAGAATCACAAGATTATCAGCCTGACTTGAACTCACTAAAAGCAATCAAGCAAAGGAAATGAAAGTTGTGATGAAGAACAGTGTATAAAAGACTTATGAATGTAAGCATTGCGAGATATAGAACTAGAGGTTTCTCCCAGGTGGAGGGAGAAGACTATGATGATTGCTTGTTCTAATAAACCATACATACCTCTACATGAGCCATTATATCGTCCAAATATCCATTGGTTGGAGTTTACATCAGATGAATGCAAAGACTGCTCTCCAAAATAATCGAACAAAGAACATATGTAGAACAACCTCAAGGCTTTGAGGTATACCAAGAAGAGACTCTTGTATGCAGATGGAAGAAGGTTTTGTATGGATTCAAACAACTTGGTGCGGAGCCTCCAATGCACGGCAGAAGCGTGGTGAAAAACCTTTTATAACAAAGATATTGTATCAGAATGGTTACTCAGAACTCAAGGATGATGGATTGCCAATCCATGACAAAGCTCTCATGATGACAGAAGAAGTACCACTTGGATATGTTACAAGTTTGACCCTTGCCACGATGTTATGAGTTGGTAGGAAACAAAAGAGTTGAATTCAACTATGATGATCAGAGCTATATGAAGCCTTCAAAAAACCAATGTTCCGGAAAGACCGAAGTACATTGAGATCAAGCATTACATTCTCCGTGATGAAGTCCAAAAAGGAGAAGTGGTTCTCCAATATATATATCTTCACAGATGAGCAGATAAGCAGACATCTTGATAAAGCCTCTGTTCAAGATGAAAGAGTTTGTGTACTCAAGCCGGAGCTCGTGGAGACGACTTCCTTATTGAAAAAGGAAGAAATGACTCCCAGGTTGGGAGGGAGCACTGATGTGTTATTGATTTATGGACAGTCCTTTTTCAGTTCGAAAAATGGTCCAGGATGAGCAATTCCTTTCTAGTTCGGAAAGTGGTTTGAGATTTCTGATGGACAGGCATTTTCCAGTTCGAAAAATGGTCTAGATCGAACGGTCATTTTCATAATGAAAATGGTTCGATGGATTGTTGATGTACCATAGACAGCGATTCCCCTTGTGGTTAACATAGGGAATGGTCTAGGACAGTCTCTCTTCTTGACGATCACTCTCAGTAGTGGTCAATAAGACTGGTCTGCCTCGTCAGACAGTCATTCTTTCGAAGCTCACTGTTGTGAGTAGTTTCGAAGAATGGTTCGTTTTGGAGGTTGGTGTAGGACAGTCATTTCCTTAGGAAACGGTCCGGACAGTCATTCCCTAGGGCAGATTCATTCTCTCCGAGTCACACTTTGTTTAGTCCCAGAGGAATGGCCCAGATAGGCGAATGGTCCAGGTTCAGCAATCAGGCACAGGCATTCCCTAGGGCAGATTCATTCTCTCCAGGTTGCACTTTGTTTAGTGCCGGAGGAATGGCCCAGATAGGTGAATGGTCCAGGCTCAAAAATCGGGACAGTTATTCTTCCTTGCTTGAGAAGAATAGTCCAGATAGCTCATCATTGATGTTTTACTTTCTGAAGGCAGAAGCTCTTCCAGGTCTCACAGATGTGAGTGGAAGAATGGCCCAAATGATTCAGTTTATATCATAACAATGTTTTCTCTGCAAGTTGATGATATGACTGTTATAGAGACTATATGTTTCCGAACAGTAGATGTATACTACTGTGGTGGATGTGTTCCACTGATTGTGACTATATGTCCATGATCAAGTATCTGTATGCTACTTGGTGTGGTAGTGTACCACTGGATTGTAGTTGTGTACTACTATGGATAGACACAGTTGTTTTCTATTGCATGACATTGTTTCGATTGCCTTGAAGACTATCAGTAGTGTTGGAAATGATTATCAGCTAGATGGATGATCAATGGACAGAGATTTCCCAGACGAAAAATGGTTCAGGACATTTATTCTTCTAGGACATATGTTCGGATTAGAAGAATGGCTCTTATGTCACTCTGTGGAGTGAGTGACTTATCCAGCATCATGTCTGATTACTCAGATGGAGTATGGTTTTGAGAGATGATGCAACTGATGACACTAATAGTGATGATGGTGCTCATGATCTAGTCATGAGATAATCTATACGACTATGTTGATGCTACTAGGTGAATGGTATGTTTGTGCTCAAGACCATTACCTTCAATACCTCCCTAGCTAGGACGAAGTGTTGATATTATGGTAGTTGCGGGAGGTATTTACCTCCACGTGTAAACCTGACAAGAATAGAATATTTCGGGAAGCAAGAAGAAAACCTAATTAGTTGACTACTAACCCTAGAAGACAAGTCGGCTCAAGAGGATAACTTGTATTAGGTTATTAGCCTCCAAGAGAAGAAGTCGGCTAAAGGAAATATTATATACCAAGTAAATAGGCACCCAGAATGAGAAGTTGGCCCAGGCAGTTTGCCAGTTTTAGTATAAGTTCAGGAGGCCAGTCTTCATTCTGGCAGGCATTCTCAGAACTGCAGAAGCAGCACTTGTGCGCACTGCAGTTGGCCAGTTTGTGCGCAAGTCTGGAGGAGAGTTGTCGTTGCAGCTGCTGCAGCTAGCAGATTTTGGTTTGGGCTTGGACTATCTCTTGGTTATGGTTTGGACTCTCTGATCAGCGCTTTTTTCTCTTGCTTGGTGCACTATTCTTGGAGAAAGATGCACCACCCTTTTGTTTGGCTATCTAGCCAAGGGTTTGCTTCTGGAATGTTTCTCTGTCAAGATTAAGGTTCTCAGGGGTGGCTTCGGCCTATGGTTGGGTGACAATAGTGATATTGTCTGTGGTTAAACGAGCACATCCATCATATTCTAATAGAGACTTCCCTCATTTTAGTGATGGAAAGAGGTTCACCACAAGGGAGGCTTCCCTGGTGACCTCAAGGGATCAAATAGCAAGATTCGCCAAGCCTACAGCACGTTATCTTGGTCACTTGATGGTTAGGTCTAGGAGAGGAAATGAAAGGTAACGAGGTAATTGTTTCACTGTATGAGACAATAAACAATTGGCAGCATAATACAGACAATCACCAAGTTATATAGCTCAATAATGACCTCTTAGACACTAGATGATCAAAAATTGCAATGGTTGTTGCAAATTACAGCAGTAAACAATTGTACAACAGCAATTAATATTTTGCAACAGCAGCAAAAAATAGTACTCAGAAATGTAGCAAATTAGCATGAAAATTAAGCCTTCAACATGTACAATATTATCCAATTGCTATATGAAAATTTGAGTAGCTTAAGCCACTTTTTCAAGAGTGTATGTAGCAAATTAAAGTAACATTCAATGGCTGTAGCAAACTTTTGTAACAGCAGCAATAAATAACATTTGTTTGGCAAGATTAGGGTTAGATAAGTTAATAAGATAGTTGAGAGAGAGAGAGAGAGAATTAATTTTAAATGCTACTTTCACCACAAGAACAACTCTAGACTAGTGTCGTTGTCCTCTAGGACTTATGGAGTCAAACATGCATAACCTTGAAGATTGAACTAGATGAATGAGAAGGATTAGGTCTAAACCCTAAGGTGCAAACACTCATGGGCCTTGGGACTAGACCTTGAAGAAAATGGTTCCTAGGGTGGAAACACTCTTGGGCCCTAGGTGTCGTTTTCCTTCTTCTTATTCCACTAGGTCAAGGATCAAAGACTAAGGTTAAAACCCTGAAGTGCAAACACTTTTGGGCCTTAGGTTGTTAACCCTAGCAAAGAACGCTTTTACAAACTTGGACAATAAAACTTTGTGAAGGAGAGAAACATTTATGTCTCCTTCCTAGAGTTTCGACAAGACAAAGTAACATGCAACAAGATAGTAATTAACACTTTAAACATTAGCAAGAGACATGAAATTGCAGAAATTACTTACTTCTCCAAGTTGCTAGGCTAGACAAAACCCTAGTTGCAAAATAAATCATCCAAGAAAGAAAAAAAATCCACAAAGATCCTTCCTCCAAGATAGCGCATGAGATCAAAAGACAAGGAGAAAGAAACAATGAACTTATTAAGAGTTGCCCCACTCCAAATGAGTGAGGAAATGATGATGAAAAAAGAGAGGAGTGCTAATCTTATTTATAAGGAAACCTAGCGCTCCAAAAGTCACCAATATGAAAAGTCATGTCTTTTAAGTGGGGCCCACCCCTCAGATTTTCCTTTACAAATGTCTAAATGCAAGAATAATATAAAAATGGCCACACGTGTGGTGACGTCATGCCCCCAATGAGCTAGGAAGGCCTCTTCAAGGCCATGTGTCATCGTTTGAGGTGCAGAGGTGGTGGAAGAATGCTACATCCATCCCAAAGTCATCACTGGCATCCAAATGGCAGCAAACCCCATCATCATCTATCAAACTCTAGCATGATGTCATCCTCTAAATGCCCAGCATCCAAGGTGCAAGGGGTGGCATCAGAAGAGGAGAAGGTTGTACATCGTCTCTGTGTGTCCTCTAATCATCCTCCTATGCAACATCCTCCATCCAGTGCAAGATAGCCTCTAGGGTGTAGAGCCCAAGGTGTGGGCTTTCTACCCATCCCTATGCCACCGTGACCAAATATGTCAAAATCAAGCCCATCTATCCATCGTCCAAGGTCCTGAAGATATGAGACCCCATGTCTAAATGTATCAAGTCACTGGGTGACTCATTGCTCTGCATCACACGTGCCAAATCCTGCAATAAAGGCACAACATCCTGGGTGAAAGCCTTGGGCGTCCTTCAAAGAACCATTTTAGGGTCATCCAAATCAAAACAAAACATGAAATCAAGTAAACCAATGTCCATAAGATATATTAGTCCTTAAGTCATGTAAAGTAAGTTGTTACTTGATACAAGTCACATGAATAATTCACTTCAGTATCCCCTTCAAGTATCACACCAGCTCAGGACTTTATGTAAGTTGGCAAGTTTGGATATGGGAGGGCCTTCATCAAACCCTATTATGTGTGCCAACCAAAACAGTGAAAGAAAAGACCCAAGTAGAGGGATATGTCCCGAAGGAAACAGTGAAAGAAAAGAACCCTTCAAGAGTAAGTGTGATAATGGTACGTAATGGGCTTACTTCATGGCTTATGGTGTCATTGAGTCCATTTCTATGAGTGCCTTTGTGGAGGGTGTGCTTGCTCTTGAGCTAACACTTTCTAAGCACTATTTTTTCCAAACCCCTTTATCTTCCTTTTTATTTTGTCCTCTTATCATATTTGCAAGTCCCCTTTTATAAGGTTTCAAGCTATAGCCTCATTGCTTGGGACTGGGGTGAGCGTAGAAACTGTAGAGCTCGAGTTTGGACTGGCTTTTGAGGGTCCTTTGCTATTATTCCTTTCTTTCTTTAGCATCATTTTTTTATTCTTTTAGCAGTAGCTGCAATCAACCTCTAGGCCTTCAGCCCCGCTTCTCATGAGAGAATGGACCATGACCCATTACCGAAGTTTAGTACACTACGATAGGCTCCAGGATGAAAAGTGTTAAGTATGGTGGGGAACAAAACATTACCCTTGTGAGGATCCCCTAGTAGTACCCCTTTTCCCTAGGTGATGACAACACGGGACTAGGGCACAGAAGCTAGCCACCAAGGTGAAACAAGCCAACAAACATAACTTCTTGAATAGTGATCCATTATCCAACTTCAACCAATGGTCCTCATACACATGCCTAGTAAATTAAGCACAACACTTCGCACGAAAGGACTAACATACCTCATGGTGACGTTGGCTTACCATCTCCCATACACTGAGTTGATTGGATGTGATGAGCTTGGTTGATCTGTAGTAGAAAAAGGCAATCTGAGGGAGTTTGTTGGGTTGCTATCTATGGACATGTTGATCATCATCATGGTCGAGATCATTATCTCCATTGCGGACCATGAGACATGATCTCTTCTAGTTACCCCTGGGCATGGGGGGCTAGCAGTCACCAATAAAATGTCTCAAACCACTTCTTGCATGTTCACACTAAAACTTGTGCAAGAAGTTCCTACTCGAGCTACATTTCTAAACAGGTAAGTGGTGGGAGGTAAAATTCAGGTAAATCCACGGTAAAGGGCGTCCCTTCTATTAACTTTTTTGTTAACTAGGCCCCATGTTTTATTAGTGGGCCATGGAATGAATATATTAGTCAGTTCCATGTTCTTGAGCGAGATTGTTGAACTCTAAACCAAGTGAAGTCTATGCACATTGTTGCCTACTTTTGCATGTTGTTTGAGAAATGCATAGAACAATGGAATCTACATGGATGCAGCACACTCGGATGGTTCAAGGAATGAAAAGATATTATCGAGCTTATTATGGATACATTATTGGAGAGACCTTTTTTATGCAATCAATAATTCAAGCAGTGGAAGATTTCTGCAAAGTTGCATAGAGTATATGGCATGCACTACCATTGTATCCACATGATGGATAATTATGTGATGGAGTGTGTCTTCATGTATTGCTTCGATGATATTGCTTATATGGTGATGCCTTTTGTGCTAGAGAACCTATCGAAGTTGAATTGGCAATGTACAAAGACAACCTCATGGGGGAGTCATGCACAATAGAACCAATGGATAGACATTGAAGAGTAGGTGGATTAGGCTTGACATGGACATAGAAGAAGTGCATCCTTGAGCTTGAGCACACAGGTCAAACTAATCAATAGGCTTAGTTTGAGCATGAGATCAATTAATACACAGGGGCATGAACAAGCGTTGAGCAACAAAAGTAAGTATTGAATGTGCTTGTCATTGGTTGGTTGGTTCTTATAGCGATTAATGGTGTGACTTTGCCTTCATTGGCTTGTATAATGTTATTTCCTTTTCTCCCGCTCAAGTAAAGTTGCTTTGCCTACACTAGCCCATCTGACACTGTTGCCTTTTCCCCCGCTCAAACTTGCCTCCTATTTGGGCCAATAGCTCGTTCGCTCATCAAGCGTTGCCACCTTCTCTCTTACTCTCCCTTATCTCATCTCGAGGCATGGTTGCCTTGCCTTAGTTAGCTCCCCTTTGCCTTTTTCTTGCTTCACCCCTTTGTCACCTTCTGACATCCTTTTTGCCTCTACCCCCTTTGTACCTTCGGGAAATCTGTGACATGCGTGTTGTGTAGGGTTTTTGGGCAAGTTGTGATCAAAAAGTTGCCCCTTAAATTGGTATATGGCTCAATTTTTGCATTAGTGGTGAAAGTCGGGGCAACCCATGGCCTTCAAGAGCCATAATGGACTTTGTTGGACCCATTCAACCCTTGACCAATTACCCCAAACTTGCTTATGCCATAGATTACTACTTGCTTATGCCATAGATTATTGATGGCACCATCATGTCTTTCTCGTATTCTCCCATGCGATAGGTCACCCTTGATTCTTCTGCCCCATTAGAGGCAAGCCTCTGACATCTTTCCTACACATTTTATATCCTACTCCTTTGAATTTTCAACTGTGTTGCAAATTATCACCTTATTAGCTACAAGACATTCAAGTGGTATTAGTTGCAAGAGGCAATGCAATTTTTATGAGGCAAGTGTTAAAGCTCTTACAAGTCGACTTGGGTATCTTGTTGCTAGCTCTTGAGTCTTACCTTTACACATCCCTGCCAATTTGTCTCTTCCTTTTTTGCATTTATCTTCATAATTACTCCATGCACATTACTCTTAGCATGCCCTAGTGGGATCTCACATGATAACATTAACATTTAGATAAGTGCAAGTATTATGTTTCCTGTCTTTCCGTCTTTCATTTACCATATCCACTAACATAGCTTACTTGTTATCATTTATTTTAAACATTTACTTTACGCACTTACTTTCATAGTCTAGTTGTTGCTCACTTAACCATGCAATGGTTAAATCTAGCTTTCACCTTCCCTCTCCCAACGCATTTTGCCATGCATTGATGCTTGTCACATTTCTTTTCTTTGTCTTCTTGTTTGTCATCATTATGCCCAAGGGAAACCCATGGTGTGGTTTCTCTTTGCTTTGTGTGAATGCAGGGGCATGAGGGTCTCCATGGCCAATATTAGGCAGAGCCTTATCACATAAGAGATTCCCTCCTTATGTTGAGGAATTAGGTCATCCTAGCTTTGTCGAGGGGAATTATCCTCTTTCATGCATATTTCATGTCCCTATTGTTGCTACTAATTTTTCTTTGTCTTCTTTTACTTCCTTGCCTTCTGATATTCCTTCATTGAATCGCAACTCCTGCCATTGAGGCAAAATGTAGTGTATGGTTTCTACACTTCATATCGATCATACAAATATCCCTTTGAATGTTGGTGTGGATTATTTTACAATGCATTCGCCAAGCATGACCCACCTACTAAGGACAACAAGGTCCTCCTATCCATTCTAAAGATGGTCACAATATGCTAAAGTCTCTCCTTTAGAGTCCCTTGCTTTGGTCTAGATGGGTGATTGTGGTCTCCCAATTTGATGTGTCTAGTGTTATGGTAGGATTCCCCCTTTTGGCTTTGTCTCTCTCAGTGTTAAGTTTGGCTATGGTGGGAGCTTTATTTGACTCATTTGGGTCCCTCATTGCTAATCTAGATTGCCTCATGAGCTTTGTGCACCAATTGAGGTCTTTGTTAGTTATGGAGCGTCCCTTGAGTCCCCACACAATCGTAATACATTAGGACGCGCTCTCTAAGGCAATTAGTCAAACTATACCCAAACTTAAGTGGTTTTGGTGCATGTATCAAACTGCTACTTTATTTGTTTCTCATGGTTTGTTGATTCCTACAGCACAACAGGGGTGTTTTTTGGGAAATCATCGCAATATTATCCACATGCCTTTCATACAGTGTTGAAATTTTAGCTCATGGATATGCATATCTGATTCCTTAGACCTTAAAACTAAATCTGAAAATAAAAAGTTTATGAAACACCGATAAAACCTTCTTCTTTTCAAAACAAAAATTGTAGAAAGATAGATCAAGGAAAGAGCCAACATATATAAGTTTTGGATCAATCCACCAAGTATTGAGCAATAGATCTAAAAAATACACCTACTAA
Source organism: Picea engelmannii (assembly GCA_009831015.1). Lineage (NCBI taxonomy): Eukaryota > Viridiplantae > Streptophyta > Pinopsida > Pinales > Pinaceae > Picea > Picea engelmannii. The sequence goes on along the minus strand of ML801125.1, from coordinate 198,905 downwards.
AATTACAAAACAGCAAATAGATATGTAACAACAACTCTCATAAAATTTTGAATTAGCTTGAAAAAAATGATATCAATAGTTGAATATAAGAGAGAGGCATTGTAGGTAGGTGGATGTTATCCTTGCTCAAGTTCTTTGACCTACCACTTGCATCACTACTAGGTCTAAATCACCAATGAGCTATAGCACCTTTATTTTCATATCTCTTGCCAGTTCCAAACCTAATAGCAATGCTTCATATTGGGCATTGTTATTCATGCAATCAAACTCCATCTTGTATGAAAAGAATGTGGACTCGCCCTAAGGATAAGTAAATACTATCCCAACTCTTGAGCCCATCCTAGTGTGAGAACTATCAAAGTGCATCTTCCACATGCCTTCATTTTTCTTTTGAGCAACATCTTCTATACTTGGGTCTATGTTATTGGCCATAATAGAGTAATTCCCAAACTCATCATTTGCACAAATCAATTCATTCATGGGCTCAATTGGATCTTCCACATGGTACATCCTTGGATGTTCTCTATATAATGTGACGAAGGTACCTTCACATGTTAGGATGGTAGCATATGACAAATCCATCTGGATGCTACCTCCCAAATTAGCAACCCATTTTCTTGATAGTAGCATTCCCCATGCATCTAGCACATCAATAACCACTACATCCATTAAAACAAATATGTATAGATAAGCTGCCAATTTAACTCGAAGATCTTTTGATTAGACCACACACCTTGATTTCACTCGAAGGACGGGTGGTCTTGAGGCCCAATTGATTCATCACCTTGAGGGACATGGCATTTGTCGAAGCTTCAAAATCTAACATGCAATTACGCAACAATAAGTCATTAACCATCAATGTGATGAAGAACGGACTAACACTGTCATTCTTCCTTCCCTGATTCATTCGCCTGAAGCACCACAGGGCAATCCTCATTAACATCCTTAGTATCTTCAAATCCCAAAAATATTTTAACCTTTTCCCGCTATGCTAGGATATTCATTAATTCAAAAGAGAGTAACCACAACCTTTACTTTGGCTAATTCACTTGATATATCAATATTTAGATCAATATATGTACCTGAATGTTTCATCTCAAAAGAAGAAGAATACTTGGTGGCTCCAATTGTGGGATTCACATTTGTTTGGCCCCAAGTCTTTTTGAACACATGTGGGTTTATGCCATTATCCGTTTTCTTACTGAGCATTCTAAATTTCTACTAGCCCTTATCCAAGATCTCCTTGCGAGCGGGCTTTAGTCCAAACATTTTAGTAATCTAAATAAATCCACACTACTTTGCTTAATCTACTAGACTACTTTGCTTAATTTGCTCGACATCTTCATTTGACACATCTATTGTCCTTTTCTTCCCATCTTTCCATGAAAGTATCTTCTCACTGATCTTTTGTGCTAATACTATTGTCTGGCAAGCTTATTAACCAATCTAGGGCATCATCTTCCAATAACAAGACAAACGGCTTCATAAGCACATCCAAATGACGAACATTAGCATGCTTCACCCTAATCATGAAAGTATTCCAATGATCTCTAGCGGATACACCAATTACCTTGAAATATGGGCAACCTATCAATTGCTCTTTCTACGATGTCATAAGGAGCTCCCGCAAAGTTTGAGAAATCCAAAGTCTTGTAATTTTCATCCAACCAAGGTGTGGGATTAGGTGCGGCCATATTGATTTGAGGGCTGGAATGCCCTTAATCACTCAAGAAAAGTTATATGAGATCTCCAACAAATTCACACCCTAGGTTGTTTGCGCTTTGTGATTCACAGGCTTGCTTGTTCACTCTTCTATAATATCTTTTTGGTTCTAGGATAGGGTGAACAATACTTTGTGAAGAACTCCTTGTAGGGTGCTTCTTTGTCACAACTTCTTTATGTGGAGTCGCCAAATGACCTTGTACAATAAAACACTAAAGCTTTTGTTCATCAATTTATCATGAAGCTTGACTTCAAAATCCGGGAAGTGGACTTTCTCCCTGGCAATGGTGCCAAAATGTTACCGATAATTCTTGCACTTAAGATGTTAAGTCCAAAGATCAGGTGCAAAGCTAAGGGTAACTCAAGAGGGATGCCAATGTCGCCACACAACCCTCTTCTTAGTTTAGACCAGCTCTCCTTTGGTACAACGAAGGTATCCCTTGGGTTAGGATCATTAAGACAAACAATTAGGGCTCAAGGTGAAAAGAAGAGTAGTCTTCGAAAAACAGATTTGTATTAGGTTATTAAGATTGAATTTTAAGGTGGTTAATGGGGCAGAGGCTAGTGCCAATGATCTAAAGGGTATATGGGGTCAATGAAGACTGGGCTGAAAACGGAAAATAAATGGAAGAAATTACTGCTGTAATAACACACACAAAATCACTATGACAGCATATCTATAATGGCTGGAAATTGCAATAATGTAGGTCCTCTTGAGGTACTCTACTCGTACACACACTTAACTAGTAAAGAGTGATTTCTTCCCACACATAAAGACACTATGAAAACCTTCTTTTGAATGACAAATCACAATGTTTTAAGTCTGAAAATGAAAACAGCAAGGAAAATAAATGGGTAAACTGGACTCAAGCTTCCTTTCCCAACTGCTGGCCGCCCTACCTGAGATAGAATATAGCAGCAGAATTTAGATAGTTTCCAGCACAAATAAATCAGCAAGACATGGAAGATGGATACCCACACATTGATAAGAGAATTTGCTAATCACATTACCATAATAGATGTTTAATAAAAGCCACATACCAAGAGTACCAATGTCTCCTCAATCCATCGCCAACCTTTACAAATAGGAGAAGCCTCTCTTACTTAGAGTTCAAGGCTCAAAACCTCCTCATCATAAAATAATAATATCCAAAATGAGATCCTAGATCTCTCCTGGAAATGCATAAAATAGTAATAAAACCCTAACCAACTCAAGAGACAAGTCAAACAATAGATAAAATAACAAGTAGTGAAGATAGTTATGCCACAAGTCTCCTCCTCATGGTGGACAACTCCATCAAAATGTGATTGATCATGTTCACATGCTCCAACATCCCTCCTCAAATCTCTCCAAGAGGGATCGATCCACTAGTCATCCTCAAAATATGTGCAATACAAACCTCCAAGTCGCACGTGTGGCTCCTCTAGTTGAGACATCCCATCAAATCATGAAATATGTGCTATGAAAACCCTCAAATGATGGATCGACCCTCAAGAAAGATAAATGAAAGCTCATAAATGGTCATTATAAGTCAAATGTGGTCCCCAAATCAAGGACGTCTCCTCAACTAACTCCATGACTTGGCATCCAAGGTGTAACAACTCCTCAAACAATGTGCAAATGTCTAGATCCAAGGCATAAGGCATCAATCCACATGCAAAGCCCACAAATACTCAACTAACTCCATCAAAATACACCATAGCATGTGAAATGCCTCAACATATGTGCCAATAAAACGAAGTGCTCCACATCATCATAAACCAATCCAAGTGTCAAAGTCATCCACATAAGCAAGGGCACTCCAATGGTAGGCCTCCAATCAAGTCAAAGCATGCCACAACTAGTTGTTGAGAGGGCTATAACTACTTAAAAATGTGTGCACAAGAGGTGTGCTCAAGTAGAATAGGTGTCTAGACTCTTATCTAGGAGCAAACTCATGACAAATAAGCCCTAAAGTGCTAGGCCACTTCCCCATATAACCAAAACACCATCAAGCATCCTCAACGTCTAGCCAAATGAAAGAGCTAAATCAATATAGAAACATGTGAATCTATCAAGCGTTCTCTCCAAGTGATAAGCAAATACACCAATCATGGCACCATAACAGTGAGAAGCCTTGAAATATGTAAAGCGCTCCATGAACAACCAAGGGTACATCCATCATAAGCCACTGAAACAATCTCAACCAATGTGACCAAGGGTAGAACAAGCGAGTGTGCAAGCAACAACTCTCTTGCAGACACCTCACACCCACCAGTGGCAATGGTTAGAAATGCCATAAGGAAGTGTCGAGGAAAGTATGTTCATCCATAACAATGCCCCTGTAACTGTCAAGTGCTCCATCAATGTCATCCTCCACAAGTCTCTATCATGTGTGATGAAAATCAGAAGTGAATCTAAGTTGTGATGAAAATCACAAGGGGTTGTGATGAAAATCATTGTTATCGAGATGAAAATCGTGAGTGAGCGACCTCATACAATATGAGGGGTAACACAACCATGGGAGTGGACATTTGTTTGTAGTTGAACATCTAAAATCACTTCAAAATTTCTAAAGCATACTTCCCTTGTCCAAAGAAGGCATCACCTACAACCTACCATACCTCTAATCCAAGAAAATAATGCAACAAGCCAATATCCTTCATGTCAAGTATCTATTAAGTTTTACTGTTGTTATTAGGTTATTTCCAAATTTCATGAGCATTCAATGCATTTCCAAAACAACAGTATAAAGAGTATCACTGAAAGAAACACAATCACAAGGTACGCAACATTTTATCTTGGGAAACCCTCATGGGGGAGAAAACCCAACAAAACTTCCTCAATAATAGATTGCCAATACAATGCCAAGACTAAGACCAAAACACCAAAGACAAAACAAGACCAAGCATGCGCCTCTCTTCTCCTTAGTTAGACTTCTTCCTGCAACTGCAACTGCCTTCAAGATATGTGCACTAGATGAGTGAGTGAGAGTGTGAAAATGAGACACCATCCTCACATATAAATACAAGTTGTGAGGTGGCGCTAGGGTTGTGTCTCTTCACTTAGTGGAGTCGACTTCTCCTAGAAGTGGCTAAAAACCACTTTATAATTAGTAGGGGTCGACTTTACAAATACGACCATACAAATACAGTTTGACCAATCCACAAAACGAGATTTGCTCTTATACAAGACCCGACTTGATCAATCCGCAAAAGGGGATTTGAATAATAACTCAAATATAATTAGAATATTCTTCGAAGTTAAAATATTTCAACACTATCTAATTCTTCTCGCACCATGTAATGAGCTTATTAAACAAGTAGATCAAGATTTGGATGTGCAGAAATCTTTGAGAACTCAAACCTATGTATAAACTCATCAATCCTAGCATACCACTCACGTGGTACATGCTTTAGCCCATAAAGAGCTTTCTTCAACCTACAAACATGGGTGTCTTGCCCATGCATCCCATAGCCTTTTAGCTGATTTATGTACACCTCTTCCTCAATCACGTCATTTAGGAATGTTGTCTTTACATCCTTATGATATAAAGACCAACCAAAACAAGAAGCCAAGGACAAAATAACTTTGATAGAAGTATGCCTAGTCACTAGAGAAAATGTCTCATCCTAATCAACTCCCTCTTTCTGGGAGAACCCTCTAGCAACAAACCTAGCATTGAACTTTTTGATGCTCCCATGAGCTACATGTTTAATTTTGTAAATCCATCTAGAATCAATCAGTGATTTCCCAATCAGTGTTAGAAATATTTCCCAAAGATCATTCTTGCTAATAGAGTTATACTCCTCCATGCACTTCCTTAGAATTCCCCTTGGTAAATATCGAGTGGGCTCCCATGGACTCTGAATTAAGACAAATCACAACCTCCCGTGGACGAACAAGGTTTGCCAGTTATGCCACTTACAAGGGCCATAAATAGAGGAGTGTCTCATTTTTCAATGCCTGATCTACTACATGATCAAGGGAAGATACTACCACCTATTTCGAGACTCGGGGAACTCCTTTTCCACTTTTTTCGCTACCTCAACCAATGTTGTCTTGCCCTTTTCATGAAAAAGTGTCTAGACACAAATCTTAGCCTCTACATGCCTAGTCCCAGACAGAGGCCTTCAAGAGGATCACCCCATACGTCCCGATTGTCTCATTTGATCAAGGCAATAAGAGACAAGCAAAGCTTTCAAAGACTTTAGAATCCATAATGATGCAACCTTGCAATACATCTCAACCCCCACCCCTTGGGCAGTCAACCAACCTCTACGAGACCCATGAGAAGTTGTTTCTCTAGGACACAAGGTGTACACCACCAAACCAAGAGACAAATCAACTCTAGGCAATCCCAAAGTCAAGCTCCCATCCAACTCACCATCACTTAGGTTCGCTCAAGCAACTAGGCTTCTATCATGAGTTTCTTCCCATGGCCTTGGTTGCTAGGAGAGTTGGGGTTTCACGCTTTTGTGCTCCCCCTAAAATCATATAGCCTAGCCCTCCCAACCCTGCCACTCCCCAAAGGATATCATTCGCCAATGCATTGGCCCTTTCACAGTTCTTGATGACCCCAATGAGGAGCTTGTATCACGGTCCCCTCACTCGTCTTCAATAGCAACCTCCAACTCTAGTAGAGCTTGACATCAGTTTGTTTATTCAACATTGAGACACTCTCGTTTGTGCACCTTTGTATATCTTCTCTTAGCCATATTTAGCTTTTAGCTACTAGCTAGACATTTAGTTCTTTATCTTTTATGCTTTCGACATTTATTTAGGAGTTACTTTTGCATTCCCAGTTTGTACCTATATTATATGTATACTTATAGTCTCATTGACCTACTTGGTGGTCATTTGTTGGTCATTGATAAAATTATCTTCTATACATTATGTATACCATGACATAACATGATACTTGCTCTACATTTGCATCCTCAATGATAGAAGGCTCAGTTTCAAGAATGGAAGACATCAACGAACATAATTTAGAAAAACTTTAGGTGGACGATTCACTCGTAATGTAGATTTAGGAGGGCCAACTTGTTCCTTTACATCCTCAACTTCTTGGTCAAACTAGAGAGTTGTGGGGCCTCTCCTCTTTAGTTGATTTCATGTTGATTTAAATCTTACTTCTCATGTTGTGGGTTATATCATGCTTCCCTGCAACAAGCATCAAACTCTTTAGCGGTGTACTTTCCTCCATTATCTTATCAAAGCACTTTGATCTACTTTCATGTCTGGTTCTCAACCAAGGCATTGAATTCTTCAAATTTATTGAACACTTGATCTTTAGTTTTCATGTAGTAAATCAAGCATTACTAGAGCAATAATCGATGAAGGAAACATAACACAAACAACATGTCAATGAAGGAGATGACATAAGCCAACAAACATCGATGTGTATCAACTCAAGAATCTCTCTTGACCTCTACTCACTAGAAGAAAAGGTAGTCTTGGAGTGCATACCAAGTGTGCAACCTTTGTACACACCAATCTACTCCACCTTGAAATCTGGCAATCCCTACACCATATTCTTCAAGAGAGGAAGAGCTCCACAATACAAATGACCAAAATGCTTGTGCCATAGTTCACACAACTTGCCATTGTAATGCACTGAAGCTCCATAATTGTCATTTCCTACAAGAAACCTATAAAGGCCTCCTTGGACACACTCCTTCGGCCAAAACCCAAAATCTCTTATCACACTTTGTTGTTCATCAAACTCAACCTTGCATTTTAGAATTGTAATGACTAAGGCAAACAAACGATTCTTAGTCAAACCAAGAACAAAAGAATATCAGGCTACACAAGAACATCACCAAAAGGCATCCTAAATAATATTGTACCAAACTCTAATCACTAGATAGATTGTGTCATCACCCATGGCCACTTGCATGCTCGTTTCCTTTTCATAAAGCTTGATGAAAAACTTTCCAATATATGGCCATATGTCATGAATCTCTACTATCAACATATCAACCAATTCATGAAATAGTATTGGTAGAAAGGCTAGAAATCACAAAAAAATAATTTCTAAAGTGGATGCCAACCCATCCACTTCAGCAGAACTATCTACACTCCATGCAAATTGTTTTTGTTGTTGCTTACCTTTACCTTTTCCAAAGATTCTCTTTTCCAAGCATTCATTAGCAAACTTCAGCAAACTTTAATCCGACATAAACCTTAAATAGAAATATCACATAAAGAGAAGTGAACTTGTGAACAAGAGATACAATGCCCTTAAGCAAAAATATCATTCACTAATCAATGAATATGACGATACAAAAGACTCATAAGGTGTGTATTTATACACAACTTATGAGGTGGGGCACCTTCCCCCATAAGGGGAGTATGGGCCCACATAAATGCCTAAGTCGACCATAGCCACCTAGAATAATATAAAATAATGTTGACTAGGTCAACTATTAAACCATAACCCGGTAATACAATAATGAGGGTGCTTAACATAATGTCAAGTAGTTGCAACTAAAGATTGCCATCAACTCAACACCCCCCCCCCTTAACCTGAGCATGGGATAATGAAGAAAGATGATAAAAATACAAAAGAACAAGCAAGCAAACCCAACTAGATAGAGAGATTGTTGCCACTATAAGGTAGAGTGGGTTTGCGATGACCCAACTCAATATAAACATGGAAGAGTTTATGAATACCCAACCATCATCAACATAGAACTACTTAACTCTTGAAGAAATGCCACCATTGAACTATTCATCATCTGGGAGAATATGATCTTTGACTTATCCATCTAATAAAGAAGTGTTGTAAAATGGTATAAATACAAGAGAGAGAGGGTATAAAAGTGAGTGGGCATACCCAAAACAATGAAGAATCAACGATAACTAGAATAAGAGAGTAGATTTGTGATGACCCAACTCGATACAAAAGTGGACCAAATAATCTGCTAGTAGAATGCTACCACCAAACTACTCATCATCTAGGATACTAGGATATTGAATTGCCCATCCAAAAAATAAGTGTTGGAAGAAACACCATACATAGGAATCAACTCTGAGTTGCTCATCTCGTGAAGGAAAGCAATCATTGAATTGCTCGTTTGCTAAAAGAATTATTACCACCGAACTACTCATCTGCTAAAAGAATGTTGCCACCGAACTACTTATCTGTCACACAATACTGTCATTGACATACTCATCCAATGGAGGAGGGATAGAAGGCATATCCTAACCATGCTACACATCTACTCGAAGAATAGTGCCACCGATATGTCCATTTGAAGAAGTGTCGAAAGGAACATCCTATAAGAGAGAAGAGATAGTAGTACACAACTCTAATAAGATGACTCGTAGCTGAAATGAGAGTAGGAAGACCCAACTCCATATATTTGAATGAGCTCAAACACAACTAGGAATGCTCAAAAACAACAGGGGAGTGGTTGTGTAAATCTCCAACAAAGATACACCTGAGAGAGCACGATTGAGAAGAAAGCTCAACTATAATATGAGAGTTTGAACACAATCGAGAGAACTCAAATACAACAAGCGTGTGGGTGTGTAAATACCCAACACAAATGCACCTTAGAGAGCGCAGCTCAATAGGAAGCTCAAATACAAGATGAGAGTGGGTTTATAAATAACCACTCCTCACAAAGAGTCGTTGTGGACAAAATATAAAATATAGGAAGCTAAAATGCAAGCGAGAGTTGGTATGTGGATAACCAACACAAAAGCATGCTTCACAGTAGCGAAAAGCAGTGAGAGGGTTAATGAATACCCATCTCAACATAGGGTCAACCTATGCACAACATCCTCCCTGAAGATGGACAAGAGGCCAAGAAGAGAAAGCATTAGATTGCAAAATAGTGTGGGGCAGATCTTATGGCCCTATGAGTGGGAACTACATCAAAGGAGCTGAGAGGGGTCACCCTTTACAAACAAGCAGCCATATGCTTGTTAGAGTTGCTATGAATCACCAGCAAAAGCTAAAGCAAATGAGTAGGGTCACATCACCAACCAAAACATCCAATAGAAAGGTACCAACCACTGGAATACAAAGGATGCCTCCAAATAAGGTGGAGTCAATACCAATATCATATTCTCAATTCAATACAGCCAGATCTACAAAATACACCACCATCCATGTGTCAAATAAATAGTCCATCCAATCCAGCAAAAGGAAGTCTCTATGAAGACCTCGAGAAAACTCATCGAAGGGGCCAAAAAGGGTTTGAAACCCTACAATACAAGATAATCCAAAAACCTACTTTTGCAACCCTCGGGGCAAATGTCACTAGTCAATAATCTTATAGGTCAACTAAATAGAACAGAAAATTCTACCGCCAATCGATCCTCCATATCAATATGAGAAGTGGGCCTCCTACAGGCCCTAAACAAGAAAATTTGAATTCACAGTTCTGCAAAAACAATGCCACCAGCAAAAGCCTAAAAAAACCCTAAAAACAAGAGAATACCACACAATACCAGCGTTCTTCCAAAAAAAGAATACTGAATTTTGGCGGAAACAAAGAGAAAGAGTACAATACCTTAGAAGAGCACCAATTTGCAAAAATAATCCCTCAAATTCATTGGAAAAAACGAAATCAACTAAGAAAATTATTAAAAAAAAAAAAACAAGGGCCTTGATGGTGGAAAGGGTAAAAAACCCTAAAAAACATTATTGTATTTGAAACAAGGTGAAAAACCCTAGTTTCAAGCCTAAAATAGCCCTAACAACCAATGTTGTAAATCTCGTCTCAGGGAAAGTATCGACGAGGGTCCAGAATGTAACTTCTCAGTGACAACGACGGAAAATATCGGAATATCTCGGAAAATGTCGCAAGACCTCAAAAAAATACAAATATACTCATTTTTTTTCAATTTTTTAAACATCTAAAGCAATAACAACATCAAATAGACACATTTCTACATAAATATGAAAATAAAACTAATAAATAAGATGCAGAAGATGTCAAGTGGTCACATATCGTTACTAAACTGAAAATTCTGAAACATGTTCCTGATAGGATGATACAAAATCACATCAAATTATCAAAATAAATGTATCTCATGAGATGAATCATAATGAGGTATCTAGATACTAAATAGTACATAATAAAATGAAAATGATAGATCATAGGAATCCAAATCATCGATTCCCTTTAACCCTTTTACAGGTAAAGGGCACCACTCTTCCTCTGGAAGCAGTAGGTGGTCGTGGAGGTGCTCGGGATGAGCTTGGAGTGGAAGCTCCAAATCCTCCAACTGAGGTGGAAGGTGATGGAGACGAGGTCCCAACGGACCCAAGTCCAACTGCAAGTCTA
>ML801125.1:170067-180476 GCA_009831015.1 Picea engelmannii | reverse complement strand
GTGAGTTGTGTGTTTGAAGTGAGGCGCTAGCCTCTTATTTATATCAGACTGGCACGTGTGAAAGGTCACAATTGGCAGGGCCGACCTCTCACTCTGGGTGGGTAAACCCACCTTTAATTAATTCTGGGTCTTCCATTATAACTATTGGGGCCGAATTCTTATTCTGTCCTTTGTAATTGTCCGATGACCAATCCACAAAAGGGGATTTGGTCCTTATACAATTACCGACATGATTAATCCTCAATGGGGATTAATCCAATAACAATAATAATAATAATGACATGATTAATCCTCAATGGGGATTTAATCCAATAATAAAATAATAATAAGAATGCTCTTCGCAGTTACATTATTTCAACACCTAGAAATCTGGATGGTTTGAATCGAGACTCCATGATCTCTCCACTAATGGCAACAAGACCCTTGGCTTTCTCCTTCTTGGACAGATGCACAATGTTCTCTCACACCTCTCTAGCTCTCTCAGACTCTTGCAATCAAACAATGAAAAAAAAAAACCCCACCTGCAACCTTAAAACCCAACTTTGGCGCACTTTTCGTGATTTAAAGCAGCAGGCTGATATATTTCGTCGACTCGCGATATATTCCTAAAGTGTCACGATATATTGAATGTGTTGCGATACATTCAATATATCAGAAATATCGCGATATATTGAATCTGATATATCAGACTATAGTTTAACTCGGCAATATATTCGATAAATTCGATATATTGTCGATATTTACAACATTGCTAAAAATTACATTGTTTGGTTTAACAAAGGAGAAACAAGGAGGAGCCTTCCCTAAAAAGGGCACAAACTTGCAAAAGATCCTGTCAAATCCGCTGAAAAAAACAAAAACTATCAAAAGAGGAGGGCATCGGTGAAGAAGAAGGTTAAAACCCTAGAAATCTATTGCTCTCCCAAAAAGAGTGATGAAAAACCATAGTTTCAAACCTAAAAAAAACATTGGATAGAGAAGGAAGAGTCCACACTAGCTTTGATACCATGTTAAGTTGATCAAGAGATCATCAACCTATGGTGAACACTTCAACAAACCCTAATCCATCATTAACCTTTAACAGAAATATCAAATAAAGAGAAGTAAACCCATAAACAAGAGATCAACAAATGTAGTGCCCTTAGGCAAAAGAATCAATCACTAATGAATGAATATGATGATACAAAATACTGATAAGATATGTATTTATACACAACTTATGAGGTGGAACATCATTCCCCATAAAGGGGTTATGTCCTCACATAAATGCCTAGGTCAGCCTTAGCCACCTAGAATAATATAAAATAATGTTGACTGTGTTGGTTATTAAACCATAATGCAGTGATACAATAATGAGGGCACTCAAGTAACCACAAGTGAAGATTACCATCATTTCAACACTTTCTTGTAACTTTTGAAATAAGTCATTTGGAACAAAGGCTTCCCAAATAAGACAATCCATTTAGTGCAATCGACACTAATTCCTCATCTTCTATCTTCGTACCAATGGAAAAGAGCTTAATTGTAAGCTCAGTAATCTTCATGAGGTAACTTGTCATAATGTCTAATGTTCAATTTTAAAGCTTGATTCATATAGAGATGATTTTTTATCCTCTTTTCAACACATTAAATCATTTAACCATAATATACTAACGAACTGAATAAAAGAGAGCAGCGTAATAAACAAGATCACAATAGAACACAGAGATTTACCCTGGGGAAACCCAATAAGGGAGAAAACCCCAGCAAAGATCTTTCCTCTTTATTGATTAATGAGCTTGCAGGTACAAATAAGACAAAATCCATTTAGTGCAATCGACACTAATTCGTCATCTTCTATCTTCATACCAATGGAAAAGAGCTTAACTGTAAGCTCAGTAATCTTCATGAGGTAACTTGTCATAGTGTCTAATGTTAAATTTTAAAGCTTGATTCATATAGAGATGATTTTTTATCTTCTTTTCAACACATTAAATCCTTTAACCATAATATACTAAAGAACTGAATAAAAGAGAGCAGCGTAATAAACAAGATCACAATAGAACAGAGATTTACCCTGGGGAAACCCAATAAGGGAGAAAAGCCCAGCAAATATCTTTCCTCTTTATTGATTAATGAGCTTGCAGGTACAAACCCTAAATAGAGTGCTACAGTTCAAAGAGAGAGGACGGCTAGAGACTTTTACACTTGTGCTGCTTGCAGATCTGGAGAATACTGTAGATTTGAACTGTATACTAAAGATCTGAACTGAATACTGTAGATCTGATCTGAATACAGAAGATCAGAACTGAATACTGTAGATCTGCACTTGGATATTGTAGATCTGCACTTAGATGTTGTAAATATGCACTTGGATACTATAGATCTGTACTTAGATGTTGTAGATCTGCACTTGGATACTATAGATCTGTACTTAGATGTTGTAGATCTGCACTTGGATACTATAGATCTGAACTTAGATGTTGTAGATCTGCACTTGAATACTATAGATCTGAACTGTGTATAGAGAATGGTCCTCTTGTCTTTTTATGGTTTCTCCCAGCCTTCTAGAAGCATCAATATCTTATCTTCTTGTTGGGCTAAGTCAAACTTCTAGAAGCCCCAAGGGGGTCATCACTTTAAGTTGTCATGTTACTAGGTATAAAGCTCGCCCTCTTTTTCTTTTAATAATTTAATAACATTTTAATATAACATTATAACTGAGGCTTTTAACCTTTTAATTCTCCATTAACACCTTAACTTTAGTCTCTAGGACTAAGTACAACATTTGCAAGCACATCTTGTCCTTCTCTCAACCTGCATGGTCCTCACCTGCTCATAATTGCTTCATTACATCAATAAGAGGAAAGATCTTTATACATGTGTGGTCATTTGACCCTCCTACTTGATCATATGCTACAGTGAGACTAAGAGTGGTCAGCTCCTAGAAGATCACAGCAAAGACCAGGAGGTCATCTCACACGTCAGTCTAGCTCACAAGACTTGTACGTTCGTCCTGACTCTTGCTAAACTTTACCTTGACTTTTGCACAAGGCTCACAAGGTTTCTTGCAGCATGTCCTTTGTCCCGACTCTTGTCCTGGCTCACAAGGTTTGTGCATTCACCTTGACTCTTGCCATGACTCACAAGACTGGTTGATTCTCCAAATCTCCCTGACTAGCTTCAGGGTGGCCACTTAAGGCCTCTCATTGGAGAATGTCTCTTGATGCTGCTATTTTTAACCTCTAAATCCCTCCTGCATTTTGGGGAAAACTTGTTCTTCAAAAACATCTCCCTAGAAATGTTGACATTCTGATACACAGCACTCAATGCCTCGAACATCTCCTTAGTTGATTTTCCTGCTATGTGAAGAATTAAATGTTCCTTCACGATGTCCAAAATTAACCTCTTGGCCTTAGCAACCTTCTTCTCATACTGAGCCAATTGTTGATGATTCGTTGGACAAGCTATCGTACCCTCAATGATGCCCCATAGATCACTCATTTCCATAAGCCTCTACAACTTGAACTTCCAAGGGTTGAAATTAGAAGCCCCCTCTAATCGATCACATTCTGTGAGCCTTGTCATGCTATTGTTATACCTACAACCCCTTAAATCACAACTTAAACAAGATATCAATTCAACCAATGACAAATCAACAACCTTTCACTTGTTGAATGAGCCTTTCACAAGCATTCAAAACACATCAACTTCCCACAAGTTATACAAGCCTCTCATAGGCATGGAGCGCTCTTCCAACAGAGACTTAATAGCCTCACACCCCCTGAAATCCTCCTTTGCATCAACTCCCTTCATAGGTAGTTGTTTTCTCCATTTGTTAGATGGAAGATTTTAGGGAACCTCTCTTGATACCATGTTGAAATTTTAATTCTTGGATTCTTTGTTAGGGATCCCTTTCGGTGATTACTCTCCTATCGAAACTCTATCGAATTGGTAGCATTCTTGTGATCTAGCTCTCACCCTCCACCTTCCACACTCTTGGGCTTGCTTGGTTTAGTTGATTCCTTCAACCCTACACTAGCTTGGAAGTTGCTACAATTGGTATCTTCTCCTCCATTTGGCATTAGTATTCCTTTGTTGCTTTGGTTGGCTCGATTAAGGTGTTTAGCTTCGATTTGTCTCGCATCCAATCTCCCAACTTCCATCTCTAAAAAGCTTAAGCACAAGTCTATTGGTGAGGAGGTATCCTTCTCAACCCAGAGCATCGTGAGTCATCACACTTGCATTTGATTCATTATCTTTAGTTGTGTGTGCTTGTCAATGTTCTTGTTTCATTCTAATATTGGAGACTACTTGCCAAGTCTACTTCTTGCAAGAGGAGACCACTTCAAGGTTACATAAGATAGGTTCCAAGTTCCAAACCTAACTTGCTTTCTTGCAATTTGTGTTCCCTTTGTAATGTTTGTAGCTTTCCTTCCATTACAATAGTTTATATGAGGGTTAGTGTATATCTATAGCAAGTTAAGGCCTCTCTCACCCTCCTAGTGTCAGGATATTTGATGTGCTCGTTTTACCATAGACAATATCACTATTGTCACCCAACCATAGGCATGCAGCCACCCCCGAGCACCTTAACCTTTTGCTAGATAGAAAGATTTCGAAAAGCCACACTAGAACCAACAAATAAACCCTAGTTGCAACAGTAGCACGAGATGGAACCAGAAAACACCATCCAACTACAACAACAGCACAAGACAAGGAGAGTGCACCTCCTCCAAAGGTAGCGCACAAGAGAGAGAGTCTCCACAACCACAGAACAAGAACAATCCTCAATTGCAGCAGTTGCAGTTGCACTTCTTCCACAAATTTGCACCTTCAAGAAATCCACCAATATACTCCAAGATGTCACCAAGAATACCACCAAGAGATACTAGAAGGTAGGGCGCATATCTTAAGGCTAGATAGTGCTTGAGAGAGAGACCAAGAATCACCCCAAACGATGCCCCTTCCTTTCTTGCAGCTGCACCTCCAGACTTGAGCTATACTTGAGAGAGTGGTGAAGTGAGTGTGTACAAATGAGCTCAAGCACCTCCTATTTATAGTCCTTCTTGTCACCTGTCTAGGTCGACTTCTCTTTTTGGAGGGTAATACTTTAATATTATTTATTTTATTGAGCCAACTAGTGTTCTAGGGTTCTCACACATCCGTTTAGGGTTTCTCTTGCTTCCAGAATATTCTATTCTAGTCAAAGGTTACATATGGAGGTTAATACCTCTCGCAGCTACCATAAAATCAACACTCCCTCCTAGCTAGGGAGGTATTAACTGTAATGGTCTCAAACACATCCATCCATTTCACATGGTATGGGCAAGGCTCACATAGTCTTGCAAACCATTCTACAGGTAGCATCATCATATCCACACAGATTATCTCATGATCACGCAGATCAAGTCACGAGCATCATCATCACTATCAGTATCATCTGGTAGCATCCTAGCATCAAAATATATCATCGTCTACATCATCTCTCGAGGCCATACTCCATCTGAGTAATCGGGCATGATGTTGAATAAGTCATGTGTTGGACTTAGCGCACTCAACAAAGTGATATAGGGACCATTCTTCCTATCTTGGTCACTGCCTGTGACACACGAAGAATGACTATCCCAACAAATGTTGAAAGTCGCGCCATGGGCTTCAAGGACCATTCTTCCCACTCTGGTTACTACTGTGAACTCAGAAAGAATGATTGTCCTGGACCATTTCCCCCCCTCTGGCCACTACTGTGAACTCAAGGAAAATGTTTGTCTCGTACCAATCTCCCCACTCTGGTCACTACTGTGAACTCAGGGAGACTGACCATTCTACCTGTCTGGGCAAAGCCCCAGGAGAATAGATGTCCTGGACCATTCTACATGTCCGAGCAATGCCCCGGGAGAATAGTTGTCCATGGTACATCGACAATCTGTTCTACCTGGACCATTCTCCACCTGAAGAATGTATGTCCACCAGCACACTGACTATCCATGATGCCATTTATCAGCACTCCCTCCCAACCAAGGAAGTCATCTCCTCCTTTTCAACCAAGGAAGGGTATCTCCACAAGTTCCAGCTTGTCCCTCAAGTATGCAATCTTTATCTTGGACAGAGGTTTTGTTAAAATATCAGTTGTTTGCTCATCGGTGGAGATGTATTGGAGAATCACTTCTCCCTTCTGGACTTTATCACGGATAAAATAGTACTTGATCTCAATTTGCTTCGACTTGTCATGGAACACGGGGTTCTCTGAAAGCTTCACACAGCTCTGATTATCACAATATATCACAGTCGAATCCAACACCTGATCAAATAGTCCAAAAATCAACGTACGGAGCCATATTGCTTTCGTACAAGCATCACAAGCTGCAATGTACTTTGCTTCTGCAGTGTTGAGTGCAACAGACTTCTGTTTCCTACTAGCCCATGATATCATAGTAGAGCCCAAACTAAAACATATACCAAAAGTACTATTTCTGTCATATGCACTCCCTGCCCAATCTCAATCAGTAAATCCATGCAGTTGTACGTCACTGTTTGAGGCATATCTCAAACCATAATTTAGCATCCCACAAAGATATCACAAAATGTGCTTTGCAGCTATCCAATGATCATGTCTAGGTTCCACCTGGAACTAGCTCAACTTGTTCATAGCAAAGCAAATGTTCGTCCGGGTATTTAACCAAATACATCAATGAGCCAACCAACTGACAGTACAGAGACGAGTCTACTGGATCAAAATCAGAGTCTCTCAACTTCTTTAGATTTGTCGCCATGGGAGTTGTCATGGATTTGCAACCCATCAATCCCAAACTTCTGAAGGATCTTTACAACATACTTCCCTTGCCCCGGGAAGATTTCACCATGCTTTTGCCATACTTCTAGTCTCAAATAATAATGCATGAGACCAAGATCCTTCATATCGAATTCAGAGGCTAACTCCCTCTTACATTGAATAATGAGAGGCTCTACACCTATCAAAAACAAATCATCAACATGTAATAGCAGGATCATAGGTGCAACATTCACAACCTTGTAATAAAGGTTTAGATCAGCATAGCTCTTGGAAAATCCAAGTCTCATCAAGTAATTGTCAATTCGTGCATACCAAGCTCTTGGAGCTTACTTGAGTCCATACAAGGCCTTCTTTAATCTACCTACATGGGTTTCTCTCGGGTGTACCTCAAAACCTTGAGGTTGCTCTATGAATACTTCTTCCTCAATTACTCTATTGAGAAAAGCGATCTTTAAATCCATCTGATGTAAACTCCAACCCATGGATGCTGCAAGAGATATGATGGCTCTAATAGAGGTGTATCTGGCAACTAGAGCAAACGTCTCATCATAGTCTTCTCCCCCCTGTTGGAAGAACCCTCTAGCCACGAATCTTGCCTTGTATTTATCGATACTCCCATCTACTTCATGCTTTATCTTGTAAACCCATTTTGAAGTGATTTCAGACTTTCCTTCAGGTCTAGGCACAATTTCCCATCCATCATTTTTCATGATGTATTGATATCATAACTTCCTTCCATTCTTTCTTCTTGACTGCTTCTTCAAAGGTGGAAGGTTCTGCATTGACAAGACTTGTCATGAGTGTCGCATAACTAGAGAGTCTTTTGGGCCTCTTGCTTTCCCTGAAGGTGCCACTGGGGGTTTTATGTCTTTATGCTCCTTGTAGGGTGGATTCGAGCCATGCTGGTCGTTTTCTGGTCTCGGGTATAATGACTGGTTCCACAGGTTCAAGTGGTGATTCTGGTTCTTCATTGGGATGTTCTAGAGAACATGTAGTTTCTT
The DNA here is from genome assembly GCA_009831015.1 of Picea engelmannii. Classification (NCBI taxonomy): domain Eukaryota; kingdom Viridiplantae; phylum Streptophyta; class Pinopsida; order Pinales; family Pinaceae; genus Picea; species Picea engelmannii. The sequence goes on along the minus strand of ML801125.1, from coordinate 172,703 downwards.
CCTTGGGACCTTCATGTTCTTCTTCATCGTTGGAATCCATGGAATCTTCTTATAGATTTCCTGAAAGCAATCTTTTCATCAAAAGTCACATCTCTGCTTATTTCAACCTTTTGTTGACCTGGAACATAGATTTTGTAATCTTTTGATGACTCACTATATCCAACGAATATGCCCTTCTTTCATGAAGGTTCCAACTTCTTTCTTTTGTCCTTGGGAACATGAATATAGACAGGACAACCAAAGATCCTCAAGTGTTCAACACTTGGCTTCTTTCTGGAGAAGGCTTCTTCTGGAGTCATGTTCTTCAATATACAATGAGGACTTCTATTCGGAACATATACGGTTGTCATAGTTGCTTCTCCCCATAGAAACATGGATAGATTTGTTAATATTATGGTAGCTTCGAGAGGTATGAACCTCTATTGTGACCTGTGACGAGATTAGAATATTCCTGAAGGAAGCAAAGAAGTAAAGGAAACCCTGGACGAGATGTCGGCTGTAGAAATATAATTAATATGAAGTAATTAGTACCCAGAAGGAGAAGTCGGCCCCAGTAAGTCTGCCAGAACCACTATAAATACAGGGCACCAGTCTCTCATTTGACACATTCTCAGAATTGTGGAGAGCCAGTTGTGCGCACTACGGTTGGTAGTTTTGCGCGCAAGTTTCTGGGGAAGGTGTTGCGCTAGTTTCTGGGTGGGACTATCTGATCAGCTTTGGTTTCTATTCTTGCTTGGTGCATTAGCCTCGCTTGGCTATTGATTGCTACCAATATTCTTCTCTGTCAAGGTCAAGGTGCTCGGAGGGTGGCTTCGACCTATGGTTGGGTGACAAGGGTATTGTCAATGGTAAAATGAGCACAATCCTTCATATTCTAACAGATTATGGGCCCAACCTCCTTCATTTAGTCTAAACGCTGGAAGGAAGCATAGCGGCTAGGATATTGAGCTCGCTAAGGAACTGTCGCTAGGGTTACTAGCAGGAGCAGCTTCCAAAGACACTGTCGCTAGGGTTACTAGCAGAAGCAGTTGCAGAAACCCTAATCTCAGATCCGACACCTTGTGATAGAGCATCTCGCTCAAAAAGAAGATATTCAGATGTGCCCTAACTCGGCACACCTTTTGACTCTCTCAGAAGACAGAAACGACGAAGTTGAAGTTTTGGATCAAGGCATGACCAGTTACCAGTCAACCGAAGACATGAGTGAAACGATCTGTCCACAACTCAGTACTTACTGGAACAATTGAAGATGACATGTGGATAATCGATAGTGAAGCTTCTAGGCACATGACGGGTGATCAAGCCAGATTCTCAAATCTAAATGAGAAGAAGACCTCGTACAAGGTAGAGCTTGGAGACAAAACCACTTACCCCGTGGAAGGATTTGGACAAGCCTCCATCAAAATGAAAACAGGTAACTATGTTTGAATAAGCAATGTTTTATATGTACCTGGTTTAGAAAAGAATCTTGTATCGATATCTTGCCTAGAAGACAAAGGAAACAGAATAGCTTTCATGGATGGAAAAGTGTTATCATGGCATAAAGACTCCAGCATAGAGAATGCTAGGGTTATTGGAAGTCGTGAAGGAAATCTGTATAGACTACTAGAACAAAATGAAGAAGCTCTTGTACACAACGAAGTCAACCCCATTGAGCTTTGGCACAGAAGGTATGCTCACATTAACTATCAAGCATTACCCTTTCTCAAAAAGTTGGTTGAAGGAATACCAGAGTTGCAGTCTACACATGAAGGAATCTGCAAAGGATGTGCTCTTGGGAAGGATTTAGTAAAAGCCTTACTAAATGATCAAGGTCTATCCATGTTCTTATGGGGAGAAGCAGCAATGACAGCAATATATGTGCAAAACAGAAGTCCTCATCGTATATTGAAAGACATGACACCAGAAGAAGCTTTCTCGGGTAAGAAACCTAATCTGGAAAATCTAAAAATATTTGGATGTCCTGTTTACTCTCACATTCCCAAAGACAAGAGGAATAAACTAGAACCTTCAGGAAAGAAAGGGATATTCGTGGGATACAGTGATTCATCCAAAGCTTATATAATATATATTCCAGAACAACACAAGATCGAAGTCAGCAGAGATGTAACATTCAATGAGAAGATGGCCTTCAAGAAATCCATAGAAGAAAATATAGAAGAAGAAGAGATTGAAGAACTTAACGAAGAAAGCACAAAAATTGTCAATGACGAAAAGGAACTGCCTGATCATCCTATGGAGCCATGTGAAAACATTGATTCAGATATCGTACCTAAGACCAAGAAAAGACCAGCTTAGCTTGAAGCTACCTTACAAGACGCAGAAAGACTCAAGGATCCAGAAGGAACATTCAGAAAGAGTAAAAGACCTAAAAGATTCTCAAGTTATGCAGCATACATGACTAAGCTTCTAGATGAAGAACCTTCCACATTTGAAGAAGCAGTTCAAAAGGGGCAATGGAAAGAAGCTATGACGAAAGAGCATCAATCCATTATGAAAAATGAGGTATGGGAAATCATACCAAGACCTAAAGAAAAATCGGTGGTAACTTCAAAATGGGTGTACAAGATCAAACATGCAGCAGACGGAAGCATGGATAAATACAAGGCAAAATTCGTAGCTAGAGGGTTCTCCCA
>ML801125.1:150339-161770 GCA_009831015.1 Picea engelmannii | reverse complement strand
GACGAGTTGGACGATGCTACAAGGTTTCAAAGGTATACACTTGTATATGCTATCTAAGTTATATCATCTAGCAAAACATGAGTGTGTTTGCAGGGAAAGTACTAGAGATCTTGTCCAAGCTGTAATCTTGGATTCAGTGCATTTAGAAGAACAAGTGCACCCTCCATAACAGTTAAGGCTTCAGGTTCCAAGTTTGATTAAATTGTTAAAGCTTCAAATTTGTGTATATCAAAGGTGATAGTTACTACATTACAAATTGTGAAAGCAGTGTTTGAAAGATTCTATTATTGCTAGGTGCCATGAATACTTGATTGCATATGAATACTATTGATATAGATGCTTATTGTACATGTTTGCAAGTTGAACTAGCATCTCCTTTAGATAGATATTCTTGTTTGTTGTTGTTGCTCTTATTCCGAGCAGGTACCCTTGTGAAATGTGTTTGATGAACAATCCTTGCAGAAGCTGTCATAGAAGAAGTTTATGAGGATGACACAATTGCCAAATGGGCAACAATCAGAACAGATAGAAACAAACTTAAAGAGACTCAAAGGAGTCAGACTTGAAGGAAGTCAAAAATCAAAAGGAAACCAGAACAAGCTTGTGACACTTTGTAGAAAGCAAAGAGAGATGCAGCAAACGAAAGCATGGACTCTCTCAGATGGAGGGAGTTGATCACAGAATTCCAAAAGAAGAGCATGCATTTGTTCATTCAGGCATGAAGTCGAGATTAGGAGGAAGCTAATCCCCAACGATATGATCCACTGAAAGATTCGTGAATACCATGAAGTATATGTCCATGTTCTTCATTGGAAGTAGCAACCATGATAAGCAGCACGTGTTCAGTTTGACTCTAGAAGAAGTCTTCTTCGAAAAGTAGCCTTGAATATCCTTGGTTGTCCATCTACATTTATGTTCCTATGGCAGAAGGTTGGAGCCTTCAGGAAAGAAGGGCATGTAATCTGTAGAAGATTCCATGGACTCCAACATTGAAGATAAACATGAGAAAGAACATGAAGATTCCAAGAAAGAAAGAAAAGTCAGAACAACCAATTGAACCAGTTTGAACCCACTAGAAGCAGTCAAGCAGAAGGAATGGAAGGAAGTTGTGATGAAGAACAATGTATGTGAGAAATTGTGAAAAATACTTAAGCATTGATAGATACAAGGCGAGACTTGGGGCTAGAGGGTTCTCCCAGTAGGAGGGAGAAGACTACGATGACAGCTTGTTCTAGTAACTAGATATTCATATACCTCTACCTGAGCCATTATATCTCTTGTAGTATCCATTGGATGGAGTTTACATCAGATGAATGTAAAGACTATTCTTTTCAACAGAGTAATTAAAGAAGAAGTGTATGTAGAGCAACCTCAAGGTTTTGAGGTGTACCAGAAAGAGACCCTTGTATGCAGATGGAAGAAGACCTTGTATGGAATCAATCAAACTTGGTGCAGAGCCTCTCATGTACAGCAGAAGCGTGGTGAAAACTTCCTATGACAGAGGAAGTATATTGAAATGGTTCTTCGGAAGTATGGGATGATGGATTGCAACTCCATGGTAAACTCCCATGATGACAGATCTGAAGAAGTTGAGAGACTCTAATCCAGTAGACTCGTCTCTATATCGGCAATTGATTGGCTCGTTAATGTATTTGGAGAATACTCAGCCGGATATTTGTTTTGTGGGACGTTTAAGTTATGATATACAGTTGCATGGATTTGTCGATTCAAATTGGGTAGAGAGTGCAGATGACAGAAGAAGTGCTACTTGGATATATTTTAGTTTGAGCTTTGCCACGATGTCATGGGCCAGCAGGAAACAGAAGTTTGTTGCACTCAGCGCTGCAGAAGCAGAGTATATAGCAGTTTGTCATACTTGTACAGAAGCAGTGTGGCTCCGTAAGTTGGTTTTTGGACTAATTGATTAGGGGTTGAATTCGATCGTGATATATTATGATGATCAGAGCTATGTGAAGCTTTCAGAGAACCCGGTGTTCCATGATAGGTCGAAGCACATTGAGATCAAGCATCATATTCTTCATGATGAAGTCCAGAGGGGAGAAGTGGTTCTCCATTATATCTCCACAGATGAGCAGATAGCAAATATTTTGGTAAAGCCTCTATCCAAGATGAAAAGATTGCGTACTTAAGGGACAAATTGGGGCTCGTGGAGACGACTTCCTTATTGAAAAAGGAAGAGATTACTCCCAGGTTGGGAGGGAGCACTGATATGTTATTGATTTATGGATAGTCATTTTCCAGTTCGAAAAATGGTTCAGGTTGGGTAGGTCCCTTCCAGTCCGGAAAGTGGTTCGAGATTTCTGACGGACGGGCATTTTCCAATTCGGAGAATGGTCCAGATCGAGCAGTCATTTTTGTAATGAAAATGGTCCAATAGATTGTTGATGTACCATATACAGTGATTCCCCTTGTGGCCAATGTGGGGGAATGGTCTAGGACAGTCATTCTTCTTGGCAGTCACTCTGAGTAGTGGTCAAGTAGAATGGTCCACCTCGTCGAGCAATCATTCTTTCAAAGTTCACAGTTGTGAGTAATTTCGAAGAATGGTCCGTATTGGAGGTTGGTGCAGGGCAGTCATTTCCATAGGAAATGGTCCGGACAGTCATTCCCTAGGGAAAACTCATTCTCTCCAGGTTGCACTATGATTAGTGCCGGAGGAATGGCTCAGTTAGGTGAATGGTCCAGATTCAGCAATCAAGGACAAGGATTCCCTAGGGCAGACTCATTCTCTCCAAGTTGCACTATGATTAGTGCCGGAGGAATGGCCCAGTTAGGTGAATGGTCCAAGCTTAGAATTCAGGGACAGTTATTCCCCTAGGCTTGGGAAGAATAGTCCAGACTCCAGATAGCCCATGGTTGATGTTTTACTTTCTGAGGGCAGATGCTCTTCCAGATCTCACGGATGTGAGTGGAAGAATGGCCCAGATGACTCAGTTTGTATCATGATATTGTTATGCAGGTTGATATCAGATGGTATGATTGTTGCGGAGATTATATGTCTTTGGACAGTAGTTGTATGCTACTGTGGTGGATGTGTTCCACTGGTTGTGACTATGTGTCACTGGTTAGTAGCCGTGTGCTACTAGGTGTGGTTGTGTACCACTGGATAGTAGTTGTGTACTACTGTGGAATGACACAGTTGTGTTCTATTGAATGGCGTTGTTTTGATTGCCATGGAGACTACCACTAGTGTTGGAGATGATTGCCAACTAGATGGATAGTCAGTGTGTTGATGGACAGACATTCTCCAGGCGGAGAATGGTCCAGGCAAGACTGATTATTGGTGGACAGACATTCTCCTTATGGAGAATGGTCCAGGTTGACAGATTGTTGATGTACCATGGACAATTATTCTTCTAGGACATATGTCTGGATTAGAAGAATGGTTCGTCTCCCTGAGTTCTCAAAAGTGACCAGAGTGGAGAGATTGGTACAAGACAGACATTTTCCATGAGTTTACAATAGTGGTCGGAGGGAAAATGGTTTAGGACAGTCATTCTTCTAGGACGTATGTCCGGATTAGAAGAATAGTCCTTGTAGCCCATGGCGTGACTTCCAGCCTCTGTTGGAACAGTACAGTTATTCTTCTAGGACATCTGTCCGGATTAGAAGAATTGTTCTTGTATCACTCTGTGGAGTGAGTGACTTATTCAGCATCATGCTCGATTACTCAGATGGAGTATGGCTTCGAGAGATGATGCAGTTGATGTTATCAGATGATACTGATAGTGATGATGTTGCTCATGAATTGATCTACGTGATCATGAGATAGCCCATGTGGCTATGATGATGTTACCAGTTGAATGATCTGTTTGTGCTCAAGACCATTACCTTTAATACCTCCCTAGCTAGGAGGGAGTGTTGATATTATGGTAGTTGCGGGAGGTATTAACCTCCATGTGTAACCTTTGACGAGACTAGAATATTCCAAAAAGCAAGAGAAACCCTAAACAAATGTGTAGAAACCCTAGAAGACATGTCAGCTCAATAAAAGAATTAATCTTTAAGTGTTAACCTCTAAAAGAAGAAGTCGGCATGGACGGGTGACAAATAGCACTATAAATAAGAGGCTGCTAGAGCTCATTTGTCACTCTCACTCTCACAACTGCATAAGGACTAGAGGTGCGCAAGTTTGGAGAGGGAGTGCAGTTGCAGTTGCTGCAACTAGCATTTGGGTTTTGGTTGGACTTTCTCTTGGTTATGGTTTGGACTTTCTGCTTAGTTTCTGGTTATTCTTGCTTGGTGCGCTACCCTTGGAGAAAGGTGCGCTACCCTTGGTTAGCTATTGATCTGCTACCGGAATTATTCTGTCTGTCAAGGTTAAGGTGCTCGGGGATGGCCTTTGTGCCTATGGTTGGGTGACAATATTGCTATATTGTCTATGGAAAAATGAGCACATCCCTGTATTTCTAACAGTGAGAATGCACATGAGGTAAGAGGAGTGAAAGAGATAGCCAACTCCCACATGTAAGGGTCTTGGGAAGAGTGGAAGGTGTATGCATGAGAGTTGCACTCTATTTTTTAGGGAAGAGGGTGCATCAAGGGAAAGAGTAGTGAAAGAGGAGGGCGAATATATGTGAGGAGATAAGGTTAAAGAGGAGTTTAGGATGAGAGATGTTAGGAACAAGGAGATAGGGAAGAGATAGATGGCGCATGGAGGGAGATGGTTGAGATGAGAAGGAGATGCACCACACGTGTGAGGGAGAAGGAGTAAAGGGGCGCACATGGGAAAGAAAGATAGATAATGAGAGAGGAAAGGATGCACTTTAGGGTTTAAAAGAAAGATTAGTGCATGGAGGGAAACAACAGGGAAATAGAGCACATGGTCTTAGCTAATATTGGATGAGGGAAGCATGTGCTAGCCAAGAGGGGGAGTTGCGCCCTAATTAATAGGGATGAGATGCATGAAAGGAGTTAAAAGGGAAATTAATGCAATTAATGCATGGAAAGTAAAGTAATGACGAGTGAAAGTGAGGAATAAGATAAGTTAGGCTTTAATTAGCCAAACACGCCCATGTAGACTTGCCACCTCATCCACACGCCCTTTTTTAATAATTAATTCCAATTATTTGCTTTAATCCTTGGAAACTGTGCCCCCCTCATTAATTAAGCCACCCAGCTGCCACATGTCATGCTACATCACTACCAAATGTTGAAATATGACCATGCCACTTGTTGCCTTTGGAGGCGACCACCCCTGTTATAAATAGAAACTGCTAAAAATAGGGGTTCGGCCCTAAAAAATAGTAAACTACCAAAAATGTCCAAGATGACTAGGAGACCACATGTCAAATGTCTAAATAAAGACACTGCTAAAAATAGAATATCGCTGCATGTCAATGATATCACTCATACGTTGGTGATGATCACTATTCTTTCTCTCTCTTTGCTCTTCACTTGTACTTGAACTCTCTCTCTTGGAGTCGCTAGGGCTCCTTGGGGTATCTTGGAGCATATTCGCAGTTTAGAGTTAGGGTTTATCCCTTGAAGGTTTGAAACTAGGGTTTTGTGATAAAACCCTAGGGTATCTTTGGTGGAGAAGAAGAGAAAAGCACATCTTACATTGGAGGAGTTGTTGGAGTGATTCTTGCATGTTGTAGCTCCTTGGTTGAGCTAGGGTTTTCATGTTTTCCCTAGATAGGGTTTTGGAGAGCTAGTAAGACTTGTATTAGCCTTGAGAAAGGCTATGGCATGTACATGTACATGTACTTCCATCTTGAGCATATAAATGAAGTTTTCAGCAGTCCAAAACTTGTGCATTTTCCAGATTTGATTTTCAACCATATATGTTCTTCATGTATAGTTACTTACAGCTATATATGTCTTGATGATTTGACATAAGTAAAAGGATAATTGTTAAGTGATTTGGCATCATCATTGAAGAATCTAAGAGCTGTTTTGCTGCTCATGTACATGTTGTTTTACTATTGTAAAAGTGAATTTTCAGATCTGGTTTAAGTGGGATAAGTTGTCCTAGAGGACTGAAACATAACCAGGTTGTTTGGTATATTTTCTCCTTGGATTGCCTAGAAGATTGGGATGTTAGAAAGTGAAATATTGTACTCTTTCTGCTGCTCTTTTATACTCTATTTCATAGCAGCCCTAGGCTCAAAATTCACGGGGTTAAGATCCAGGAAACCTCTAGTCAAAGAGGTGAAATTTCTGTTTTGCATTAAAATTCTAAGGGCACAGAAATTTCTACAAATGACAGTTACCTAGACTCGCGCAAACAATTTCAAAAGCAAAAAAGCCTCCAAAGCCTAAGCAAGGCAATGCCAATCATTCCAGAATCCAAAACCTGGGCCAGCTGATGATAGATGGGGGCAACCCTCAAGGACCATCATGACCCCTCCCTCCTAATGAAAGACTTATTTTGTGGCTATTGTTATGTGTGCCTCTTGTTTTTTGTGTCAAATGGCTAGACATTATGCTGCCTCTATTTTTATGACATATGGATTGTTATTTGCAATATTGTATGTACATGTGGCATTTTTTATGCTAGCTAATGGTCGGTTTTCATAGTGGTACCCCCTGTTTTAATTTTGCTAGTTGCAGTTGCTTAGTAGCCCACTTTTTTTGTATAAAATGCCCATCATGTACACTTATTGTTTATATTAATAGTCAAAGAAAGCATTTTATTTTAACAAAGTGTAATTGCATTCAGGAGCTAGGCTTTCATTGTGGTCTTTTTGTAGGAAAACACTCCACAAAGTACAAGCCATGACGTATAAAAGTCATTGCCCTCAGAAGGCATACACACGGGACACTGTAGCAGGGAGGCAGCTTTTCCACCATATTATTTTATAAATATGAAGAGGGAGACCAAGTATATAAATATGAAAAGTGCAGAGACCAGGAACCCTAGAGAAGAACTACAACTGTCGACTTGGAAACCCTAAAAAGTTTATTAAAGTAGATATAAATTTTTACAATAATATAGTAGCTAACCCTAAAATGTAATAAGTGAAGATAGTTATTAATAGGTAATAGTAATACTATTCTAATAATAATGTGTAATGATAATACAATAATTATAGCTATAAGCTATAATGCACAATAATAATATAATAATATTTTTTAGTAAGGACTAGTAAAGGGATTAATGTAGTAAACTGTAAGATTAGGTAATGTAAAGTTAAGGTATAATAATTATAGTAATAGGTTATAATATGTAATAATGATAGTACTAATAAGGACTAATACAGGAAAAAAAGTAAGTTTAGGTATAAGTTTAGGTAGTGTTAAGATAAGGTAGTAAATAATAATAATATTATTATGGTAATATTAAGATCTTAGTATATAAAATAATAAATACTAAAGTGTTATTAAAGTATAATATGTAATAGTAATATAAAGCAAGATTAGGTTAAACCTTATAAAGCATAACATAAAACTAATAAATTAATTAATAAAGGATCATTAATAATAGATTTTCTAGGACAAAGAACCTTAATACCAATCAAACATACTCAAAACCAGACCCAAGAGGGAAGAAAGACTGGGAGGAGATGGAACACAAAAAGGACCAAAGACCACGAAGGAGGACTAAGAAAAGAAGGGAGAAAGAAACCAGCAGAAAACGAAAACAACCTAAAAAACGCAGCAAAGAGAGAAAGCAGTAAGGAGGAGAAAGAAAAGGAGTAAGAAGAAGAGAAGAACAACAAACGAAAACCAAAAAACCAAAAACCAAAAACATAACTGAAAGGAGAAGGAGGAGACTTACCTTACCCTACCTGTTCACTCTATTGTTGATGAATGGAAGCCAGTTCTCACTAATCTCCAGACCTCCATCCCTATTAAGATTTGTCAGTTTTCTTGCATTCTTGTGATAGGGATAAACATGGAACAGCTGTGCTCTCATCAGACGCCGGAACTCTCCATGTTTTGTTAGCCAGATGTTTGCAAGTTTCATGAAGTGCTCCAAATGTCTCCGATTTAATTTTAGTTAGCCTTTTCGACAAACAGAATATAGAAACTGCTTGAAAATTGAGATGTAATAAATTCAGTTTTGAGTGTAGGACTAATGTTGTCCTGTTTGGTGGGGATGGAAGACCGTGCCAGGCAGTTTTGTTTTGGGTGAGGAATTTGTCACTGAGAATGTATAATTAGTTACGCAGCACGTGAACACATTATCACCTTCCTCAGAAACAATGGCAATTGGTGTCTTGAGATCCAAAAGAGGCTTCATCAGTTTGACTATATCATAGATACTCACTAGGCCATCATCGATACATAATAATATGCAATACAAGAATTATTCTCAATGATTTGTTATTCTGTATTATTTCACATATTTCACAGGTAATACACTTAATATGCTTAAAAACTATAAAACCGTCCCGTGCAACTGGTTGGTATAGAGAATGATGGCAGTCAGGACTTAGATTCTATCATTTGAGGTTCGTCCTGTGGTTTAGTAGATAGTTTTACAGCATAGACAATCGTGTATTTAGTTTAGCGACAACACTATAAGTTCTTAAAGAAAATGCAAGACAGGTTTCAGCTTTGTTTGTGGCAAAGGCATATCTTCTATAACCATTTCCAGCAGACCAGAAACGTGTTTCTAGTTTCTAAAATGCTTCCAGACCCCACAGACATTTCAGACAGTTTCCTTAAGGTTTCCCGAAACTGCTTGAAACTCGCCAGTTGTTTCCAGTGTTCTTTATTTTTCTTTTAACTTTGGAACCAAAAAAATGTGTTGAAAAACTGTTGCAAGTGTTTGATTTTTTCCTTGCAGTTATTGCAGAATTCAGATTTTGTGCTGCAGGGGTCAGATTTTAAATTACAGAGGGTTGATTTGAGTTATAGTGTCTCATCTAAAAGGCTTTCATAGATAAATGATACAGGATCTACATAAACTTTCCTTGAAAACATTTGCTACCGTTTCCCAAAACTAGTTTCCCCGTTCCATGCAGTTTTCTGTGCAGACTATCCCGGTATTTCCAACACGTATGAAGCCTTGCCACGCCGATTTCCTGCCCTTTCCGTTTCCCATTTCCAGTACTGGGGGACACATAGCATATGTTTCTAGGTCTGGATCAGGGTTTTGCCATGTTTATGTTAGATCTTGTTAGCCAAGCTTCTACCCTGCATCAGGCTATGATGTCCCTTGTAATTATTAACCATTTCATTGCCGATTCTGGTTGCACAGCCATAGGGCTTCGAGCTATGCACTTCAAGTGGATGAAAACTACGCGCAGCCTGTGTCATAACTGTTGTAGAATGCTCTTTCAAAAATTTATGCGTTTTCCATTATTTTAGGGCCCCTTTATATACTTGAATAAATCGAACTAAGGGCTGTTTCAGAAAGGATGAAAGAAAAGATAAGTATAGAGGGAGGCCTTCCAGCAGTCTGTTAAAGATTCCGGAGGGTAATCGATCTCGGGCTCTTTAAACATGCTATATTTAACACATTTTATCGAAATTATTTTCTCGTACCAGAAATACATTTTATCCGAAGCCGATTGATCTTAATGTCTGACTGAACAATATAAATAAGAAGAGTAAAAAGGTGATAAATAGAAAGAGTAAAAGAGCCAAAAATAAAGGCAACTCCTGCGGGCTGTTATGTTAACCTGGCTCATAATAACATAAAAGTAGAGTAAGCTTAGCCCTAAGATAACAGACCTTTAATGGCCCTAAGATAACAAACCTTTAATGGCCCTAAGATAACTAGAGATAACTAGCATACCTTAACATTTTCTCGCGACCGTCCCTGTGGCTTCTGCTGAAACCCTCTGCTGCGACCCTGGATGACATTTTCTTTATTTTCTCCGCAGGTTGTCCATGAAAGCCGACGGGAATCGAACGCCTTACCTCCGAAAAGATGCGACGGTCCAGCCTCGTGTGCGCACACTGCCATTAATGGCTCGAGGCTTCGAAAACTAGCTAAAGCGTTCAAGCAATAAGGATCTCGCGCCATTTCATTAGACACTAGAATACCTCTAAATTTGTTGCGGATGCCATATTTACGATCACTGAACGCGAGGCAATCTGTGTATAATTGCTGTTATGCATCGGTAAATTTTCCCGGCAATTGTTTGGAAAGGGTCGTTACGCTGGATAATTTCTCAAATGGGTGACATAATGGCATTAATTCATCGTCTTTTCACCGTTGCTTTTAACAAATAAATAAAATAATTAAAAAACCAAAAACGAAAGTCGAATGAAAACTAACCAAACAACTTGAAAGATATTTTTTAATAAAAAAATATATAGGACAACATGAAAATAATGAAAAAACAAAACAGTAAAGTCTAACGAAAACTAGCCAAGCAACTTAAAAGATATTTTCTAAAAGTTGTCGCTTTAAAAATTGATGTATATGAAAAGAAGGTCCATGAGGTGGGTGTCGCTTTAAAAATTGATGTGTAAGAAAAGTAGGTCCATGGGTGGTTATTATTATTATTTGTAATATAATGATTTTTTCCATTTTTATTATTATTTATTATTTGTAATATAGGAATCATTTTTTCCCATTTTTATTATTATTTATTATTTGTAATATAGGAATGATTTTTTCCCATTTTTAATATGGTTATAAATTGTGTGCTCACAAATATTTTAATTAATAATTAATAAGGCAGTTAATTAGTGTGGGATTTGTTTTTATTTAATTATTAGTTTAAATTTTATGAGTAATTTCAATTTTGTGACACTTCATATTTTAATTTATAGGAAAAAATATAACCACAAATCAATACCAAAAATAATAAAAAAAAAAAATTAATGTTGTGCCCGCTCACAATTGTGATTATTGTGATACTTGTAACTCGGAAATGGAAGAGAGTAATCTAGTCACTTCATAAATTTTAACTTTGTCTAAGGCATTGACAATGACTAACAAAAATATGTATGAAAACAAAAAGTCCATGAAATACATTAAATGGTCTTTAGTTTAAGAATATATTTAAATATTTTTTAAATTTATTTTAAAATAATAAAAATTTAAATATTATTTTAATTTTAAAATAATAAAAATATAATTAATAGTTTTATTTTAAAATAATAAAAAATATATATTCAAAATATTATTAGCTTTATTTTAAAATTAAAAATATTAATTTGTTCAACATTAAAAAAATATAAAAGAAAATAATCTAATCTCATATCAATTGGTGTATGAGATTCTCTTCTTTGTGGGATAAGGGACTCTTTTATGTGGAGTGATTTGACTATTAAAGTATATGGAACCCACTTCTGGATTTGAATATGTGACCTCCAGAAACGCATGTTCTTAACCATTAAACCCACTCAAATTATGTTCTTAACCATTAGACTCACTCAAATTGTAACAACATCAATGTAAAAACATGATATCAATAAAAGTGAGACACTTTAGAAAAATAAAAATAAAAATAGGTTCTTTCAAACTTATTTTTCAAAAGATTCTCAGCATAAAATATTTTAA
>ML801125.1:127752-143384 GCA_009831015.1 Picea engelmannii | reverse complement strand
GGACTTTTAGTGCTTGGTTATTTGAGGTTTTTATGGATATAGGAGCTTTTAGGCTCAGTATGGTTTCATTTATGTAAGTGATTTTAATGTCTTGTTATTTGGGGCTTTTAAGGATATATGAGTTTTTAAGCTCAATAGAGTTGTATTTATGTAAGTAAATTATGGAATATATTAGTGATTTTCATTCAAAAATAATTTTTTATGTTTTTTTTTTTTGGAAATACAATAATGTTAAATATTGTCAATATATACCTTAAGTATCATAGTTCTTTGTATCTAAGACAAAATCCCTTTGAATTTCAAGAAAACTCGTTTTAGTAGAGTCCTTTGAAATAATGGTTACTTCAACACTTAAATTAACATAACTTTTCATAAATTCCCTGGATTGGATGATAGGAATGATAGATGTTATCAATAGCATCGACGCAAATGACTTGGTAACTAGACAACCACTAAAGGCATTATGATCCAAAAGGGTAGTACCTTCATGATATCACAAACTGATAACGAGGTGTTGAGCACCCCAAACTTCAAACCTATACACTCATGAAGCTAACACACCCTAGCTATAGAGTTATTCAACATTATTTATCGATTATGATAGATGCACAAACTAGTCTCAATACCACCGCCCATCAGGGTTTGATCAAGGCGTCAGTGGTTGAAGAAGGCAAGGCCTTAGTGGGAAAGGGAGCCCTCTTTATTGTTCTGTTAAGTTTGGTTTTTCCTCCTTAGCCTAAGAGCACTCAGTTGTTACTTGGCTTCTTACTTTCTTTACTTATTTGTTGCTAGTTTTCTATCTACTTATTTGTTTTAGAGGTTTGTTGTGTTTTGTTCTTGGTTGGCACTTTGCTTGTTGTTGTTGTTTTTTAGGACTTCTCCTCTCATATCCATTGAAGGATGCATCCCCCTCCTCATCTAGGAAAGATCGGAGCTTCATGAAGAGAGAGGGAAGGAAGGCCAAGCCCCTACTTCGCAAGGAAATGGCAAAGAGATTTGCAAATCGATGGGGCATCCTCGTAAATGAAACATCCCCTTAGCCTCTAATAGGGATGATGACAACGATGAAAATAATGAAGAGGAGGTCTTTGAGAAAGGCATTATGCCATACTTTGATGCCCATAACAAAAATATGCACTCATCCTTCAAGCGTGCCCACTCCGAAGAGGTCTACAAAGAGGTTGTTAAGATTGAAGATGAAGCTTGGCTTAAAGCCAAAGACAAAAGGATGGAGGACACCCTCACTTCTAATTTTCCTCTAGAATATCCTATGAACACCCATGGCAAGCACACCCTCTACAAGAATACTCTTAACATGGTGTGGCATATATGATCCTTTGTTTCCTCTAACCTAGATGCTTATAAAAAAATTATGGAGTCGATTATTGATATGATATATTATCTTGAAAGGACCTTTGATCCTCTTTCCAAGGAGCTTCTTAAGGATAATAGGGAGGTCATTCAGGTCAAAGCCCTCTTGGTTCAATTGTTGCATGACCAGGATGAAAAGGTAGTGAAGACAAAGGAAAAGCTAGAGAACAATAAGAAAATCCATTTTTGTCCATCATACATGTTAGCTAGTAATATAACTCATTGCAGCAAGTTAAGTCTCCATGATAAGCACATTAAGGTTTATGGTTTCAATGCTTCCCCTGCTTCAGACTATTATACTTCTCTCTTGCTTCCCTTGTATAAGGTTTATATTTCACTCTTCAACTTTGTATGGTTTAGTAATATAACTCACTATAACAAGCTAAGTCTCCATGATAAGCACATTAAGGTTTATTGTTTCAATTATTCCCCTGCTTCAGACTATTATACTTCCCTCTTGCTTCCCTTGTATAAGGTTTATATTTCACTCTTCGACTCTATATAGTTTATTGCTAGGCCTAAGATTTCCATTCTACATGCAAGTTGATGATCTTGTGAACATTCTCATGCTCTATCCTCTCGAACATTTTGTATACTATTGTACTCGACCTTTATAAGTATATTTTAAAAATTACTTCCAACTAATCCAAAAAAAGTCATAAAACTAATCACCCTAAACCTTTGTTTTATTGTCAAAGTCTTGATTGGCCACCAAAGTCCAACCTTATCTCCCCTTTATCCACAAGTTACTAATAATTGCCAAAATTCTCATTGAAAAGTAGATTAAAACCATTTTTAAACCCATAGAACTTTGAGGAATGTTTTTAATATTATTAAAGATAGATCTTGTCATTTGTAACACCACTGGCATTTAGAACGTGTTAACCCACAAAAACCAAAGTAAGCTTGATAATCTTATTTGCAACCTATCAAAGTTTACAAACAACATAATAAAACATAACAATTAACTTTTCTTTATTAATTAAGGTCTTATACACCAATGTTAGTCATAGTGGACAATAACATCATCATCGTCGGCGTTGTTGTCAAGGAGTTTGAAATTCCTTGTCTGTATAAAGTCTTGTATATTGACCAAATGGGTCGACCCATTAAAACAAGACTCAAAGAGCATATTATTAACACTAACCATGATCATAACTCTAAATATGGCACCATTAAATACGTCTTCCACACCAAATACCTCATTTGTTGTAAAAAAACCAAATTTATGGACAAAACTCAACTCTAACCCACCAAACTTGTTTAAAGATTTATTAAAATTGAAAAAAAAAACTTAATAACATTAATTATAAACATAAATACTAACTTAGCAAAATTTAACATTCTATCCTAAATCGCGTGAAAACCCTTAAAACAACCTCATAGTCCCCTACTTCAAGAAACTAAATTCTTTATGATCCCTATTAAAATATTTAAATCTTTAGATCCTCTCCATAATCTTGTGTCTCAATCTTAGCTTTTTTTTTCCACTTCCTAACTCTAATCCTCCACCAATCCGCTCATCCCATGTTTCCTAATGACTCATTGGAGTCATTATTATATTGTTTCTTCCTCTTCTTAACAACGAACCCACTCATCCCATGTTTCCTTAATTCTTACCATGTTTTTTCCTATTTCCAAAACTTTTTCATTATCCTCACTCCTTGCTACACTTACAACTCTTCTCACTAATCTAAACCATTATAGCAAAGAGAGGTAGCAAGCCACACCTGCTCCACACTACCTTGAACCACCTTTATCATTGTTAATCTAGAAGCTTCCAGGCTGATAAGTAGAAAGGTTGGGCCACCACGGACGAACCAGGTAGCAAGCCACACCTGCTCCACACTACCCTGAACGACCTCTATCAACGCTAGTCTAGAAGCTTCCTCTCTTGGTGGGTGTTATTGGATAAATCGGTAGGTGCGGACACTAACTGATCTCCCTAGATCACCTAGATCTAGAACAAAACACACCAGAACATGACGCTTTCCTTAAGTTTTAAATATTGAATTTACTAACTAAAGAGGGATAGGTGACATACCGTTTAAATGTCGCTTCCTCTCGCTATCGCCATCCTAGCTTCGTTCCAACACTCGTACAATGATGATCATGCAAAAGAATGCAACCAACCAAAGTGATAGGAATAACATAAACTCAATATAAACTTATGTATGTGATCAAGGAATCATACAATAAAACACGACAAGCTTTATAGGAAAGAATCATATTACTGTATCATATTAAATGTGAAAGAGAGATTACAACCATGGCCTTGATGTCTTAAGGTCCCTTCCAACTGTCCTTCGTTCCCCACACACTTCCATTCCAAGAATTTTGAGAGCACAGATCTGATAATATTCACAATCTATCTTGACAAAGGAAAAACTCAAAGACACTCCAACCAAGCTAATAATTCCAAGCCAAATCCAACTTAGCCCTTCTCCATGAGAGCTCCTCTCCTTTTATAAGTTGAAGAGGATAAGGTGAGGAGGTTAGAATGATCCCACTAAATCATGAAAGCGAGTAATATCCAAACCATTCGGATGCCACCTCACCATGGAAGTTTCTCCTTCTAGAAGATTCGAGAAAACGCTCGTTTTTCCCACGTGTAAGCATTCTCGCACCCTGCCTATAGAGAAGATTGCGAACTCCTCGCGACCTAGATATGATGCAGCCTACGAGAATCATGCATTCTCACACCCTAGCTATAATGCAACCTACAAACTTCCTTTTTTATAGGGTTTTTACAAAGGAAAATGCAACTTATTTTCTCAGGAAAAGTTCTTCTCCCTTCTCTCTTCAAGAACTCAGGCCATTGACCCCTCTGAAGGCAACAAATAGGTTTACATCATTAACGGTCATAGGGATGACGAAAATAATGTGTAACAGTGGGACCTGCGGACTTTGACTCCCACTATCTAGTCACCATACACGCAACACACTCTCTATTTTTTACCTAGTGCAGTCTTACACACTGCAATCTATACTACATAGCTCCCCTCACTCATTTAGACTGATCACTCTGTCCTCCATACACCAACAACCTTACACTCTGCCACACTCTATCACAGTACCTAGAAAAACTTCTCTTCCTCGAGTCTCACAATGTTGGAGAGATGTGTTAGCGCACTAATGGGCGCAGTAGACAAGGCCCTCTAGAACAGTGAGGACCTCTTTACCATGACAGATGAGCTAGCAAAATTTGCATATATTGTTCCCTACTTGACTGGGCCCTCCCTACATCGCTGCTCCCCCATCGATCTCTCGACCCCCGCACTGACCCCACCTCCTTACCTACCACACCCTCTGATCTCCACTCTTAACGATCTCCATACTCACCCTTCCTCCACGGTTCTCCCGCCCCTTCTAACATCCCTCACGACTTCTTCACAAACACTCTCAGAAACCCACCCCTCTTTTACTCTCCCTGGCACACTACCGTCTGAACAATTGGTTCCCCCTACTCACCGCAGGGATAAACTCCCTCTATTTAGTGGAGATCTGCACGTTTTCCCATACATAAATGTCCGACTGGTGAAAGTTCTATCAAAGGTTTAAAATCACATATTAGACCCTGGAGCTCAAAAAAAACAAAAAGAAAAATGGTGCTAGGGAATGATATTGGTCTAGAGGACTCTATCTCCCTAAGTCTCTGTGCATTAGTGGGAAGGATCTCCTGTAAACACCTCTGTCGATCTAACCTCACAACATGGGTGTAAACAACCTGGTGGCCATTGTTGGGCTATGTCCCGAAGATCTCCCATCTAACTCGTGGTTGGCTCTGCTTTCGGTTTAAAACACCAGAGGATTCTACTTCCATTATGAAGCAATTTTAGACTTTGGATGGAGGTAGCCTTATGCTCAAGCACTGGCGAACCAACTTCGACCCTTCACGGGACTACTTCCGACTGAGGCATTTATGGGTTCTCCTCCCTGGAATACCACTACATTTCTGGAACCAAAAATCTCTTGAGTCCATCGGTAATACACTGGGTCGCTTCATCTGTGTGGAGCCTCTGTCACTTTGAGACTCAGAAAATTAGATGGCAAAATCCTTGGTGGAGATTGATATACACGACGAGCTGTTAGAGACCATCGACATTGAATGGAGAGGACAACTCATCTGACAAAACCTGGACCATCTTGGCATCCCCTTCAAGTGCACTCTCTGCAGAAAAACGGGCCACCTCATAAACGAATGCACAGGTCACTTGGAAGAGGAATAGATGGAGGAAACTATGCTCAACCTCTCTAACAAGATGGACTCTTCAGTTGTAAACACACAACCATCCTATCTGAATCTACCAGAATTTAGAGATTCAATCGACACTGACTCAATCACCGGTAAGCTCAAAACCATCTGCCCCTCTCTTTTCAACTCACTAACCTCCTGGGAAAAATATATTCTAGATTCTGCAACTTCTTGGTTACCCGGTGCCACCTCTCCTCGACCTGACCACATACAACCTACTCTTTCCCTGGTTGCTCCCCTCTTACATTGCTCCACTTGCATGCATGACGAGCAGCAAACCCATACTGTGATCTCTCCCGCCTAAAATAATAGCACAAACCTCATCCAATCACTTCCTCCTCTAGCCACACATTCTACACATGTTTCCTCCAGTTCGATCCCTACACTAGACACACTTTCTACACTTGCATGCTCCAGCCTGATCGCCCCACTAGCCACACTCTCTACACCTATTTCATCCATCTCAATCCCCCAAACTACTACGCCCCTGCCTACTATCATAACTTGGGCCTCTACCTCAATGGAAACTCCCATGATCATGATCCACACTTCTTCTTTCGAGTCTGAGCGCCTTGATCTTGAGCCTACTGTACAAGAAACGATTCACTACTTATCGGGCACCAGTGAAACACAACCAGGGGACAACAAACTCAGTGAAATGTTGGACTCACTCCTCTTGTCATACAAAGAAGTGCTCTCTCCCTCTCCCTTACCCATTTACTTGGGGAATTCGGTACACAAGACACCTTTTGCAGAGGGGACTCCAAGATTTTCGACAACTTCAGAATCGGTTCAGGAAAAAGAACACACTTGGTCCAAAGGATTTGGATTTGAACACTCGTCACTCAAAACAAGAAGTGCCCAACACAAAGAGGGTCATAACTTACCTTCCTCCACATATTCTTCTTCACAACTCAATGATTTTGGGGCGCTTAGAGGCAGGAAATCCCTAGTGCGAGCCAAATAATGATAATAATCTCCCTCAATATCAGAGGGGTAGCGGGTGGCCTTAAAACCTCCACATTCAGAAGACTACTCTCTTGGTATTCCCCTGACATCATCTTCTTATAGGAAACATTGGTAGATGGGAAGAAAGCCAGATTCTTCCTTAATAAGTTCCACCCAGACTAGCATACATGCTCTGTTAACTCTTTGGGTAACTTTGGAGGTTTAGCTGTCGCGTGGGACTCTACAAAATTCAACTTATCTCCCTTCTTGAGTTATGGATGTATTCTTCTTTCTGGAACCAGCCGATGGAACAACCAATAAATTAACCTTCTCAATACCTATCGCCCTTGCCTTCACAGAAATTTTTTTTGGGACAAAGTGGAGTCTAACGGCCTCCTCGATCTCACAAATTTGATCATCGTTGGTGACTTAAACTTCACAACCAACTCAGGCAAATTCTGGGGTGCCTCTACCGCCCAGGACCCATTGGATGAATTTTTCAATGCACTTTTCCTAGCTCATGATTTGGTTGACTTCCACTCGAAAGTCTTGGCACCAACCTGGCGCAATGACAGAGAGGTATTGGCATCCATCTCCAAGCGTCTTAATCGCTTCTACATTTCAGAAAGTATTGTTCCAGTGGACGATGAGATAAGATCTTGGGTGGACTCACCATTTTTGTCAGACCACACCCCGATCTTTTTGCAATTTGGCACACATGCTGTACATTTTTCCCTTCCTTTCAAACTTAATTCTTGTTGGCTAGTCGAGGAAGGTTTTAATGCTATTGTATTTGTTGTTTGGAATGACCCCATATTCCTGAGAGAAACAAGAATACAACAACGCTTTACTTGGAAGCTAAAGCAACTAAAATCACACATAAAAGTTTGGGCCACTCATCATAGGAAACACACACTACACCGACTACAAGTGTTGGAGCATAGCATTAAAGATCTACAACTTATCGATCCATTGGACGAGCACGCTGGGATCAGGCACCAACATTTAAAATATTTTGAATCAGAGAGAAATAAAATATTGCTTGCAGATGAAGCCTTATGGAGGCAACGGTGTAGAGCAAAGTGGATACAGTGCGAAGACCTCAATAACAAATTCTTCCATCGATATGCAAGCTCTTCCAGGAACAAAAAACATATATGGGATATCTTGGATGAAATAGGCACAAAACACTGTGGACAACAAGCTATTAACGATGCAACATCTAGTTTCTTTAAAGCCTTCTATGAGACAAAGCCACAACCCACTCTACAGGAACATGTTGATGTGGCTCAACTCTTCTCTCGCTCAGTCACATTAGAGGACTATGCATACCTAGATAGTCCCTGCACTCTACGGGAGGCTATGATTCCTTTAAAATCTTTCACTTCGAACAAAATCCCGGGCCCCGATGGCTGGACCGTGGAGTTCTATCTACACTTTTTCGATTTGGTGGGGACAAAACTCTTGGAGCTTGTTGAAGACTCCAAACTACATGGTAAGGTTACTGGGGCAATAAACTCCACTTTTTTTACTCTTATCCCAAAAGAAAATCATTCGTCTACCTTCGACAACTATAGACCGATTGCACTCTGCAATCTTTGCTACAAGCTCATTTCAAAGATCATTGCAAATAGAATCAAACCCATCCTCTCGTGATCTTTTTTAGTCGAACAACTAGGCTTTTTAAAGGGACGACAAATCCTTGATGATGTTGGCTCCGCACAAGAATGCTCACACAACATTAATCATAAAAACTTTCTTTCTCTCATCCTCAAGATTGATCTAAGAAAAACATTCGACTACATAGACTGGGACTTCCTCCGACTGATTTTAATCTAGTTTGGATTCATCCAAAACACTTTAAAATGTATAATGAGTTGCGTCACCAGTGCAAATTTTGCAGTGCTCGTAAATGGAGAACCCTCTACTTTCTTCCACAGTGGCAGAGGCCTTCGGCAGGGCTGCCCACTATCTTCACTCTTGTTCATCTTTGTCATGGAAGGTTTAAGTCTCCTCCTCAAAAAAAGCCACGCTGAAGGTATGATTATAGGGATAAAAGTTTTAAGGTTAGTTAAAATCTTGCACCTCCTTTTTGTTGACGATGTTCTCATAATGACCAATGCCATCTTGCTCGAATGGAGGGAAATATCTAGACTCTTAAAGATCTTCTGCTCTGCTTCGGGCCTTCAAATTAACTGGACCAAGTTGACCTTCCATTTCACGAACATTCAAGAACAAAACTTGGATCATTTGAAGGCCATCTTTCCACATACCTTCGTCCACCTCTCCATTGGCTTCAAATACCTTGGATATTTCATTAAAGTTGACCATTACAAGGCTACAGACTGGGACTGGCTAGTTACAAAGGTGGAAAAAAAAGTTGGTCACTGGTGCAATAGATGGCTCTCCATTGGAGGCTGCTACACTCTCTTAAAATCAGCTCTTGAAGGTCAACCGATTTACTGGATGGTGCTCTCAAACATTCCCACATCGGTTCTGGAAAAACTCAGAAAACTTACCTGCAACTTCCTCTAGTCGGGCAGCAAGGACCATCACAAATTACATCTCTGCAACTGGGAATCACTGGAAAAACGAAAATTCAAAGGCGGTTGGGGGATAAGGAATATATCTTCAAATTCAACCAAGCTCTGGCCGCAAATTTCCTCTGGCGCGCCTTGACTTCTAGTGGCATTTGGAGTGATGTCATCAGAGACAAATACTTACCTTATATCTCTGTCGCTTCATGGCTTCTATTTGGACACCCTCACATAAGGAATGCTTCTCGAACTTGGAGGAACCTCACAAATTCAGCACACTAGATCACAAGATGGCTTTGCTGGCAGAGATCGCACACTTGGACTCGGCCTTGCATCCATCCTCTCTCCACATTTAATATCTCATTTAAACTCAAAAAATACCTGCTATCTCTTTCAAGCCCGACTTTTCAACGATTCTGGGACCCTGACAACAAGTTGGAAATCCTGTAGCGATCTAGAACTACCAACTGATATGGCAGCGGAGCGAGAAAACTATTGTTTGGAGCTTACTCGCGTGGGCATCCTTCTAAATGGTGTGGAGGATCAAATGTTGTGGGATGGAGGAGACAACTCTGGCCTTTATCGATAAAAAATTATATTATGTTATTGCGAATACAGCCTTGCAAAACAACATCACTGGTTGGCGTAAACATATATGGAATTGGAAAATACCACTTAAGATTAAGCTATTTACTTGGCTTAGAGTCGAAAACAAAATCACCACCTGGGATAATCTTAAAAAAAAAGGTTGGACTAGCCCAAATATATGCCTCTTTGCTTCAAGGACAAAGAGACAATTGACCATCTCTTTACTCAATGCCATTTCACCTGCCTTGTCTGGGACAAAATCTTTCTAAACAACCACTTAAACATTGCATGGATTGGGACCTCCATCTCTACTTGCTTCGATCATTGGACATCCATTGAAAAATATTACAAACTTCTTCCACCACTGGTCAATTGGTATATTTGGTTGGCTAGAAACTTTAAAATTTTTGAAAATAAGCCACCCTCTTTTAGTGTTGTTGCTTATAAATCTCTTGGCTTGTTTCAAAATTGGAAAGACATACACCCGAACATTGTGAGAAAAAATACATTAGTCAGCCCCCTTATCTCAAAAGATACTTTGACGGGGTGGTTCGATGGTGCAGCTCAACAAAATGGAACTTTGAGTGGTGCAGGTGGACTGATTAAACTCAGTATTAACTCTATTTACAGATGGACTCTTTGTTGCGGCCCAGGCACCAACACAAGGGAAGAACTATTGGGTGTTAGGGCTACACTTCACTTGGCCTCCAGGCTAAACATGGAAAACCTTCATTTGATCGGAGACTCCAGAGTTATCATTGATTGGCTAAATCACCAAGGTAAGCTACAAACCATCACTCTCTTGGCCTCGAAAGATATAATCAGATTACTAAATCGCCACTTCAAGAAACTTTTTTTCTCTCATTCCTCCCAAGAGTTCAACAGGGAAGCGAACCTGCTATCAAAGACAAGTTTACAGAGAAAAGCAGGTGTGCTCAATTATAACCATTGGTTGGATGGTCATGAGGGACCCATGCATGCTATCAATTTTTTTTAGGATTGGGGGCTACAGTTTTGTCGACAGATTTCAGTATATTCTCAAAATATATACTAAATCTTCGCAACAACAAACTCTTGTATATTCCGCAAAACTCCATTTTACTTATTTCATAAGATCTGTAGTAGTTTTCTGAATTTTTTCTCATTCATAGATTTGATCTATCGCCAACTATCATGACTTGTAGACCATTTGTTCGTGAAAGAGATACTTGTCAGCGATATCACTCCGCTCATGTATCTTGATATGAAAACACATAATATTTTCAAATATAATTGAGTAATTTTTTTTGTTGGAAAAAAACTTTTCTCACTCCAAATTTCCAAGTGCAGTCCTCTTAAAGTAACCCTATTCCTCATCTCACTTTATGTATGCTCACTTATTCCACTTATCAATTTTAATTTATCACAATTAAACATATTATAATCATTTATTTACCTTTAATGTCTTTTTATTTTTAAAATAACATTGTAATTTATATTCCTTTAAATGGCTTAATGTCTTTTATTTGTTAAATAACAACTTAATTTATATTCCTTTAAGTCATGAGTAATGTTTAAAAAAAAATCATTATTCTGGTCCACACTTTTCAATTATATTTTTATCACGTCATTCTTTTTATATATATAATTTTTTAACAATGAGAATTGTTTTATGAAAAAATGAATTTAATTTTTTCATACAAATAAATCCAAAAATCATATTAATAATATAGTTATTATATTTATTTATATAATAAAATTTTGTTATCATGATATATTTATATAATAAAATTTTGTCAATTAAATTTAGTTTGAGTGGTTGGAAAGAATGTTCTTATTCACTCTATCTAATTCAATTCTTATGAATGATATGTTGAACTCATAATAAATTTATTATTATAATGACTTTGAATCACATTATTAACATGTCTTATACCTTGAAATTTTAGAGTTTACCCTAAATATCATCCTTATCTCTTCAAAGACATCCGATAAAATTGATATATATATATATATATATATATATATATATAATATTAATTTATCTCAACCTCAAACTTATTAAACATTAAAAAAAAAAATTAGACATTAAAAAATAAACATAAACCTCTCAATATTTAAAATGATACAAAAATAAAATTAATTTATGTTTGGTTTAATAATAATAATAATTATTACAATTGTTATTATTATTTTATTTATAGGTTGTTTCAAAGTGAAATTTCTTATGAGATCTATATTTTGAATCTTGTAGAAGTTTGAAGTTTAAATCCCTTGTGGAAGTTCAAATATGGCTAAATCTTATTAAATTATCAACCAACTATTAATATAATTGGCAATGGAACTACCCTCCATCTAAATATTATGGAGAAAAGGGAAAAATCTTATAAAAATTAGTTAGAAAAAAAAATATTATATATTACTTCCTCTTAAATTTAAAAACACTTCCCCTCTTTTAATACTTAAAAACACTCCCCCTCTCTTAATATTAATATAAGTGAAATAAAATTTTATTTAAAATAAATTAAAAACTGTATAATAAAATTTTGTTCACTTAAAAAATAACAAGGGTTGCATGGCTACTAAGTTAATTTGGAAATGAAGATGATAGTTAACATGAATAGTATGCTAACAAATGAGCTAGTTTCATAATCTTAAAAGAAATGAGCTTCTTACAAGAATTTGACACAGACTCACAAGGGATGGAGAAAGTCTTATTGCTCCACGAATCACCATGATGACACATAGTTTATAGATTTGTCATAACTGTTATTGGACAAAATATCTTGCTATCTAAATTTCTTTCTAGTTAAGCTAAGCAAGCCAAATGCAAATCTTATTTAAAAAATAAAAATAAACATTTCACATTTTATAATATATATTTTAATATATATAATATTTTACTATCTTAACATATATATTATAAAATATAATATACATTTTAATATATAATATATTATTTGTTAACATATATATTATATAATATATAATGTAATTTATATAATATTATAATATATATTGCAATACATATATTATTTTAATGTGTTGAGATATATATCATAAAATATATAATATATATTTTCATTTATATAATATTTTAATATGTTATGATATGACACATCTAAAATATCAATATTATTATTTATTTCTTTTTTTATATTGAGAAATGTAAATTTAAAAAAATATTTTTATTGTGGTGATGTAATAAGTATTATATATGTTGTATAACTAATTAGAATTGTTGTTATTGATTATGGAATTAATTTTAAATATTAAAATACGTGAAGGCAACGATAAAACTTGAAATATATTAATCAATTAGAAATGAGAAAAATAAATATTTTTACTATATCAAAAAATATATATTTATTTTCTAAAGTTAAACCTTACATTTTATAAACAAATTTAAAATATAAAACAAATTAATATCAAATCAATAACAAACTAATTGCTATAATCAACTAATAATAAAACTATATAATAAAATTTTATCCCTTCTTTTAACACAAGTGAAATAAAAATTTATTTAAAAAATAATACAATAACTAACAAAATTTTGTTACATATTCGTATGATGAGATTTTGTTACAATATAATGTCCATGTGATAGGATTTTGTTACACATCATAATATCATGATGAGATTTTGTTACGTGACATATTTGTACGATGAGATTTTCTCCTTTCGTTGAATCTCAAAAGAGACAAACAAGGGGAATACACAAAGAGAATGGAGTAGAAGGTCATTGGAGACTTGAGGACGTGGGGCGTACCACTAGATATTGGAAATGAAGGTGGTCGGTGATATAATAATGTAATATAAGTATTAAAGTTTATAAAAGAATGAAGATTTGTGGTTACACATGATCTTGAAAGCGTTTTTATTTAAAAATGTTTGAGTGATTTTTGTTCACATGTTTTAAGAGAATATATCACTTCTTATTAATGTTTTAAGAGAATATTTTACTTCTTATTATTAAGAAGTTTAAGTATGATGAGTGAAGTGTTTATTTGAATTATGTTAAATAAAATATATTTGTATGATTTTAGTTAACTCTCTTATATTTGTGTTAAAAATTGTTAGTGTAAACTTTAGTGATAATGTGTTGAACATTTTAATTATGCTAGAATTGTGGTTAAAGGGATTAGTTTTCGATTTTGTGTCAAACGGCTAATTCATGGGTATTCGAACCGGATCATTCTGGAAACATAGATTAATCGATGGAAGAATAGGATATGTTTTTGAACAACCTGTTACAATAGGAAAAGCTTATATGTCGAAATTGAGTCATCAAGTTGATTATAAAATACATGCACGTTCAAGTGGACCTTATGCACGGGTTACACAACAACCTCTTAGAGGAAAATCCAAACGAGGGAGGCAACAAGTAGGATAAATGGAAGTTTGGGCTCTATAAGGTTTTGGTGTTGCTTATATTTGACAAGAGATGCTTACTCTCAAATCTGACCATATTAGAACTCGTAATGAAGTACTTGGTGCCATTATCACTGGAGGACCAATACCTAAACCTGACACTGCTCTAGAATTTTTCTGATTGCTCATTCGAGAATTATGATCTTTAGCTCTAGAATTGAATCATGCTATTATATCTGAGAAAGACTTTCAGATAGATAGGGAAGAAGTTTGATCAAAATGAATCGAGATCTTTTATGATTGACCAGAATAAACATCAACAACTTCGAATTGGATTAGCTTCTCCCGAACAGATCTGTGCTTGGTCCAAAAAAAGTTTTACCTAATGGCGAGATAGTTGGATAGGTAACTAAACCCTATACTCTACATTATTAAACTAATAAACTAGAAAGAGATGGATCGTTTTGTGAAAGAATCTTTGGACCTGTAAAAAGTAGAGTTTGTGCTGTGGAAATTCTCCAGGGATTCAAAACGAGATAGACTCAAAATTTTGCACACAATGTGGAACATAGTCGCTCGACCATAAGGGAGAGGAGTTGAATTTGTTGATTCTCGAATTCAAAGATATTGAATGTGATACATTAAACTGGCATGTCCGGTGGTTCACGTATGGTATTTGAAACGCCTTCCCAGTTGCAAATCTATTAGCTCAAACTCGGAAAGAATTAGAAGGCCCAGTATATTGCGATGTGTGACTTGATCACAAGTTCCAATCATACAGATTCGTAATAAGGAACTGCCATCCTATTCAATCTCATTAGGATGCATGCAAGCTTTGTGGTTGGGCACACTGGTTTAGCATGAGAATAGGTGGGTTAAGTTGGGAGAGAAAGAGCCTGTGGATACCTGTATCCTTTGCCCTGGTGGTATCATAGTCTGGCTTGGGGGTGGAATTTGTTGCCAATTCCTATTGTGTTAAAAACTGTTAGTGTAAACTTTAGTGATAATGTGTTGAACATTTTAATTATGCTAGAATTGTGGTTAAAGGGATTAGTTTTCGATTTTGTGTTTAAAAAAAAAAAGATAATATATGTTAATGACCACTATAACAAATAAAACCTTATTGTAAGAGGAGCTGAAAATGGAGCGAAACGGACTGTCATCGCGGCTAGGGTCCAAACCCTAGCCGCCGCTCTGGTCTTCCGATTGCAGGGGCGCGAATTGAAGCAGTCGATCAGGGTTAGGGCCGCGGTTAGGAGCAACGATCTCAGCCTACGTCTACGCCTTGATCCAAAACGATTTTGCTTGGAGAGGAGCGCGACCTTCGACTGTAGCAGCCGAGCATTCTTTGCTGCGGATCGGCGTTCGTTTGCATGCGTTTTTGGAAGCCGTGGTCTTGCCTCTGCAACCTGCTCCATTTACTTGGTTACTGGTGGACGCCGCCCAGCTTCGATGGCCCCAGATCCGACTGTTGAGTTGAAAGAAGACCCTATGGAAGCATTCAAAATGTTAATCCGCTCGGCAGGATCTAAATCCAAGCCTGCTCTCTCGTCTAAGTTTGTTAAGAAGATGGAGGAGAT